>CM037860.1:55878528-55934547 GCA_021292105.1 Anadara kagoshimensis | reverse complement strand
AGCCAATTTGGTATCTTTTCTTAGCCACAAAAATTGAACACAAAATGCTGTATAATGAGAATTATTCATGATGTTTTCATATTTGCAATTTTTACAGTCAAGTCTCATCCACAAGTTTTCTACATTTAAAATTTCCAAAAGGCTAGCTATCAGCTGCTGAACTAAGTACAATTTGAGCATCAGCATTTAGAAATGAAGTCACAGACCTTCAGAAGAGACCTGTGTCTCAGCAGGCATGGCATGTTACAAAAACCCTCCCTACACATTGTCCTGAAAAGACTGAAATGGTTAAAAATTTCTGTTGCTTCACCTATAGCTGGTGATATTTCAATATACATGTAAGTGAAATATGGACATTTAACCCCATTTCTTCAATCAATCAATAAACCACTGACATGACTGAACGAAGCAGATTTGCTCAATTTTTATTATAAATATTTATGTATTTTTGATTAGGTATCAACATTCTTATAAATATTATGTCTCGGATGGGAAACAAAGAGGAACTTCAATCTGAAATCCCACACAATGAGAGGTTAGAATTTCTAGGGATGCTGTCGTAGAATTCATATCCAGGTAATTTATATTTAATTTTTATTTTCATTACCCATGCCCCCTCCATACATACAAAGTGTCTCTAATGGGGAAATAATACAGGTCTTACTCGGGAAATAATGCAAATCTTGAGCTCAATCTGAAATCCCACCACAACGAGAGGTTAGAATTTCTAGGGGATGCTGTTGTAGAATTCATATCCAGGTAATTTATATTTAATTTTTGTACAGCGTTCACTGTCGTGAACGCATGTACTATGCTGTCGCTTTCTTCCAAGATATCGAGCTTCTTTGCTATGAAATTATAAGATATGAGTACACCTGGAAATAGTGCGCCTGGTAAATGAGCATGAAAGAAGTATATCTGTTTTATCGTGAGATATGTATTCTGAGACGGGTAATGCATTTGGTTACATATGCACATTTGGAATAAATTTTCGAATACATTTCGGATCTAGTAAAATATTGCGACGGGATGCATCTAATAATTTCTGCAATTTGGCGAACTGATTCTCATGTTTACAAAAAAAGTAGTTCGAAAAGTTGGCGTCCTACGATGTAAAATCATAACTTTTTATGAATGAACAGCAACGGCAGGTTGTTTAATTAATTCTTCGTGAAAATCTACGGAAATTTAAATTTATTTTGAAGGTTATAATAACGTATTTTGATGTTGAGGCAATTGTGTCATATTTTAAAACTGTTTATCGATTAGATTTTACTTTCGTGAAAGGGAGATAATTTGTACAGTTGTGTTTGCAAATTTTAAATACAGTCTTTTTACCAGTTCCGAACAGGGTTCATATAAGCGCTGCTGCAGACGTCATCCACAAGCAGAGGAAATAAAATTTATGTGGTGTAATAATACAGATGTTTACTGATTCCAAAATATCGACACCTGTCCTCAAAAACACGTGGTAGTATGTTTTCTTGAAAAAAGCATTCCGTGATCACGATTTGTTTACATCGTTAAACTAGGTCACCACATCTGTCGACCTGTCATGCACATACATTTAGGAAGCGGTTGAAGTTTATATTATTTAAACAATTAATGCCCATACATTCAAGTAGAAGCAATTTAGAAAGTTATTTTCGATTCCTTTAATTGAACGGGGTTGAAATTTAGATTATTCGGTAGTAAAAATTCAGATCTGCTAGGTTTCCATAAATTTAAAATAATTAGTAGCCAAATTTCCAAAATTTGTGAAAATATAGTCCTTTTTAAAGTATTTTCCCACAAATTTGCTAAATAGGTTACTTTTTGAAAGAATTCCTCATAAATTAGTAGCCAATGGCGATTTTGGCTACCAGGAATGGAAACATAGAACTGGTAAACCAACTGTACTTCACCATTAACATGAAACGGGAAACTTGTGAGTGATAATCAGCAGTTAATTAAAACCCAGATTAACAGCAATGATCCAGTTACATACAACTGCTAGAATGTACCCCTCATAGCGACGGCAGGATCTGCAAAACTCTACTTTCTCTCTATCCGAAATGACAAAACGATCGGTACAACTTTTTTAAATTTCAATTACCGATTGTCTTTTTCATATATTTATGAAATTATTATTTTCTACCATTTAATTCAGCAATACATGGTTTGGTACATTGTTTCCTTTTCCAAAAAAAAAAACCATCTGTCGGACTATGCATAGATAGATCGAAACCCCCCCCCCCCCCCCCCCCCCCCCCCCGAATTTTCTGTTATATTCTGTCTTGCCACAACACAATTTTCCCAACTACGCTGTACAGCAGCACGACAGTGCTATGTTTATTTTCATTACCCATGCCCCCTCCATACATACAAAGTGTCTCTAATGGGGAAAAAATACAGGTCTTACTGGGTAAATAATGCATAATTTAAACTTCAATCTGAAATCCCACACAATGAGAGGTTAGAATTTCTAGGGGATGCTGTCGTTGAATTCATATCCAGGTAATTTATATTTAATTGTTATTTTTCTTTACCCATGCCCCCTCCATACATACAAAGTGTCTCTAATGGGGAAATAATACAGGTCTTACTCGGGAAATAATGCAAATCTTGAGCTTCAATCTGAAATCCCACACAATGAGAGGTTAGTATTTCTAGGGGATCCTGATGTAGAATTGATATCCAGGTAATTCGTTTTTAATTGTTATTTTTCTTACCCCTACCTCTTCCTGGCATTCACATTGTGCCAACAATGGGGAAATAATGTAGGTCTTGTGCTTCAATCTGAAATCCCACACAATGAGAGGTTAGAAAATGCCGTAAAAAGTTTGCCCATGCAAAAATGTCTACCATACAGGTTACTATATCATAATATATAGAAGATACACCCACTTATATTGGTTACGTGAAAATTACACCCATGTGAAATGCCAGATTTCAAAACATTTTCACCCTACGAAAATAATTCACTTAACATTATATTAAGAAATTTAGTTCTCGTATAATGAAAGAGCAAAGTGACAAACATTCTCGTAATAATATCTTTATGACTTGTGTGGAACTCGAACCTAGGTGGTGAGAGGGGTTGTGTGTGCATTTTAGACCACTTAGCATCCAAGGACCCTCTTTAACGGGGAAATAAAGTGGAACTTCATGTTCCACACAATGAAAGATTCAAGAGGATGCTATTGAAAAATTCATATCAAGGTAAAATTTGTTCATCATAGGCAAGGGGGTGGGGAGGGGGATTTTGTAATTTTGTTATTTATATGTTATAAAAAAGAAGTTTTTTAGTGAAGTTGTTGAAGAATTTATATCAAGGTAAGATTTATTCATTAAAGACAAGGGGTGGGAGGTGGGGAGGAGGTGTTTATTTGTAATCTTGTTATTTTTATGTGATAAAACATTAACATTAATTTTTATTTTGTTATATGTTATAGTGTCCACCTGTTTTTTATGTTTCCGTGGTTAGAAGAAGGTGGATTAACTACATACAGAGCTGCTATTGTACAAAACCAACACCTTGCTGTGTTGGCTAAGGTACATATTATATGATATTATATAAAAATAAGGCCAATAACTCCCAGGAAAATTAGCAAACCCACTCGGGTTAATGATATACAAAATGTATGTGCATCTCCTGTCCAACGTAACACATCGGCAAAATTTCTGCATATTCGTATCTAGCTGGCAATGTCTCGATATAAATGGACATTAAACACTATTACTCAACTCGCCCAGTCTAGGTATCTTCACTTAAATTAAATCAGTCAAGTCTGGATGTTGGCACTTTGAACATACCATAAGTGCAGGTTACAACCAAGCACCTGTATCTAATAGAGAGGATCCTAATTCAATGAATTGTCTAAATTGTTTTTGCTCTGTAAATAGTTATCCGTTATTTTATGTCTTGCTTACAGAAATTACAACTGCAGAACTTCATGCTGTACGCCCACGGACCAGACCTCTGTCATGAGTCAGATCTTAGACATGCCATGGCTAATTGTTTTGAGGCTCTGATGGGTAAGTTTATAGACAGAACTTCATGCTGTATGCCCATGGTCCAGACCTATGTCATGAGTCAGATCTTAGACATGCCATGGCTAATTGTTTTGAGGCTCTGATGGGTAAGTTTGCTGACAGAACTTCATGCTGTATGCCCACGGACCAGACCTTTGTCATGAGTCAGATCTTAGACATGCCATAGCTAATTGTTTTGAGGATCTGATGGGTAAGTTTGCTGACAGAACTTCATGCTGTATGCCCATGGACCAGACCTCTGTCATGAGTCAGATTTTAGACATGCCATGGCTAATTGTTTTGAGGATCTGATGGGTAAGTTTGTAGACAGAACTTCATGCTGTATGCCCATGGATCAGACCTCTGTCATGAGTCAGATCTTAGACATGCCATGGCTAATTGTTTTGAGGATCTAATGGGTAAGTTTGTAGACAGAACTTCATGCTGTATGCCCATGGATCAGACCTCTGTCATGAGTCAGATCTTAGACATGCCATGGTTAATTGTTTTGAGTCTCTGATGGGTAAGGTTGCTGACAAAACATGTTTCGAAACTTGCATGCATAAGAGAGAGGGAAGACATAACATGGCTCCATAAATACACATATATATATATGTCATAAGTTTACACTTTAATAATCATGTCAAATTTTATTCATAGAAGTGAAATATTGAAGTGTTTGCACTATTGAAAGTAACATTTCAACTTACTGATCTAAATGTAAGCAACACAGTTGTTTTGGGTTTTTTTTAACAACAATTTGCTTAGATTTTTTTAATGGGGGGGGGGGGGTTATGTTTATCAGAAAAACACACAGCTTTAGCAAAGTTGAAGTTTTAACTGTTTGATTTTGTGAGAATTTTCAGTCTGTAATGATATGATCAGTTTTATACATGTATAATTTCATTCTAATTATCACTATCTAGATGAACCTCTTTGAGAATTCTCAGACTGGCATTATTTTTCAATGAACTGTTAAAGTGTAAATATTTCCATCATGGTATATAAAACATAATACTGTACAAACTCCACAAAAGTTCAAATTAATATTTCTCATCTAATGTTTTCTGTTAAATCTGGCATTCTTAAACAATAATTACTCGCAAAAAGGGCCACTTACATGATTATAAATATAAGGTTGGTTAACGTCGCATCAGCAATTTTTCAGCTATTCGCGACGAGAACTATTTAATTAATCTCTATGGATTAATCTATGAACAATTTTGTGTATGCATGTGAAGTACGAGTGTGTTGTATGGTCTGCCTGTACTAGCGCGCACTCAGGGCGACTTTACCGTGCTAGCTCAGAGTCAGTACGCCGCAGACAAGCGTACCACTCCCCCAGTCCATTATACTGATACCAGGTGAATCAGTAAAGGCCAACGGTAAGGAAAATTCACTTTCCCACATGTGGTCCGAGCGGGACTCGAACTCACAGCGGCGAGAGACCCTGGATTTGAAGACTGACGTCTTATCCATTAGGCCACTATAAATATAAGGATTGACTTTCTTCAGGGTATGAACTGTTAATGTAGGCTGGGGAAAATCAACCATAAAAAGCTTCACAATTTATGTGATTTGCCCCTGAGTCTGCTTTAACCTTGATGAACGATAAAAAAACTAACATGAATCCTTAAAGGACAATTTATGGATGGCAGTGTACATGCAGCTTCAGAAAATTTTTGAAAATTGTTTAGTCAGCTGAAATGTTCTGATTTTGTTTACCTGTTAGTTTGCTAATTCATGTAAAACCTGGTTAATGATGATGTTGTTTAATATTATAACATCATCTTGTCACATTATACTACCACCATTATATACTCTATCCTGTTGATACCAGGCTTCAGACTAGGAAGCAGTTTCTAAATTTTAACATGTTTTTTGTAATGCATATGTCCCTGTGAGCTATTGTACAGGATGTAATTATGATATTTTTGTTGATAGGTGCTTTATTCATGGATGGTGGGATTGAATTGGCTGATACAATTTTCTCCAAGACTTTGTTCGAAGAAGAAAAACATTTAAAAACATGGCAAGAGCTACCTCCCCATCCTTTACAAGAAGATGAGCCGAACGGCGACAGACACTGGATCGACTCAAGTCCAGCTTTACAAGTAATACTAGTGTAATAAGATAGAAGAGGGGAAAAAGGGTCTATAAATATGTTTGTTATACAGTAGAACCTGCCTTAAAGGCTACCTCTACCGCCAACTGCCTTAAAGGCCACCTATAAATAAGAGCCACTTGCTTCCAAATGCCAGCAAAATTTATTTGAATACTGTAAACCGTGTTTTTTTTAGCGGCAGTTTTATTTTAGCGCAATCGGCAAAAAGAGTGTCAGCGCTAAAATAAAACTGCCGCTAAAATTACAACAACAACAAAAAAGGTCAGTACTGCACATCACAGCTGTGACTGAATGGGTATGGACGCACGTTAAATGGTTATATAGTCAGTGTTAAAATAATAATAGCTCTGAATCACACTGGTATGGCTTCCATCAATATACCCGCATATGATAAGTAATTAGGGATTAATTACCCAGACCCAGTAGACTGACCACCGACAAACGAATAAATTAGGGAATACTGGCATAGCCTAGCTGTTAATTACTGGCCATTGTATGTTATACGTACAATCTGACAAGTCTCCTATTCAGGTAATTAATTTTAATTTACCACTAGTTGGCTTCAATCATTAAAATATTAACAGTTATATCAAAAAATTAGACCCGTTATGTGAAAACTGTTTATTTTTTCTGTGATTTCGGCAACATAATATAAATCCTAATTATTGACCTCTATAATGATCTAAGCGGCTGTTATCGGGGATACATTGACAATGTGTCGAAACATTTGAATAATTAAAAAAACAGTTGGTATTTATAAATGAATAAAAACAAAATAGGTTATTATTGATTTTAATTTATTCAGTAAAAAGTCAAATCAACGAGAGGGCCAAACTATGATGAAAGCTTCCTGCAGACATCTGTCTGTCTAGTGACTTCCTGGGTCAGTTACGGAGATTTTCTCTCAGTAAAAGTCAAACAAATAAACACAATTACATAGTTATTTTTATTATTTTCTTGTAACCTGGCATTCCCTTCTCAAATTTTATTTTTTGGCTAAAATTTGTGGATTTTAGGCGAGAAAATACGGTAATATAAAGAGGTATTAAACAGTTCAGACTGGAATTGATTACGCTAAAATTAAACTGCACTAATATGTTTACCAGTAATCAATCGCTGAAATAAGTATGCGCCAATATAAAGCGGTTTACAGTAACTCTATATTTAGGCTATTTAATCTGTATATAAGGACCATCTGCTTTTAAGGGTTAGTTAAATTTTAACCTAACCACTTTTTATTCGGGTCATTTTAAATTGTATATAAGGGCCAGCAGTTTTTTAAGGTCAAGTAAAATTTTGTCCAAATAACTATAATAAATATTTAGGTTATTTGAACCTGTATATAATGATCAATCTGTACATAAAAACAATCACTTTTACAGGTTCTCTTGGATGGCATTTATAGACAGAATTAACTGTAATACAGTTTTATTTGCTTACTTTACAGAAGTTGCTGACCTTTGAGAAATCAACTGGAATTAAGTTTACACATGTGAGGCTGTTGACGCGAGCTTTTACGCTGAGAAGTGTCGGTTACAATAACCTGACCTTGTAAGTAATGAGGGAGACATGGAAAATATTGAATATCTAGCGAAATTTAGGTCAAAGTGAAAATTGTTTTGTTTACTATAAAATCATTTACTGTAAAATGGAGTTTGCCACTGTGACTGTACCAGGTTATACTCTCTAAGGTTTGTGTGGAATACTTATTTCCAATGGATATGGAATCTCATAAGATGATGTTTTCTTGTTAAAATGGCGTTATTCCAGAAATTTATGATGTTGATGTTTTCCAAAATATTCCACACTAATGTTAAGAGGTAATCATCAAAATTTAATGCATTTATCGTGAAATATAAAAAGATTTTTAGCTAGTCCATTATATAACATAAGTAATGTAGATAAATAGTATTCTGTGGGTCAGCTTACTTAAATGACGTCACTGCACGGGGTCCCCAAAAACCGAGCTTTTTGGTTTGGATTAACGGGAGGTGTATTACAAACTCGCAGATAATTCCCTTATTTCGGCATGGATTTTCATAAAAGTTTCACATTAAGTCATATTTCAGTATGGAGAATAACATATGTAAAAATCAAAAATCGTTACAGGTACTCTTTAAGAGGTAATGATCACATGGTAGAGCAGCGAACCCCATTAGTTTTTGTGGTGTCCAAATGTCTGTTGTTTTCGCCGACATGACTTTACATGTCATCAAAATGGTGTATATTAAAACCCTATTTTAAATGATAACTATGAACAACAAATTATCCTTTCACACAATTTTGATTACACACGTGGCGGTTGTAGCTGACGAGGAGGTGCTTACCCTTCCGGAGCACTCTGCCTCACTTCCATTGTGGAAGTTCAAGTGTTTCACCTAATTCTTCAGTTCCAAAGTTTTAAATTAGCTTTGAGATTGTGATTTGGACACGGATTAGAATGTTTGTTTTGATTTTAAGGCCACACATCTTATAAAATTGGGAATGGGTTTTCAGAAACTTTAAATTGATAAGTAACAAATGACAGAATCTCCAAAAAAGTTTTATATGAGCCATTAGTAGTAATGGCATTATTTGGTCTTAAGTAACTATGTTTTATTCTTGTTGTCAGGGGTCACAATCAGCGACTGGAGTTCCTTGGTGACACAGTTTTACAACTTGTAGCTTCAGAATATTTATTCAAACATTTTCCAGACCATCATGAAGGACATTTATCAGTAAGTTATTAGGGAAACCCATTTAAACCTGGCACCCGTTAGGCTTATCAACAAGATAATGATAGTTGGTTGTCCAACATAATTTTAAATAGAGAGAGAGAGAAACATAGACAGTGAGAGAGTTAAATCAGTTCGTGTTAAATATGCCATCCCCGACTCTCATTTATAATACTGAAAGAATACATATTTCTTATATTTACAATGAAAAAAAATTGTTAGCATGGCAGAAATGTATAATTATTGCTACAATAATTTTTTTTTGTCAAGATTTCAACAAACATTTATGATTGATCGAACAGTTTTTTTTCCAAATAAGGGTAAAAACACTGGCACTAGGCTTGAATGTTGAACAATTAAACAATGCATTACATAATAGGATGACATTGTATGACATCATTAGATACTTAAACATTACCTAATCAGAGGTCATGATCCACGCTGTATTCATGATTAATTATATGCCAGTAAAAACAAATAATTTTATCTAAAGAAGGTCAATTCCTATTGTAAATATTAATGTACCTTGTCAGATTTGCCAACAAAGTTCTAGTGAACCCTGGCAAGTTAACCTATTTCTAAGTGAGAAGTTTCTTTAAAGGGAGACAATTTCTATTTGCAGTTATTAAGGAGCTCACTTGTTAACAACAGAACACAATCTATTGTATGTGATGATCTAGGAATGTCCGATTATGTCATCTACGCTGAAACTAGAGGTGAAAAACTAGACCTTAAAACAAAAGAGAAAGCAGATTTACTGGAAGGTAAATATAAATTGATTGATTGATTGATTTATTTACTGGAAGGTAATTAAAAATTGATTGATTGATTGATTTACTGGAAGGTAATTATAAATTGATTGATTGATTGATTGACTTACTGGAAGGTAATTATAAATTGATTGATTGATTGATTGACTTACTGGAAGGTAATTATAAATTGATTGATTGATTGATTTACTGGAAGGTAATTAAAAATTGATTGATTGATTGATTTACTGGAAGGTAATTAAAATTGATTGATTGATTGATTGATTTACTGGAAGGTAATTATAAATTGATTGATTGATTGATTGACTTACTGGAAGGTAATTATAAATTGATTGATTGATTGATTTACTGGAAGGTAATTATAAATTGATTAATTGATTTACTGGAAAGTAATTATAAATTGATTGATTGATTGATTTACTGGAAGGTAATTATAAATTGATTGATTGATTGATTTACTGGTAATTATAAATTGATTGATTGATTTACTGGAAAGTAATTATAAATTGATTGATTGATTTACTGGAAAGTAATTATAAATTGATTGATTGATTGATTTACTGGAAGGTAATTATAAATTGATTGTATGATTGATTTACTGGAAGGTAATTATAAATTGATTGATTGATTTACTGGAAGGTAATTATAAATTGATGGATTGATTGAATTTGGTTTTATGTTCCTGTCAAGAATAATTCACTTATCTCGAGATGTCACCAGTAGTATGTGAAGTGGCAGAAATTTTTACCTTTGCAATGCACCAAGTACAATATACAAGGTGGGTTCTTCAACATGTCGTGCCTGCCATGACACAGGACATTGGTTTTTAAAGTCTTTTCAGAAGGACCCTTTGACTTTCATGTCGAGTGTTTGGCAAAAGAATAGTCACTACCAATCAGACCTGGTCAAGGTTTGAACCCACAACCTCCCACATACGGAGCTAGAACTTTACCAACTGAGCTACAATAGTGATAGTGGTAGGAATTTATGAAACATAAAGCTAATAGAGCAGAAATGATATACCTACCTCAAAATTAGACATGTATTGTGATTTAAGGCCCACCATTCCATTTGACTCTTGTTTTGTGTGATTTGGTAAAAAAAAACAGGAGAGCTAAAATAAAAAAGTTGGGGTAAAAACAAAAATAATTATTATTATGTGATGCAAAAAATCAGGTTTATTGGAAATTGTTGCAAATTATTTGTACACACAGCATTATGAAATTATTATCAAAGGATACCAAAATGTGTTCTGTATATTGGCAGACAGGCTACATGTAGAAGTGACATTTTAACAATCAACATTAAAAGATGTCAAAATGGGTAAATCAGTGCAAATTCTTTTTCTTTTTTTTTCAATTTTAAAAAATTGTGGACTTTGTGGATTGATTTTTTCCCCTAATTTAATATTCCAAAGTCGTTTTCTCAAAATGTCCAGAAAAATCCTTGTATTTAAGAAAACATGACAAAAACTTTTTGTTTCTTTTTTTCCAACAGCTTTTATAGGTGCTCTGTTTGTTGATAAAGACATAGATTTCTGTCGGGTATTTTGCAACGTTTGTTTTTTCCCGCGATTAAAGGTAGGTAAAGCTTTTTTGTTACATATATAATTGACCCATCGCTGGCTATGCCCACAATGTTCTGACAAAGTTCTGGCATGCTTGATTTACACGCAAAAAGAGCGAAAACTCTGCCTGAATCGTGCTGTTTAATGAAGACGCTGACACTAGTACATTATTAGTTGCTGAGATACTGCTTTGGTACCGTGATGGCGGCTAGTGTCGGAACATAATAGACATGGCCAGCGATACGTTAATTATAGTATTACCTTCTTTAAGGCCACCTCTATATAGGGGCCACCCGTTTTTAGGCTTTTCTGACCCTGTGGATCAAGCATAACATAAATATTGAAAAGTCACATGTTAAAATTTTGGGGCCAGTGTTACTGAGACTAAAAAGGATTGGGCAGGCCCATGGTATCTTTTTGGGACAAAATTGATTGATATGTAATACTTTATTTATTATTTTATTATGTCCCACACATGGAATTTGAGGAGGGTATGGTGTTTTTTATCCCTTTGTCTGTCTGTCTGTCTGTCCATCTGCCTGTCTTTCTGTCTCTATCCATCCGTCCATCTGTCTGTCTGTACATGTCTGTCCATCCGTCTGTCTTTCTGTCTGTCCATTCATCCATCTCTTTTTGTCTGATTGTCAATTAGTCTCAGTCTATAATAATTTATTGATTTATGAATTGTATTTATTTTGTTATTTAGGACTTTATCTTGAACCAAGATTGGAATGATCCAAAGTCACAGTTACAACAATGCTGTCTGACCCTACGGGAATTAGATGGCGGAGAACCAGATATACCGGTTTATAAGTGAGTAGTTTTTATATAGATATCACCCTATCTATACATCCATCTGGCCGAGTGGAGTTGAGTAATGGTGTTTAACGTCCCAGTCAAGAATATTTCACTTATATCGAAATGTCGCCAGCTATATAGGCGAAGGTGCAAAAATCTGGCTGTCCATCTCAAAAACATGTCCAGGCCACCCTGCCCTGTCTTCTGTATTTATGAAACCTGGCAGTAACGTTGACTCTTCTGTAATTAGACAGTGAAGAACTGGATATAGCTGTATATATAAAAGAGTAGTATAAACTTAAGATGGTCAGCAGTTTATCATGCAAAATAATACTTCAGTCAAGTTTGATATTGAAGATCAACTGAGATTTGTTTTTAGAGTTATTCCCCTTTAACAAATGTCCGTGATTGACCATACTGCCATGTTTGTCAGTGCATATTCTTAAACCAAGGAGATGTAAGATCAATACATTCTGGAATTATTAATTTGATTTATTATCTCCCTTGAATAAGGTCACCAACAGCTTCATGCAATCCACTACAATGGTGTGAACAAGAACCATCTATTTATTTTTTTATTTTTATTTTATTTTTTGTTTTTATTTATTTATTTATTTTTTTTTTAACACACTGTTGAGCCAATATTTGAATCCTTGAATCCTATTTTGAGATTTTACATTTTCATGAATATATTCTGTCAGTATTTTATATAGATACCAGTCATTACGGGGTGTCGTGAGAAGGCAGGACTTTTCTCATGATACTTGCAATGAGTTAATCTTATGGTCAGTTTACATATTATACCATTATTAATTTTACAGCACTAGATGTTTTTCTTTTAATACAATTCCATATCAGTAGTGCTTGGCCCAAAATTATGAAACTAAATTTTCTTAAGGGTTTAAAAAAATATCCAAAGGATCAAAGTATATTTAACCGAATTACAGATTAACATTTTCACGAATGCTTTCTGTCAATATTTTATATAGAATGATAGAATCCATTGGGCCCACTAACACCAGACGATACACAGTAGCTGTGTACTTCAGAGACGAACGCTTGGCCACAGGAATCGGACACAGCATACAACAGGCAGAGATGGCTGCCGCTACAAATGCTCTTAATGAAAGATCAGGTAAACGTCATTGACTTGTTGTCCAACTCCTAACACACCTGAGCAGGACGAGAGTGTTGGTTTTACTATTTGGGCTTTTGTTATAAAATTTAAGTATTGGTGTTTGGTTTTATTTGTTCATCAAGGTACAAACTAATAAAACAGACTAAGGCTAATCACATCAATTGTGGTTGATTTGTCCCAACCTGCTTTTACATGTATACTGTGATGAAGAATTAAAAACAAACGTTAATCCTTGTAAGATTTTACAATCATTTAAGTACCGTAATCCTTCTATGTATTCGGACCCTCCATGTTTTCGGACACCCCAATTTTGAAATTTCAATAATTTTTAAATTTCCTCTAATTTCGGACGGCAATTTTTTGCATCTAAATCCGGACAGGATTTTGCTGGAACTCACCCAGAACACGGGGTACATATTGCTTATAATCAATATTGAATTAAAACAAGAAGAAACGATGTTGTTTTGTTGTTAATTTACATTGAAATGTGTTATTTGTATGCGTCTGTTGCGTTGTGTATTTGCGTGAGGGAGTCATGATTGTAACTTGGAGGACATGTATTTACGATGTATTTACATTTTAATGTAAGCTCAATGAGGCCATACCTGTATTAAGTGCTTTAATTTTCTTTGAAAGTGAAAGTTGATTGAAATTAGAACTCTTGGCTACGAAACATCGTACAAGACCAGAAGTTCTGTCGGTACACAAATCCAAATCGGTATTCTTTTTTGTGAATGATGATTTTTAAAGAATACTTACTGTGAAATCATAATTTTCGTTGGGTCCAATTTTCGTGGAATCTGTAAAAAATAACATTCGTTGGGACGTAAATTCGTGGTTTTACTTATGTCAAAAATGTAGTTTGTCCTTTGAGCCTTGATAACGGTAGGAAGTCATCATTTGTTTGTTTATCGGCACCTATAGAAAAAGTTATTGTTGAAATAAGAAAGCAATTAACCGTGACAGAGACGCGGATTAATGACTAAGTCTCGGGTAGGCGCTAATTACCTGTAATCATTATATCAGTAACAATTAACTACACAAGCGATGTGACACCTGGCCTGAGTAGATCTACCTGTTACGTTGTACAAATAAGAGGTAATTAATTTAGATTTAAAAGTTTATGCATAGAACACCAATCACAACATGTTTTATAATCACTTTACACGAAACTGAATGTTTTTCTGTGACATCGGCAACTTTATAAAAATTCTAATTATTGACCTCTGATGACCTAAAGCAGCTGTTTTACGAGAGTAACAATGCGGCTCTTACCGATTCGAATGAAGTTTCGTTTTTAGAAATCAAACAGCTGACTTAGTAATAATAAATATAAAACAGGTTTATAGAGATTGTTAAAATGTTTATTTAATTAATATGTAATCGGATTGGAATTTAAATGAGACAGGTCATAATTAATGATGAAAGTTACGGTTAGAAACTTGTCTGTCCCTATCGTCCCGACCAGTTCCTAATTGAAAACAAACATTAAAAAATTAATGAAGAATTATTAAACATAATATATGTACTTAAATAATTTTCATAATAAATTAAACATCCACGCATCTTTACATTGTGAAAAAGTTTGTGTTTATGTGTGAATTACGCTAGAGCAAAAAATATGGTACATATATGCATGTCCATTAGTTATCATATATCTTGTCTTTTACTTGAGGTTAGTATTTTCATGGTGGTCGTAAATTCGTGGTTCAGACTGTCCACTAAAACCACGAAAATTGATACCCAACGAAAATTAATGATTTCACAGTAATTGAACAGAAGACTTTGAATAAGAAATATCAATTGGGACTATTTGTGGAATTTCGTAGTATTTACAGAACTATTTACAGTTTAACACTTCATCAAAAAAAATAATGTCAGTCGTTGAAAATGTCAAATTATGCAATTCCTTATCCTATATCCATATGCATATATGTAAAGTTGATATGCCACACAAGGGTACAATGGCAACACCCATTCATGACCCACTTAATGCCTATGTCATGTGATCCTTATTTTCACCAACATAAAAACAGTCCATTCCCAGAAATTCTTAATAAAGAACTTGCCATGCTTTTTATGCCCTTACATACAGAATTTTAAACTTTATTTGACATTTTAATTCCAGAGTTATTTCCCATCTTGGCACATCAGAAGCGATTCTTGGAAAGAAAGCACAAACGCAAAAGGCATGGAAGAAGAGGGAATGCCGGCGGCAAGAAATGAAAATAGAATTCAGGAATTTGGGCATTTTTGTCCAGCAGAAATGGACATCCAGAGCTCAAAGTACTCAATCATCCACTTGTCAAGACAATTTGTGTGGGGTTTTTCAGTCACTTGTTGGAATTGAAATACACAATTGAGGTGACTTTTTCCTTCAGCAGAAATGGACTTTAAGGGCTCACATATCTTGGTGACCCATTTGTCAAGACAACTTATTTTTGTACGAGTGGATTTTTTTCAGTCACTTGTTACAGAAATAAAAATAGAATTACACAATTGGGGTGTATCTTTTTCCTGCAGAAATGAACTATCAGGGCTTATTCACCCACATGACCCAGTTGTAAAGACAACTCATGTGTGTTATTTAGTCACTGGTAACAGAAATTGGAAAAAAATTAAGCCATTTGGGAATCTTTTTTCCAGCAGAAATAGACTTTCAGGGCTTAGTTGCTCAGTTGCAAGACAACTTGTGTGAGTCAATGTGGGTTTTTTTCAACAACTCATTACAGAATTTGGAATAGACCTAAGCAATTCAAGCTTCTTTTTCCCCAGCAGAAATTGACTTTCAGGGCTCTAGACTATGTAGTCATTGACTTGTCAAGACAACCTATTTTTGAATGAGTAGGTTTTTTATTCACTTGACATAAATCCGAATAGAATTACACAATTTGGGCGTTTTCTGCCCAGCAGAAATGGCCTGTCAGGGCTTATTCACCCAGTTGTCATGATAACTAGTGTTGGTTTTTCAGTAACTGGTAACAGAAATTGGGACAGAATTACGTCATTTGAGCGGCTTTTTTCCAAGCGGAAATAGACATTTATATATGTTAACCATTGTGTGCAATTATATTGTCCTAAATTGTCATTCATTTAATTAATTTTGTTATGAAGAAAAGTGCTATATTTAATTATTATGAAATAAATAATCATGTTGTATTAATCTGGGTTTTTTGTTACCAGCTGAGCGAGAAAAAAATGTACAAAGTAGCTTTCAAGAAAAAAGAAGCAATTTGTAGCTAAAAACAGGAGAACCAACAAAAATAGATAACCAAGAATATGAATATGAAACAACAATGGAAAAACAAAAACAGAAAAAAGGAAAGTATTGTAAGCCAACTTTTATTTGCACATATTAATTTTCGCAATTCTTTTACTAAAACCATTTCGCAAGTATTAATTTCAGATATGGATTTTAGCTGAATATTTGTTATAAATACATGTAAAACCATTTTCGGAAACAAATTCAGGACGGTTTACTTTCGCAATTAATTTGACGAAACATGCGAAAGTTAATTGCTTGCAAACAAAAGTTGGTTTACAGTTCATTGTATATTGTCACCTGTGATGTCTATTTACGATAAACAAACATGGCGACATCGTACGCAAGTCACACAAAATACGAAATGGAAGTTAAAAAGATCCAACTGGTAACGCTTTGAAGGGTGACAAAATCATTATACAGGCCTTGGCAGGTTACCATAACCACACCACTGGACAGTTATTCCATTGTCTGTCTAAAGTCAGGAGTTTTATAATTAGTGGTCCAAATAGTATTATAACCACACCACTGGACATTTATTCCAATGTCCATCCAAAGTCGGGAATGTTATATTTATGTACCCTGAGCCGCAGGCTCAGGGTACATAAATCTTTGACAGGCTACATGGGGCCGTGTAACCTGCCAAAGTCCTGTATAACTTATATTGTAACTGCTTATTAACGGTATACAATTGACTCTGGATGGACACTGGAATAAATGTCCAGTAGTGTGGTTATGGTAATTTTGGAACCATTGATCATAACATTCCCGACTTCGGATGGACATTAGAATAAATGTCCAGTGGTGTGGTTATGGTAATTTTGGAACCATTGATAATAACATTCCCGACTTTGGATGGACATTGGAATAAATGTCCAGTGGTGTGGTTATAATACTATTTGGACCACTGATTATAAAACTCCTGACTTAAGACAGACATTGGAATAAATGTCCAGTGGTGTGGTTATGGTAATTTTGGAACCATAGATTATAACATTGCCAATTTTGGGTGGACATTGGAGTAAATGTCCAGTGGCATTATATTGATATTGGGATCACTGATTATAAAACTCCTGACTATAGACAGACAATGGAATAAATGTCCAGTGGTGTGGTTAAAGTGCTATTGAGACCACTGATTATAAAACTCTTGACTATAGACAGACAATGGAATAAATGTCCAGTGGTGTGGTTAAAGTGCTATTGAGACCACTGATTATAAAACTCCTAAATATAGACAGACAATGGAATAAATGTCCAGTGGTGTGGTTAAAGTGCTTTTGAGACCACTGATTATAAAACTCCTGACCTTAGACAATGGAATAAATGTCCAGTGGTGTGGTTAAAGTGCTATTGAGACCACTGATTATAAAACTCTTGACTATAGACAGACAATGGAATAAATGTCCAGTGGTGTGGTTAAAGTGCTTTTGAGACCACTGATTATAAAACTCCTGACTATAGACAGACAATGGAATAAATGTCCAGTGGTGTGGTTAAAGTGCTTTTGAGACCACTGATTATAAAACTCCTGACTATAGACAGACAATGGAATAAATGTCCAGTGGTGTGGCTAAAGTGCTATTGCGACCACTGATTAAAAACTCCTGACTATAGACAGACATAGAATAAATGTCCTGTGGTGTGGTTAAAGTGCTATTGAGACCACTGATTATAAAACTCCTGACTATAGACAGACAATGGAATAAATGTCCAGTGGTGTGGTTAAAGTGCTATTGAGACCACTGATTATACAACTCTTGACTATAGACAGACAATGGAATAAATGTCCAGTGGTGTGGTTAAAGTGCTATTGAGACCACTGATTATAAAACTCCTGACTATAGACAGACAATGGAATAAATATCCAGTGGTGTGGTTAAAGTGCTATTGAGACCACTGGTTATAAAACTCCTGACTTTAGACAGACAATGGAATAAATGTCCAGTGGTGTGGTTAAAGTGCTATTGAGACCACTGATTATAAAACTCCTGACTATAGACAGACAATGGAATAAATGTCCAGTGGTGTGGTTAAAGTGCTATTGAGACCACTGATTATAAAACTCTTGACTTTAGAAATGTCCAGTGGTGTGGTTAAAGTGCTATTGAGACCACTGATTATAAAACTCCTGACTATAGACAGACAAAGGAATAAATGTCCAGTCGTGTGGTTAAAGTGCTATTGAGATCACTGATTATAAAACTCCTGACTATAGACAGACAATGGAATAAATGTCCAGTGTGTGGTTAAAGTGCTATTGAGACCACTGATTATAAAACTCCTGACTTTAGAAATGTCCAGTGGTGTGGTTAAAGTGCTATTGAGACCACTGATTATAAAACTCCTGACTTTAGAAATGTCCAGTGGTGTGGTTAAAGTGCTATTGAGACCACTGATTATAAAACTCCTGACTTTAGAAATGTCCAGTGGTGTGGTTAAAGTGCTATTGAGACCACTGATTATAAAACTCCTGACTATAGACAGACAATGGAATAAATGTCCAGTGGTGTGGTTAAAGTGCTATTGAGACCACTGATTATAAAACTCCTGACTATAGACAGACAATGGAATACATGTCCAGTGGTGTGGTTAAAGTGCTATTGAGACCACTGATTATAAAACTCCTGACTATAGACAGACAATGGAATAAATGTCCAGTGGTGTGGTTAAAGTGCTATTGAGACCACTGACTATAAAACTCCTGACTATAGACAGACAATGGAATAAATGTCCTGTGGTGTGGTTAAAGTGCTATTGAGACCACTGATTATAAAACTCTTGACTATAGACAGACAATGGAATAAATGTCCAGTGGTGTGGTTAAAGTGCTATTGAGACCACTGATTATAAAACTCCTAAATATAGACAGACAATGGAATAAATGTCCAGTGGTGTGGTTAAAGTGCTATTGAGACCACTGATTATAAAACTCCTGACCTTAGACAATGGAATAAATGTCCAGTGGTGTGGTTAAAGTGCTATTGAGACCACTGATTATAAAACTCTTGACTATAGACAGACAATGGAATAAATGTCCAGTGGTGTGGTTAAAGTGCTTTTGAGACCACTGATTATAAAACTCCTGACTATAGACAGACAATGGAATAAATGTCCAGTGGTGTGGTTAAAGTGCTTTTGAGACCACTGATTATAAAACTCCTGACTATAGACAGACAATGGAATAAATGTCCAGTGGTGTGGTTAAAGTGCTATTGAGACCACTGATTATAAAACTCCTGACTATAGACAGACAATAGAATAAATGTCCTGTGGTGTGGTTAAAGTGCTATTGAGACCACTGATTATAAAACTCCTGACTATAGACAGACAATGGAATAAATGTCCAGTGGTGTGGTTAAAGTGCTATTGAGACCACTGATTATACAACTCTTGACTATAGACAGACAATGGAATAAATGTCCAGTGGTGTGGTTAAAGTGCTATTGAGACCACTGATTATAAAACTCCTGACTATAGACAGACAATGGAATAAATATCCAGTGGTGTGGTTAAAGTGCTATTGAGACCACTGGTTATAAAACTCCTGACTTTAGACAGACAATGGAATAAATGTCCAGTGGTGTGGTTAAAGTGCTATTGAGACCACTGATTATAAAACTCCTGACTATAGACAGACAACGGAATAAATGTCCAGTGGTGTGGTTAAAGTGCTATTGAGACCACTGATTATAAAACTCTTGACTTTAGAAATGTCCAGTGGTGTGGTTAAAGTGCTATTGAGACCACTGATTATAAAACTCCTGACTATAGACAGACAAAGGAATAAATGTCCAGTCGTGTGGTTAAAGTGCTATTGAGATCACTGATTATAAAACTCCTGACTATAGACAGACAATGGAATAAATGTCCAGTGGTGTGGTTAAAGTGCTATTGAGACCACTGATTATAAAACTCCTGACTTTAGAAATGTCCAGTGGTGTGGTTAAAGTGCTATTGAGACCACTGATTATAAAACTCCTGACTTTAGAAATGTCCAGTGGTGTGGTTAAAGTGCTATTGAGACCACTGATTATAAAACTCCTGACTTTAGAAATGTCCAGTGGTGTGGTTAAAGTGCTATTGAGACCACTGATTATAAAACTCCTGACTATAGACAGACAATGGAATAAATGTCCAGTGGTGTGGTTAAAGTGCTATTGAGACCACTGATTATAAAACTCCTGACTATAGACAGACAATGGAATACATGTCCAGTGGTGTGGTTAAAGTGCTATTGAGACCACTGATTATAAAACTCCTGACTATAGACAGACAATGGAATAAATGTCCAGTGGTGTGGTTAAAGTGCTATTGAGACCACTGACTATAAAACTCCTGACTATAGACAGACAATGGAATAAATGTCCTGTGGTGTGGTTAAAGTGCTATTGAGACCACTGATTATAAAACTCCTGACTATAGACAGACAATGGAATAAATGTCCTGTGGTGTGGTTAAAGTGCTATTGAGACCACTGATTATAAAACTCCTGACTATAGACAGACAATGGAATAAATGTCCTGTGGTGTGGTTAAAGTGCTATTGAGACCACTGATTATAAAACTCCTGACTATAGACAGACAATAGAATAAATGTCTAGTGGTGTGGTTAAAGTGCTATTGAGACCACTGATTATAAAACTCCTGACTATAGACAGACAATGGAATAAATGTCCAGTGGTGTGGTTAAAGTGCTATTGAGACCACTGATTATAAAACTCCAGACTTTAGACAGACAATGGAATAAATGTCCAGTGGTGTGGTTAAAGTGCTATTGAGACCACTGATTATAAAACTCCCGACTATAGACAGACAATGGAATAAATGTCCAGTGGTGTGGTTAAAGTGCTATTGAGACCACTGATTATAAAACTCCGGACTATAGACAGACAATGGAATAAATGTCCTGTGGTGTGGTTAAAGTGCTATTGAGACCACTGACTATAAAACTCCTGACTATAGACAGACAATGGAATAAATGTCCAGTGGTGTGGTTAAAGTGCTATTGAGACCACTGACTATAAAACTCCTGACTATAGACAGACAATGGAATAAATGTCCTGTGGTGTGGTTAAAGTGCTATTGAGACCACTGACTATAAAACTCCTGACTATAGACAGACAATGGAATAAATGTCCAGTGGTGTGGTTAAAGTGCTATTGAGACCACTGACTATAAAACTCCTGACTATAGACAGACAATGGAATAAATGTCCAGTGGTGTGGTTAAAGTGCTATTGAGACCACTGGTTATAAAACTCCTGACTATAGACAGACAATGGAATAAATGTCCAGTGGTGTGGTTAAAGTGCTATTGAGACCACTGGTTATAAAACTCCTGACTATAGACAGACAATGGAATAAATGTCCAGTGGTGTGGTTAAAGTGCTATTGAGACCACTGATTATAAAACTCCTGACTTTAGACAGACAATGGAATAAATGTCCAGTGGTGTGGTTAAAGTGCTATTGAGACCACTGATTATAAAACTCCTGACTATAGACAGACAATGGAATAAATGTCCAGTGGTGTGGTTAAAGTGCTATTGAGACCACTGATTATAAAAGTCCTGACTATAGACAGACAATGGAATAAATGTCCAGTGGTGTGGTTTAAGTGCTATTGAGACCACTGATTATAAAACTCCTAAATATAGACAGACAATGGAATAAATGTCCAGTGGTGTGGTTAAAGTGCTATTGAGACCACTGATTATAAAAGTCCTGACTATAGACAGACAATGGAATAAATGTCCAGTGGTGTGGTTAAAGTGCTATTGAGACCACTGATTATAAAACTCATGACTATAGACAGACAATGGAATAAATGTCCAGTGGTGTGGTTAAAGTGCTATTGAGACCACTGATTATAAAAGTCCTGACTATAGACAGACAATGGAATAAATGTCCAGTGGTGTGGTTAAAGTGCTATTGAGACCACTGATTATAAAACTCCTGACTTTAGAAATGTCCAGTGGTGTGGTTAAAGTGCTATTGAGACCACTGATTATAAAACTCCTGACTTTAGAAATGTCCAGTGGTGTGGTTAAAGTGCTATTGAGACCACTGATTATAAAACTCCTGACTATAGACAGACAATGGAATAAATGTCCAGTGGTGTGGTTAAAGTGCTATTGAGACCACTGATTATAAAACTCCTGACTATAGACAGACAATGGAATTAATGTCCAGTGGTGTGGTTAAAGTGCTATTGAGACCACTGATTATAAAACTCCTGACTATAGACAGACAATGGAATAAATGTCCAGTGGTGTGGTTAAAGTGCTATTGAGACCACTGACTATAAAACTCCTGACTATAGACAGACAATGGAATAAATGTCCTGTGGTGTGGTTAAAGTGCTATTGAGACCACTGATTATAAAACTCCTGACTATAGACAGACAATGGAATAAATGTCCAGTGGTGTGGTTAAAGTGCTATTGAGACCACTGATTATAAAACTCCTGACTATAGACAGACAATGGAATAATTGTCCTGTGGTGTGGTTAAAGTGTTATTGAGACCCCTGATTATAAAACTCCTGACTATAGACAGACGATGGAATTAATGTCCAGTGATGTGGTTAAAGTGCTATTGAGACCACTGATTATAAAACTCCTGACTTTAGAAATGTCCAGTGGTGTGGTTAAAGTGCTATTGAGATCACTGATTATAAAACTCCTGACTATAGACAGACAATGGAATAAATGTCCAGTGGTGTGGTTAAAGTGCTATTGAGACCACTGATTATAAAACTCCTGACTATAGACAGACAATGGAATAAATGTCCAGTGGTGTGGTTAAAGTGGTATTGAGACCACTGATTATAAAACTCCTGACTATAGACAGACAATGGAATAAATGTCCTGTGGTGTGGTTAAAGTGCTATTGAGACCACTGATTATAAAATTCCTGACTATAGACAGACAATGGAATTAATGTCCAGTGGTGTGGTTAAAGTGCTATTGAGATCACTGATTATAAAACTCCTGACTATAGACAGACAATGGAATAAATGTCCTGTGGTGTGGTTAAAGTGCTATTGAGACCACTGATTATAAAATTCCTGACTATAGACAGACAATGGAATTAATGTCCAGTGGTGTGGTTAAAGTGCTATTGAGATCACTGATTATAAAACTCCTGACTATAGACAGACAATGGAATAAATGTCCAGTGGTGTGGTTAAAGTGCTATTGAGACCACTGATTATAAAACTCCTGACTATAGACAGACAATGGAATACATGTCCAGTGGTGTGGTTAAAGTGCTATTGAGACCACTGATTATAAAACTCCTGACTATAGACAGACAATGGAATACATGTCCAGTGGTGTGGTTAAAGTGCTATTGGCCCCTGTATCACAATCGTCCCTGATATAACTAAGATTCCCCTTAACTTAGTCCGACTAATCAGGCCACTAAACACCCAATTTAATTTGCGACGTGTTTGAACCCCCAACAAGTCAAAAATTAAAATGGGGGTTTAGTAGGCTGATTAGACGGACAACCCTTAACTATAATTTCATAAATTTCTGCAATCTCTGTTGGATTTTCTATCATTAACATATTTAGTGGCATATTAATTTCTCAACCAGCCTCACTTTCCTGGTGGAAGTTCGTGTGTTTACCCTAACATATCAGTTTCAAAGTTTTTACTTTGCCTCTGGATTGCGATTCGGACATAGATTAGTATGTTTGTTTTTTATTTCAAAACAGGATTTATTTTTGTACACCCTCTGTTTTTCGTCTTGATGAACTGAGCTACCTTGTGCACGCCACCCATCAAGCTGGGCAAGTCAAATTCCTCCCTTCCTATTTTTAAATTCAACTGCATATACCTTGAATCAAAACCACCAGGTTCCATCTTGGGACTTTTGGACAACCACTTCCCAAGGTCAGATGTAAACCAGGACTCGAACCTGGACCTTCTCAATATAAGTGGGACTAACACTGCCAACTGAGCTACCCAGCCATAATTGGGCCTTTTCCAGCACATTCTTCACTTATTTTCAATTCAAATTGTACCTTGAATTGAAACCACCAGGTTCCGACCTGTTGGTTTGTCACTTTCTAGGGTTAGACAAACCCAAAAATTGTTAACGGGAAAGGAAAAATGGAGTTGCAAACTTGGGGCTCAAACCCAGGACCTGACAGCCTCACATTAGGTGAAATATCTTGATTGGGTGTAAAAAAAGATTACACCAACCAATTAAATGTTACATGTATTTATACATCACCCTTGTGTTGGGAAGTTGTTATGCGCGACATGTAATTGTGAAACTCTTTGAATTCACTTGGGCCTTGGTGGTGGAGTGGTTTTAACCTACCTACCTATCCTCTTTGCTCCCAGTGGAGGTGGTTATAAGCATCACCTTACGTACAGATTGTAGCCCCTATCTCATACTATGTTAAAATCCAGCTCAGGCCATATCCTATTGGGAAAAAGATTGTCTGTTTACTGCCCCATGGTCTTCTCAAGGGATTTCAACTTCCATCTCCATCCTTTTCCATCACTGAACTGACCACCTCAATATAAGTATAGGAATCTTGACTGGAACATATAACTCTATTGTGAAACTCTACTCAAACATCCCCGAACCATATTGCTTTGGTACAGGTAAACAATCTTGACTGGGGCAAAACAAAATCCATTCTAACACACCAGGCCCCGGTTTCACCATCATTCCTTAGCTAAGATTTTCCTTAACTTAGACTTTACAAAATTTCAAATCTTTATAATTTTGTTAATTTTGAAGATATTCAGGAACTTAAGGTGTCAATTTTAACATAATTGCTAGAATTAAACATTTGCATTTAGTTTTGACAAAAATATTCATCATCGGATTCAAAAATAGATAACCAAAATTTGCTAAATTTAAGTTAAGGGAAATCTTAGCTAAGGAATGATTGTGAAACCGGGGCCTGAACTGACTGCTTTAATATAAGTAAAAGAATCTTGACTGGAACATACAACTCCATTATTCAACACCACTCCCAACATTCCTGGCCTATATTACTTTGGTAAAAGTAAAACAATTTCAAAAATCCCTTACACAACTCAACTCTTAACTTCTCTGAACTCAATATAATCAAATCCAAACATACCAATCTGTGTTCAAACCACAATCGCAAAAAAAAAAAGAAGAAAAAGGCAAATTAAGTTAAACACAAAAACTTCCATCAGGGAAGTTAGGTCTGATGCTCGAGGAAATTTTGACTGGGCATAAAACACCATAACTCCATGTAGGGCCATGATTTCAGTAAAAATCAGCAGACTTGAACAAAACATAAACTTGTAAAGTGAAAAAAAAGTTGCAAAATGCAAAATTTTAGTTGCCACGACACCCGTTTTAGTCAAACCTTAGAGCCCAGTGTTGGGTATAAAAACATCTCAAACCATGTTTAATCTGAAAGAATTTTATTTATTATTGCATAATTTATATATCCATATATATTAATATATATAAACAGTTAAAATATTTAACAAATTCATTCAAGCTTTTTAAGCTTCTTCAAAATACATTCATCATCATGATTTATTTTTTAACAAACATCACAAATAACATACATGTATAAAACATTGATCAATTTATCTAAGTTCCAAACTTAACTTTCAGTGATGTAATCTCCCAACATCATTATAAGAAGGTGTCATTTCTTATCTCTGAATGTGTTGAATTAAAACCCTACCTCAACTCTGAACATGTTAAATTAAGACCCTACCTAAACTCTAAACATGTTGAATTAAGACCCTATCTCAACTCTGAACGTGTTGAATTAAGACCCTATCTCAACTGTGAATGTGTTGAATTAAGACCCTATCTTAACTCTGAACATGTTGAATTAAGACCCTATCTCAACTCTGACGTGTTGAATTAAAACCCTACCTTATCTCTGAATGTGTTGAATTAAGACCCTACCTTATCTCTGAATGTGTTGAATTAAGACCCTCCTCAACTCTGAATGTGTTGAATTAAGACCCTACCTCAACTCTGAAAATTGAACCAGGTCTAAATTAAACAGCTAACGACAGATACTAATAAATTGATGGGTTTTTTTTGTTGTTTTTTTTTTTTTTGTGATTTGTAAAAACAATTTATTGTTTTTGTATGGGGGAGGGGCGTCATAATAAATGTTTCATAAACATGGTTTTTGCCGAGGTGTCACATATTTGTAAATGGAAGCCAGTAAGTGAAGACAATTTTACGTTGATTAAAAAAATCTTTATGTCAGAAATTATCTACCATGATTAAAATAATCTGCATGTGAGAAATTGGCCACCATACATTTAAATTTAACAATATTGCTGCCTTTATGAATAATAATAAAAAACACATACATGTACATACAGTTGTATATAATTATAAAATATCATTCACACGTGAAATAGCAAGAATTTTATTTGAAATAAATTTAATTTTCAATGGGTCCACAAATAATGAATGAAATACATTATGTCAACACTTTAAATTTTTTGACAACATTTAAGTCAAAATTCATAAACATATAACACTTACATATAACAGATTTCATTACACCAAACCTTAATCATTGTCAATTTTAGTCAACATTCTGCACTTTTGACAACACTCAACATTTTTAACAGACTAGCTCACCATTTTTGTCACGCTCAACAGTTTTGTCAACATTTGACATTTTTGACAATGTTTAAGTCAATATGCATCATTTTTGTTGAATCAAAAGGGGAAGGGGGAGGGGGAGGGGGGGGGGGGGGGGAAAGGAGCTAAAAATAAAAAGCATGCCTATAAATTAAAACTTCAATTGTCTCTAAAATTGACTACAGTTAAAAACTCCAATTAGCAATAGCACATAAAACTAGAACCCGAAAGCTTAACTTAAATATAATGTATTAAATTTCATTTTTACTAAAAATATAAAATTTCATTCAACTTAAAAATTTAAATATAAAACAAATATATTTATTATCAGGACTGCCAAACTCTTTTTCGGTTGTTTTATGTCATAGATTGTCCAAGAAATCCAGGATTTTGACTGGTTTTAAAGCTGTCTTATCCAGACAAACAAAATTTCAAAATTTTTACCCTGTACCGAATTTTGAAAAACCTGCCATATTAAACAAAATTTATGGTCTCGTAACAACAGGGTTTGTACAGACGGTTGAACTCTAAATTTAAGGACTTTTAAGGGGTCTTTTCAGGGTCTCCTTTGTAAATTTAAATTTGAAGACCTAGAGGAAGTAACATCTTTCACATACCTAGGCAGCATTGTTAACACCACGGGAGGAACAGAAGAAGATGTAAAATGTAGAATCGGAAAGGCCAGGTCAGCATTCCATCAACTGCGTAACATCTGGAAGTCAAGAGAAATAACAACAAAAACAAAACTTAGAATTTTCAACTCTAATGTAAAATCGGTTCTGCTATATGGATCTGAAACATGGAGGTTAAACCAAACAACTATAAACAAAATCCAGACCTTCATAAATAGATGCCTCCGAAGAATTCTCAACATCTACTGGCCAAACACCATTAGCAATGAGGATCTATGGATAAAAACAAAACAAGAACCAATAGAAATTCAAATTAAAAGAAGAAAATGGAAATGGATCGGACATACCCTGCGGAAACCCACACAAACCATCACTAGGCAAGCCATTTCATGGAATCCACAAGGAAAAAGGAAACGTGGTAGGCCTAAGAACACCTGGCGAAGAGAGCTGGAAAAAGAACTGACCGGGCACAATTGGAAAACAGTGGAGAAAACTGCACAGGACAGAATAGAATGGCGAAGATTTGTCAGTGGCCTATGTTCCGGAAAGGAATAAATATAGGCATAAGTAAGTAAGTTTGTAAATTTAAGGTCTAATCAGAGGGACAATTTTAGCTAAAAAAAACATTGGTGCAAAGACAAATCAATAAAACAATTACATACTTAAATCCATTGTAATGACACTTGAAGTGGGGGTTGGTTTTGGGTATTCAGGATGGCCAGGTAACTTAAAATAGCTCATTTCAACGTTACTTATTAATTTATTTATTTTGATCAGTCTATTTGCTACCATTTACTATCGACACCAAATTGGCCAAATTCAAGGGCTTTTTAGGGTTTTAAGGATAAATTTAAGGGCTTTTTAGGGCAAACCTCAAAATTTAAAGACTTTCCCAGGCCTGTACAAACCCTGAACAAATAAGATCATAGCTCATGGTAAAATTTCTCCAAGAAAGATTGCAATAATATGTCTTACAACATGGAACTTGGAAAATAAGGTTGGGGGGAGGGGGCATTTATAAATATGTGATAGAAAAGTAAATACAATTTTGTTCTTGATTTGATCAAAGTGGGAAAATTCAACGTCATTTAAGCTATTTACTGAAAACATACATATACATTGTAGGTTTGGGCATTTGAGAATGGAGTTCATTTTCTTAACAGATTGACAAAGTATTGTCATATGGTCATGTATATATTCAACTAGCAAATTCAGTGAATTTAGATCTCCTGCCAGAAGAAGCTTTTTTTTTTGTGATTTGCACTTATCTTCAAAGATCCCTAGCTCACGGGAAAATGAACCAACCAACTTGAGTTAATGATATGCACATCTCCTTTCAATGTTATTGCTTTGCACCAGGTTTCAAGAAAATGTGAGTGAATAAGTGAGCAACGGTGTTTAACGTCCCAGTCAAGAATATTTCACTTTATATATAGAGACGTTGCCAGCTAAAGGCAAAAGTGCAGAAATCTTGGCTGTACATTGCGCTGATGGCATTATACAGCAAGGTTCTTTAGCGTGACAAGAAAATGTACTATATAGTTTTGAAGAATTACATAACTTCTGATAATAAGTGCCTGAATGGACAGAACAACAAAACGTTGAATTTAAAATACCCCTTCTTTCTTTGAAAGATGGGGGGGGGGGGGGGGGGTGTGTGTTAAAATTAGACAAATCTTTAAAAATTTGTTGATAAAATGTTTAAGTTCATCTTGAGACATGAATTATTAAATAACACTTAATTAATTGAATTCATCTTTAAAATCCAGTCAAATCAACAAGTCTAAATTTAATCTTAAAGTCTTAATTCTAAAAATAAAATTACGGTGAAAATCCTAATTTCCGTGTGGAATTTCATCCGATTCCGTTTCTATTTGACTGTTGTTTATTATTGATCTCGTAGAGATATCTTTTCCTGGATATTCTGGGAGCTTTCTCACACTCTGTTTTCACTTTGTTTGGAATCTCAATTCTTCCTCCTACTGTTACATTCTTCTGTCTGTAAAATCAGATAAAAACAGGTATTTAATCGCTTAAAGGCTACTTCACATAAATGTAAATAAGACCCATGTTTCCGTTCCTGGTAGCCAAAATTGTCAAAAAGTAATATCAAATTTGGGAAAAAATATACATGCATTATAAAAAGGACTTTTATCATAAAGTTAGTGAGTAGGCAATTTTATTTATTTTAGATTAATAATGAAATAATGGAAAATTATTTAACTGATAAATCACTTTGAATTCCTTCACATGTCATTGATCAGAGTTATTCCCCTTTCAGAACTGGTGTCCTATGCTTGTTTATCGTTAATTTTATTGCACCAAATATTAGCCTGTGTATCTATCAATATTGTCTTTTACTGTCTGGTAAACAAAAACATCACTGACATTCAAAGTGCCACATTTTCTAATATCCATTATCAAAATGTCTGATACACGGATAACTAACATTAATTCTAGATGAAATGCTCACTAAAGAAGAGCTGGAAGATGTCCAAGGCGTAGAGCTCGATGATTTTTCAGACATGATTTAACGTTATGTTATTGCTGTAACACAATTAAAACAATGAAATAAAATAATAGTGAAGTTATTATTTATTTTTTTTATCTAATATTAGACAAGTTTTTCTACCTGATCTGACGAAATACAAATCTTATCGAACACATATGATACAGATACAGTATCACACTGTGGTGATACAACATTGGCAGTAAATTACATGTGCACTTTTAGTTGGATTTCTCATTGTGACATCATTCGGGAATCTGCGATATGTCAAATGTAAATAATGACGTTGTTTACTACAGAACATAGGTCATAACATAGTTTAGCCATTTTCTGTGGTAAATATAATTTTTCACATAATGTATTTTTATAATTATTCTAAATAACCTTATTGGAAATGTTAGATAAAAATATTATATACACAGTGTGTATGTACAACCCTCTGTATCAGGTCTCGTCCTTTTTTCGTAGCCATATAACTACTCGTAAGTGTGACTCGTAGTGATATGACTATGAAAAAAGGACTCGACCTGATACTGAGGGTTGTACATACACAGTGTGTATATAATATGTATGTTTCATGAAAATATTGATTTTCTTACTTCACTCAATAAAAAAGTGCATATATTCATACTTCAGTGCTAAATGCATGTATCCTCTGTTTATTTATTTATTTGTTTGGGAAAAAATCTTGAATGGGATTTAAAGAACAACATTCAATCAATCAAATTTTGAAAATTAACTAAAATATGATGTAAATACATTTCTCTGAAAGCTCTTCGTTGTTCTGTATCTTGATTTGTTGGTAATCTGTTCTGCCATTTATGTATATGAACTGTTCCTAACGTCTTGGTGGCACTCTAGAAAAACAAAACAATATGTTAACAAACTATGTATGAAAACAGATGCTACCACTGTTGTAGAGTGCTCGTTTCCTTTGTGGGAGGTCATGAGTTTGAACCCTGACTGGGTCTGACTCGAGACTTAAAAGTGGGTAGAGACTGTTTTTCATCAAGCACTCGGCAGTACGAAATGAAAGTCACGGTTCTCTTGGATAGGAACTTAAAATGAACATGGTCCCATTTTACGGTAGGCTTGGCACAATAAAGAACTCCGCTGTATAATGTCATCAGTGCAATAAAGAACTCCGCTGTATAATGCCATCAGTGCAATGCACAGTTTACCTATAGATGGCAACATCTCGATGTAAATGAAATATTCTGGACTTGAAGAATAAACACCATTACTCAACTCACTAGGGGTGGGTACTGGGGAAAAAAGCATATTGCAATATATTGCAGTATTTGAGAAAATATTGCAATACATATTGCAATATATTGCAAAGTTAATAAATACTTAAAAGATAAACGAACCGGCATCCAAGTTTGGGTGATGGCGTTGAATGTGGGAAGTAAGATTACTTGTACCCCCGGCATATTTAACATCTGCAGGGTTAGACAGTGCACACTGCTATATTTTCATTAATAGTCTCCGCTATTTGCGTAAATTTAAAATGTTCCCACACTATTGCCTTTGCTAGGTTGTTTTTGACAAGTTTTACTTCGTCGTCTGCCATTATTGGTTATAACATGTATACATTCTGTATCTCAGAGGCGCTTTATTTTGTTGACAAACACTTACGAGATAAAGATTATATTACAGTCTTTTGAGTGTTAATTAACAAAATAATGACCGTAAAGCATAATCTACTGATTTTTTAAAATTTCGGCAATATACCGGTTTTTTATTTTGCGTACCGGTATATTGTATCGACCCTGCCATACCGCAATATACCTGTATACCGGTAATATCGCACACCCCTACAACTCGTCCTAAACAAACACCAACTATGAAATTCATGTTTTCCTAATTGTGTAAATGATAAAAATATAAATAGCCAATGGTACATCAACTGCAGCCAATGATTGTTCCTGTTGGAATTGGCGGACAAAATAATGTTGAAGTAATTGATATTCTATGAACGAAACTGGACATGATGATTAATACATAAACAATAAACCTGGAGTAAATACAAATTTGTATAGTAATTTATGAATGGCAGTGTATGTTCCCCATCTTTGTTTGGGGCATTTAAATTATTTTACTGATTAATAAATTATAGTCTGAATATCAGATCTTTGATATTTTGAATTAAACTTTGACATGCTGATACACAAAGGTGACAGGACTCTCTATCTCTCTCTCATCCTGTTGTGAATGTAGCCGCAGCCCTTACAATTGCGAGAATAAGCTTCCTAATGGCTATATTTCCATTCCTGGTAGCCAAAATCGCCATTGGCTACTAATTTCTGAGGAATTCTTTTAAAAAGTAACTTATTTTAGCAAATTTGTGGATAAAAACTTTAAAAAGGACTATATTTTCACAAATTTTGGAAACTTGCCTACTAATTATTTTAAAGTTATGGAAACCTAGTAAAGGCCAAAAACTGAAAAAGTGATAGAAAACTCCAAATTACTGTTTATAATGCTAAGAATTTCCAAAATTGTGAAAATTGGCAAAGTGATTGTAAAATTTTTTATTTTTTTTTAATTGTGAATGGGACACAGAATATTGGCCAAAAACCCCCAGAGCCTTGACACATGAGGATAGTGATACTGACGTGAGAATTTCCAAAATTGTGAAAATTGGCAAAGTGATTGCAAATTTTTTATTTTTTTTTTAATTGTGAATGGGACACAGAATATTGGCCAAAAACCCCCAGAGCCTTGACACATGAGGATAGTGATACTGACGTGAGAATTTCCAAAATTGTGAAAATTGGCAAAGTGATTGCAAATTTTTTATTTTTTTTTTAATTGTGAATGGGACACAGAATATTGGCCAAAAACCCCCAGAGCCTTGACACATGAGGATAGTGATACTGACGTGAGAATTTCCAAAATTGTGAAAATTGGCAAAGTGATTGCAAATTTTTTATTTTTTTTTTAATTGTGAATGGGACACAGAATATTGGCCAAAAACCCCCAGAGCCTTGACACATGAGGATAGTGATACTGACGTGAGAATTTCCAAAATTGTGAAAATTGGCAAAGTGATTGCAAATTTTTATTTTTTTTTAATTGTGAATGGGACACAGAATATTGGCCAAAAACCCCCAGAGCCTTGACACATGAGGATAGTGATACTGACGTGAGAATTTCCAAAATTGTGAAAATTGGCAAAGTGATTGCAAATTTTTTATTTTTTTTTTAATTGTGAATGGGACACAGAATATTGGCCAAAAACCCCCAGAGCCTTGACACATGAGGATAGTGATACTGACGTGAGAATTTCCAAAATTGTGAAAATTGGCAAAGTGATTGCAAATTTTTTATTTTTTTTTTAATTGTGAATGGGACACAGAATATTGGCCAAAAACCCCCAGAGCCTTGACACATGAGGATAGTGATACTGACGGTTTGAGTGGTGATCACTTTGTAGTATTCTATGTTTATGGTAACCTGAAGGGTTAATTTTTTGGTAATGCAAAAGAATACATGAGGTAAAAATTTCTGCCACTTCAATTAAAGATGTCTTGATATAAATGAAATATTCTTGATAAGGACATAAAATCCTATTCAATCAATGTTACCCTGAGTAACTGATGATGTCTTAATATAAGTGAAATATCATTGATAGGGACAATTAATGACTTACCCTGAGCAGTCTGGTGTGATTAAACACCAAATTTTCCCTGGCAACTTGTCTACCCAAGTACACTTCTTTGTTCTCTGAAAAACAGAAAGTTGTAGGTAAATATAGGAAAGTTTAACTTACACAAGCAATTGGTGCTCAATCTACATGTAGAAGGGGTCCTCAGAGCTCCAGATAAGAATTTATTAAACCCCCCCCCCCCCCACACACACACACACACACCCACACACACACTTTTTTCCTAAAGGGTATCCTGTAAAATCTAAAGAGTATCAACACTGATCCATAAAAAATGTAAAGAGTATTTCCAATTTTTAAAGCCTCAGACCTCCAGATAAGAATTTGACATATATCACCTGGTGGCTGGTGCCCCGAAGATATCACAAACTCATTAGGCAATAATTTCGTATGATTGTCAGAAATATACTATAATTGTCTAAATTTCCTGCAAGTTAAAATTTGAAATCTCTCAAAAACTAAGGTATATACTCCCTCATGCAAAGTATTTCCTTAGCTTAATTTGGTGAAATATACATGTATTTTGGTCCTTTGGGTAGCTTTTCATCATCTTCAAAATAATTTTGGTTTCATAATTTTGGTCCAAGCACTACTGATGAGGAATTGTATTCTGAAACGGCCGTCTAGTGCTGTAAAATTAAAACTGGTGTAATATATGTAACATAAAGGGTTATTACCCCCCCCCCCCCCCCCCCCCCCCCTTACACACACACACACACACTTTTTTTCTAAAGGGTATCCTGTAAAATCTAAAGAGTATCAACACACTGATCCATAAAAATGTAAAGAGTATTTCCAATTTTTAAAGCCATTTAATTTATTCAAATAAGTATAACTTCTAACAATAATACAGTAACATCATCTTCATTGTGACAATGGCATTTCACAGATACTTGGGTCAGAAGTTCAACCCCCATAGCAGGCTCTACTGTTATAAGAATTGTAAAGGGTATTGAGGATTTTCAAAGGGTTTTATTACCTTTATATTTATAATTTAAAGTATTTTCAAAAAAATTAAAGGGTATTTACACAAATACTCTTCTTATCTGGAGCTCTGTGGGCTTTAAAATAATGATTGTGTCTTTGGGCAAACCCTGAACTATCCTTTTTAGTTTAAATATTCAAAATTTTTCAATGACTTAATACTGTTCTTTTAAATTGAAACACATTGAATAACATATATGTTATAATAATTGTAAGATGGTTCAGACGGTAGCCAATGGCAATTTTGGCTACCAGGAATGAAAACATAGCTGTAAAATTGATAGACCAGGCATTGCCAATAACAAATTCCTCTTGATTTATCAGAAAACTGCTAAACAACTATGAAATCCTAGTGTCACAGTTGTCTTAAGCATCAGTTTACGGAACATAGTGCTGCTTAGTCTTGGGTTCAAATCCCACTCTGCTAAAACAACACTAAAACAACCCTCCTTGCACATTGCCCTGAGCATACTACAAAAGTAAAAATTTCTGCAATTTTACCAATAGTTGATGACGTCTTGATATAAGTGAAATATTCTTGACTTGGATGCCAAAATCCGTCCAATTAATCCTTTACAACTCAAAATATCTGACAGAACATCTTGTATCTTACCTAATTCTCTATGACATAACAAGTATTCCTCCTCGGCTATCCTGACACGTAATCGGATACTACGTGCATGACAAATTCTTAACAATGTTTTTGTAACAAGTCCTGTCTGTAACAGATCAAACAGCTCACCGGATGTGTAAAATTTCCAAAGTTCTGTTAAACCTGACAACGAAATGCAGCGAATTCTAAAAACAACACTTCCGTCGTAAACACCGTTGAATTCATTGTCATGTTGACATAACATTTTTAGGGTGTTCATAATTTCCATGGAATCTTTGATGACATCATTGGTCTGAGACAGCTCTTTTTTAAATTTTCAAATGCTGCCGGGGTAGCATCGCGTCGACGTATTGTCCGATAGGCCTGTTTAGCCATAAGTAATATCTGTTCTTCCACCTCTTTGCATGAACACTGGGGTTTTCGTTTTCCACTTGGTAACACTTCTTCACAGTCTAATCTAACATTTAATTCACCTGAAAAAAAGATGATAAAATTATACAGTCATATTATTCAATAATTTGAAGGAAAAAACATAGCACTGCCGTGCTGTTGTATGGCCTAGATGGGAAAATGGTGTTGTGGCAAGACAGAATATAACTGAAAATCTCCCCCACCCCTGGGAAGGTGGGGGGGTGGTTCGATCTATGCATAGTCTGACGGCTGTTTTTGGGAAAAGAAACAATGTACCAAACCATGTATTGCTAAATTAAATTGTAGAAAATAATAATTTCATAAATATATGAAAAAGACAATCAGTAATTGAGATTTAATAAAGTTTTATAAAGTTGTACCCGATCGTTTTGTCATTTCGGAGAGAGAGAAAGTAGAGTTGTGCATACCCTACAGTCGCTATGAGGTGGTACATTCTAGCGGTTGTATGTAATTGGATCATTTGCTGTTAAATCTGGGTTTTAATAACCTGCTGATTATCACTCACATGTTAATGGTGAAGTATTTGAAATCCACATGTGGTCATTTGCACACAACACTGTACTAATTGTCTCCCTTTCACAAAAGAGAAATCTAATCAATAAACAGTTTTAAAATATGACACAATTGCCTCAACATCAAAATACGTTATAATACCCTTCAAAATAAATTTAAATTATCGTAGATTTCATGAAGAATTAATTAAATCCACCTGCCATTGCTGTTTAATTCATAAAAAGTTATAATTTTACATCGTCCGACTACTTTTTATTGTAAACACGAGATCAGTTGCCAAATTGCAAAAATTATTGGATGCATCCCGTCGCAATATTTTACTAGATTCCGAAACGTATTCCGAAAATTTATTCCGAATGTGCATATGTAACCAAATGCATTACCCGTCTCAGAATACATATCTCATGATAAAACAGATATATTTCTTTCACGCTCATTTACCAGGTGCACTATTTCCATTCGTACTCATATCTTATAATTTTATATCAAAACTGCCCGATATCTTCGAAGGAAGCAATAGCAAAGTACGCGTTCACTGTTGTGAAACGCCGTACAAGAATTATATATTTTTATTCAGGGCTAATATAGATAAAAAGAAATTTCAAACTACTTGACGTGTAATTAGGTGTGTGCAATATGTATTGGCACCAAGTAGTTGTAACTTAATACTAGAAAAATAGAAATATTTATTCGATAAATTTTTTTTTACTATAGCATTAATACATTTTGATAATTTAATTAGAATCAAGAATGATGGTTCTGCGTGGAGTGTAAATAAAATTCCTATCATCACTAGACTTTTTCAATTGACGTATCGCCGGTCACACCTACAATGCTCCGACACTGGCCACCTTCACGGTAACAAAGCAGCATCACAGCAACTAATGATGTATTAGTGTAAGTGACTTCATTAAATGGCACAATTCAGTCTCAGTTTTCATTCTTTTTGTGTGTAATTCTAGCATGCCCGCCCTTTGTCGTAACATTGTGGGCATGACTGGCGATTCATCAATTTGATCAAGAAGAGTGACCAAGTGCTTTATCTGAAGTCCAAGCTGACTATTGTTTAGTTGATTCCACCAAACAAAAAACAGCTCTTAGCCACTTACCAACTTGTCTTTTTCGTTTTTGTTTTCTGGGTGGCCGTGAATGTTGTTCTTCTATTAAATCAGCTAGGTATCCCTGCAGAGTTTTTCTAAGTGACCTCACAAACTCGTAAAATGCTCGGTCTGACCTCACAATAAGATTATTGAGTAGTCCCTCATTCACTGCCTCTCTGGTGTTTTTCTCCTTGATGCGTCCAACGTCTGCCGTCGTCAATACCTTGTTGGCTATCAAGTCGTTGAATATATCATCAGGTATCATACTCTCGACTAATGTATCTCTGTAAATCTGAAGCTTTTGTTTATGTTCTGCACTCATGACTTTATCTACTGCAAATAACAAAATATGAAACAAATTACAGTTAAACCAAAAACAGTGTTTAAAAAGTTGAAGTCTGTCCCAAGCCATTAGGCCCATCAGGCCTGAGCTTATCCCGGTTTCGGTGGCGTTAAGCAACTGAGAGTCCAAGACTCTCCCCTGAATGGGACGCCGGTCCATCGCAGGGTTAACCCCCAGCATTTTGCTGGTAATCATTTATTTTTCAGCTGAGTGAACTGGTACAATGTGAAATTAATTGTGTCTTGATGAAGGACACAACACATCGCCCGGTCCAGGGATCGAACCCACGACCTTCGAATCATGAGTCCAACGCCTTAACCACTAGGCCACGCGCTTCCACAAATAAAAAGTGTTTACAAATCATTTATCCATGTGATCGGTCTAGCTAGCTAATCAGGAGGTGCTTACTCTTCCAGAGCAGCCATCCTAGCTTCCCTGGTGGGAGTTCATGTTTTTAACTTGCTGGTAATTTGTCAGTTTCAAAGTTTTTACTCTGTTTTAGACATGGATTGATATGATTATGATAGTCAGTTACATACATGTATGGGATGGTGGAATAGAATAGAGTAAACAGGGATGAAGCTTAAACATTTTGAGTTAGGGGCCCAGTTCACTTTTGAAGAGAAGTTGCAATAGCAATACATAGCAAACATCTTTACAACTTTGGGAGCCCCAACACATTTTTTGGGCCATTGGCTACTGGGCCTCTGTTAATCTTAATCCCTGAGTAAATGACCTTTGGCTTCCAGTCAAGATTCTTTCACTTATATTGTGACAGTTCTTGAAGTGGAGTGGAGTTATGCAGCCCAAGTTAAGATTATTTCACCAACTCAGTGACAGCCAGTTATCGGATAGTGGAAGAGTTAATGGTGTTTTACACCGGAGTAAAGATTTCTTCACTTTGATCGACATAGTCAGATCTGGGGTATGATTCCATGACTTGCCATGATGATCTCAAGTTAAGCTAATTATCAGATTAAGACACCTGGATATATTAGGAGTTACCTGTGTTTACCTTATATATAGAGCAGGGCCCCACAAATCGCCAAAATCGGCTAAAAATCACCGAATTGGCAAATAAAACGCCTAATTGAAATTCGGTCATTCGGTTTTTTCCCCCTGTAAACCTTCTAAATTTTGTCTTGTCAATTAAGATTAGTTCACGATCGAGAAATCACACAAGATTTTAAGATGAAGCCACTTGTCCCACAGGTGTACAATCGGTGTGATAATTAATTAATCATTCACTGTGGATAATCAACACCAGAGTTAATCCTCTAATCACTTAATTATTACCGAGACCACGTGTGTTCAACAAACCGTGTAAACAAAATACCTTATGAGGTCTCAGTTTTATTTAAGCCTTGTTTAATGTTTTAAGGAGATGATTCAAACAGCGAGGTGAAACAAAAGAGCTGAAAAAATTCCAAATTAAGCATTTGAATATTAGTTGGCTGTTATTCGAATCCTATTTGAATATTCGGCACAAAAAGGAAAATCTCCCATCTGTTCTGGAACAGAGCTACTGTAGGCAAACGATGTGGATTGCACAAGGCAGATGAACAAAATTACCTTATTATATATTCCTTATTCATAGGAATGCTGTATGACGATAATAAAATCATGATCTCTTTAATATTCTTCTAAATAAATCCAGATTTTAATGATTAAGACCATGTAAGAAGTAAAATATGTGACAGCCATCGTTTTTTTTTTTTTACTTTAACCCGACAAATAGTCGTTACCCACTCTGCTTTGAATAACATGTATTAAAGGGACATAACCATGATAGTGACAGAAAGTAAACAAAGCACATGGCTTTAGTCTTTCCCGACTTTGTGGTGACTGTTTGGATGAATAAAGTTTTTCATGAATAAAATGAAAAAAGAAACTTAGAAAGGAAGCACCTGAAGTAGACTTTTGCTGTGTAACATTCTATGTTTCCATTCCTGGTAGCCAAAATCGCAATTGGCTACTAATTTCTGAGGAATTCTTTCAAAAAGTAACCTATTTTAGCAAATTTGTGGAAAAATACTTTAAAAAGGACTATATTTTCACAAATTTTGGAAATTTGGCTACTAATTATTTTAAATTTGTGGAAACCTAGAACATTCCAGACGAAATGTAAGCTCCAACAAAAAGCTCTATAATATAAACCAATGAAGGGGGGGGGGGGGGGGGGTTGTGAATGAGGTTATTTTTTGTTTGTTTTTTTTTTGTAGCGGTGATTTTTACCGCCGAATGACCTTATCGGCGTTTGTGGGGCCCTGATATAGAGGCGACTCGAGGGGGGACAGGGGTTGGTAAATAAACTTGTTAAAACTTAGGGCAACTAGAACTTTACTTTTGGACAGTTTAGGGCTAATTTTTTTTAACAGGGTGAGGATATCTCCAAACTCCATCCTTATTATAAGCCCTAAGAATGCAGTATACTATTATCAAATCTGCTGTATCTTTCAGTTCAGGGGAAGTGTGTAAAACAGAATTTTATAGTAAAAAAATATTTATTATACACATACAATTTCTACCCTCCTGATCTTCATCAGACCCATCAGATTCATCACTGCATCCACCTTTAGATCTTCTACTTCCACCACTTTGTTTCTGTAAACTCTCAAGTCTAGCTCGATTTTCATTGAGTACGGAACTTAAACTTGAATTCACAATGTTTGTATCAGATCCTCTTGATCGTCTCTTCTCGGATCCAGACGATGACGAGGTTCCTGGACCAGAACTTATTCCCGAACTGCTAACACTGGCACTTTTTAAAGAACCTACAGTTTCTTTTAAATCCTTATATTTTTGTCTCAGACTCTGCTTCTCTAATTTAGCCTTTTCTCTTTCCAATTTACGGATTTTATTAGCAATATCTTCATCCCCATTTTCTGAATCATCTTCAGAATTGTCTGCCATTTTGAAATGTGACAAACACGTCTTTGTCTTTCTTGGTCGATCAATAGATGAATCTGGACTACTAGTAACATCCACCTCTCCACTACTATTTAAATCTACATTTTTGGTTTTATTCCCACTCATCAAGGGATATAATTTCAAATATTATAATTTATACACAAATCATGTATTAGTTTTACATAACATTTCGTTTTTATTGGACATCATTTTAAACACCACTCTTATTATACAACTTTATATATGTATATCCTTCATAAAATTATTTGGATTCAAATTCTGGCCCATTGTTATCAATCAGTTTGGCTAAATATTTCACAAATTCATTAAACTAAATAGTCCTTTCATAAAGCATAGTAACAGCATTAGTTGGCTAGTCAATTTTGGAAGGCAAGTGTAGCTATTATCCATCTACTCAACTGAAGATCAAAGATTTTTGACAGGGACAGTGTACAGGTGTAAGCGTTTTCTGAAAATTTCGCTCCACCAGAACGGAGGTTTAACCTCTGTCGATCAAACTTTAAGTTTTTGACATCTCTACCTGCACTCAAAACGCATTTTAGCATCTCAAGTTCATTTTCTGTCAGATTGATGACGAATTTTGAGAGTGTATTCTAATTTACGTGAATTTTGGTTTACGCGGCCTCTGAAACCGGAAGTGTCAAGACGCTTAGCCTCGTTTTAAGTGAAGCAAAAAGGGCCTTGCCTAATGTCATGAATTGAATGACCTGAAGACATAAAGACATGAATTTTTTTTACGATTTCCTTTATCGTCACATTTATTTAAAAGTTATCGATATAAAACGATTGTATTTAATCAATTTTGTCATTTAAACAAATTTAAAAACAAAACAACAATTTTAATTAATTTTGAAGTTAGGACTTGTGTATTTTCATTTCCCATATCTTTAGTACAACGAAGTACTGAGTAAATTGTTGACTCAGGGATATGCAGGCCTAGGCTTATCAAGGCCCTCAAAAAGTTTTATGGCCGTCATCAGAGTATTGTTGATAAGTTTGATGTCTCTGTGTCCAAGATTGTCCTGGATATATTTGACGTCTCATAGTTCCATGTTCCTTTCACACAATTTTGATTACACACGTGGGGGTGTAGCTAGCTAAAACAGGAGGGGCTTACCCTTCCGGAGCACCCGGCCTCACTTCCCTGGTGTAAGTTTACGTGTCTCACCTAACTTGTCAGTTTCAAAGTGTTTACTTTGCTTCTGGATTATGATTCGGATATGGATTAGTATGTTTGTTTTTGTTTAGCAACATTTACATATTTCGATACTATTGTATCTTTTACTGTTTCTAGCCGCGAATAGCTGCAATAATGCTGATGCGGCTTTAAACAATAACTCACTCACTCACTCACTCATTTACATATTTCACATAGGCAACTATCATGTACATTGTCGTACTTCACCTGTGTAACGATCTACCTGCTTGGTACTAGCAACTCAGGGCAACTTTGGTGTTTAAGAAACTGTTAAAACTGTCCGAAAACAAAATTTGTAGACCACCATATTCAACCCATTCGACGACATCAACAAATGCTAAAAACAGTTATTTTCTCTACTCTCTAATGTCAAGAGCTAGGTCATTAACCAGAATGCTTCAGATATCAATGTGTTTTGTAACTTTTGTTTGACACGATTGGGGCTTGAACCCACACTCTTACAATGCGCAGGAAGTGCCATTAGGTTTTGTTTGGCACGATTGGGGCTTGAACCCACACTCTTACAATGCGCAGGAAGTGCCATTAGGTTTTGTTTGACACAATTGGGGCTTGAACCCACACTCTTACAATGCGCAGGAAGTGCCATTAGGTTTTGTTTGACACGATTGGGGCTTGAACCCACACTCTTACAATGCGCAGGAAGTGCCATTAGGTTTTGTTTGACACGATTGGGGCTTGAACCCACACTCTTACAAAGCGCAGAAAGTGCCATTAGGTTTGTTTGACACGATTGTGGCTTGAACCCACACTCTTACAATGCGCAGAAAGTGCCATTAGGGTTTGTTTGACACGATTGGGGCTTGAACCCACACTCTTACAATGCGCAGGAAGTGCCATTAGGTTTTGTTTGACACAATTGGGGCTTGAACCCACACTCTTACAATGCGCAGAAAGTGCCATTAGGTTTGTTTGATACGATTGTGGCTTGAACCCACACTCTTACAATGCACAGAAAGTGCCATTAGGGTTTGTTTGACACGATTGGGGCTTGAACCCACACTCTTACAATGCGCAGGGAGTGCCATTAGGTTTTGTTTGACACGATTGGGGCTTGAACCCACACTCTTACAATGCGCAGGAAGTGCCATTAGGTTTTGTTTGACACGATTGGGGCTTGAACCCACACTCTTACAATGCACAGGGAGTGCCATTAGGGTTTGTTTGACACGATTGGGGCTTGAACCCACACTCTTACAATGCGCAGGCAGTGCCATTAGGTTTTGTTTGACACGATTGGGGCTTGAACCCACACTCTTACAATGCGCAGGAAGTGCCATTAGGTTTTGTTTGACACGATTGGGGCTTGAACCCACACTCTTACAATGCGCAGGAAGTGCCATTTTTTGTTTGACACGATTGGGGCTTGAACCCACACTCTTACAATGCGCAGGAAGTGCCATTAGGTTTTTTTGACACGATTGGGGCTTAAACACACTCTTACAATGCACAGGAAGTGCCATTAGGCAATCTTTTAAGTGTACAAAGATTTGATTATTGTGCAAGGACATAAAATACCTTGTGAAATACACTTTTTTTCACGGCAACTATACTGGCTAGATTGACATCAATCTTGATAAAACAGAGAGTGGCGCCTGAGGCCTTTAATAACGGTACCTCAACCCAAGGTGCCTAATGCACTACTGTGGATTTGACCAAGTTGACCGCATGTGAGAAAGAAAATTTAGTTTGGTTTGTGTCTTTACTAGTTTGTTTGGTAACAGTATAATGCTATCGAAGAATTATCTATTTTAACCTGTGACATTGTGATCAAGTGTGTAGTCTTCAATAGGTCATCAGCATGCTCTTGTACAAAACAGATCACAAGTTCTTTCACCAACTCGTAAACCACATGAACATGTTGTATAGATTAATCCTTGAGACAACTAAAACTTGTATGTTATCATGAAAAGCCGAACATACTTGTTTTACAATCATTCTGTTGTTTATGGCAACTTCAATAGCCCTAACACTATATCTTCCACAACGTCGTAAACTCGAACCATTTTCAAAAACCATGAAAAAGGTGTTTATACCTGTACACTAGGTCATATATCTGACAAGTAAAATTGTTTTGTACGGACTTCATGTGAGAAAAGGTAAGAAAACCACATGTGATAAGTGTTACGTTATAAATTGAACATGCCCCGGTTTCACAATCATTCCTTAGCAAAGATTTTCCTTAACTTAAATCTTGCAAAATTTCAAATCTTCATAATTTTCTTAGTTTTCAAGTTATTCAGGAATTTAAGGTGTTATTTTTAAGATGACCTCAAGATTAAAACATTTGCATTTAGTTTTGACCAAAATATTCATCAATAGTTCCAAAAAGAGGATATCAAAATTTGCTAAATTTACGTTAAGGAAAATCTTAGCTAAGAAATGATTGTGAAACCGGGGTCAGGTGTCGTATTCTGGTCCCGTAAGAGAATCTGATGGAAAATGGTTTCAAATAAACCCATGAGGACACATCATACATCTGTTTATACCATCCGTACACTTGACTTGCAATTTATGAACAAGTTGATTAAATTTTGCAGCAAAATAGGGTTAAATGTATAAATAACAGTTTACGGGTAATATTTACAGGAGATACATTACACTTAACACACTCAAGATGAATAACGACATGGGTTGTTTATAAATATTAATTTATCCTCATGAAGTACATCAATATTAGTCACGATGATACAGAATGCCATCAAAAATTGCATTCTATGGGCTAAAGAAGTAATAAACCTTGGTAAAATAACTCGCTCATACATGGATGTCAACGATAGCATGTAGGCCTACCCACTATGTTTGTAAAACAACTAGCTCATACATGGATGTCAACGATAGCATGTAGGCCTACCTTCTATAATGTTTGTAAAAATATAATCCAAGAACTTGAACTTATCCTTTTGACGTCTCGCTTCAAAACTAAACCGGAAGTATCACGACCGGTAGATTTAAGATAATACGCATAATTTCAAGCGAATTACCTCATAGTTTCCATGTTTTTTCACGCTTGCCACAGTAGACAGCCATAGTTGATAAGGCCAACACAAGTCACGTGACACTGTCAGATTTGCTTGGTGCACTGGTTCAACTTTTGATGAACTTGCACGGATTTTTTCAGATCTTTGTCCGCTTTTCAAAACAAACCCACAACATTTTCTTTTGGTTTTGAATAAATAATAATAATAGAAAACGGAAAGATCACGTGACTCTCCGAAATCATGTATGTTGTTAAGGGGATATTGTCATGTGCTGTTTTTGAATTTCTATTAAAATAATGCATTCAAAATCAGCACATGACAACTGTGCTGTTTTTTAATGCATTATTTTAATAGAAATTCAAAAACAGCACATGACAATATGAATACCAATAGCAATTTTGACGTCCTTTTTTATTCCGGTGCTAAGGTTAAACACCACATTAAAAGATATACCAACCCCGGAGCTAAGGTTACATCAGTACGATATTTTCATATATAAAACTGTTTTTTTAATTTTAATGTCACAATAATAGAAAAACATAACATTGTAATCATTTTCTTTAATCTTTAAAATTAGTCTTTTAAATAATAGTGTAATTTTAACGAATAAAGCGTGCGCCGGCGTGATTATACACATTTAGAGACATATGATGTATAATTTGTTTTGATATTATCCCCAGGTAAACTTCGTATCTATATAACCCGTGATTATGAACGATATCTTTCCTACGGGTACGTATGTACTGGATACTAACATGTGTATTTGATCTGGGGATCATATCACAACAATTTATTTAAAAATATTAAATTTCACGTATGAAAATAGGTTGTGAGGAATCATTTCAAATATTCTTTTTGGTTATGATAGTTTTTTATATTTAAAATACATAATTAGGGCAAAGGAGCATTAAATCTTCGAAAAATGGTCTCGTTAGAGCTGTTCATACCTAGAGGTGGTCAAAATCGTGTCAACATCGCCATTATAGTTCATATAACTCTAGATGAAATTGTTTCATTCGAAATGGATGGAAATTACTTATACGTTGTGTTTGAGATCCATTGTACGGATAATTTATACAATGTATAGTGTAGCTACATGTATAATAGTGAAATTGTTTTATTCGAAATGGATAGAAATTACTTGAAATCCATTGTACGAATAGTTTATATTAATGTATAGTGTAGCTACGTGTATAATAGACATTTCCCACTTCAATATACTGCTAACGCTGACTGTATACGGTATACAGTTGAGTGGGGGTCATTTCCACTGATTTAGTTGACACATAAAAGTTAAATACGAAAATGACATACGGCTTGAATATACTCATTGTTCTTCTACAAATTAAACCAGAGGTAGAACTAGAGAAGATGACACAAGACAGAACCCGGTGGAAAACTAGTCCTTGCCCTATGTGCCTCCGGGCGTAAAAGGACTAGGTAGGGAGGTAAATTCCAATACGCTTTTAATGATTAAACGCGGGTGACGTCAGATAGCGTTCAATATTCTGTACATTTTAATTTCCAACTTGAACATTCTACAGGGTTGAACAGGGTTAAATTTTCTTTCTTTATTTAGAAAAGCGTGACATTTTCCGAGAACCGTTTCTGTGTAAGGATATATTTTGTCACTCAAAATACTACAGTGAGAAGGAAGGAAATGGTAACGCTGTTCCTCCCGGTTGATATTGTTGTGTGTGGTTTTGATGTCACAAAAACACACACTGTATTACGAATTAGATTAGTGTTTTACCACTGTTACTTGTATGATGTTAAAAATAAAAGATATCAATAAAAGATTGAGGTGAAACTTCTATCCAAAAAAAAACAAGGACACAAGTCGGAAGCATCTACTGATAGAAGTAATACGTATAGTAAGAGAACCGAATCGTCGTATATAACGGAATCTGGAGTTTTAAAAAGGTTAAAAATAATAATATAGAAATAAAACATTGAAATGTAATAAAAACGCGAAGCTATCGAAAGGATAATCTACGTGAGGACAAGACAGAGTCGTTGATAAATTTCATCATTTAGAAAATTCCGACACTATCAAACATTTTGGCTTTTCATAAGATACAGAACCTGACTAATTTCACATCAAACATCATTTTCATTTTTTTTTCTATAGTTTTATGGCAATTGCATATTATGATTAAGGTTTATTCGTGCAATCTCGTAAAAATACTCAAGCATAATGTCTAGCAGCGCATGTTAACGGCGAGGGCTTGAGCCACTGTTTGGTCCTACCAACAATAGAAAATAGAACTCTTTTTGCCAAGTACTCTACATTTGAAATGACAGTAATAGGATCATCTGGACGCTGTACATGTATACCTTAACATTAAATGTGTATTTAGTACAATACGGTATCAAACACGTCGTTTACATTCATAGTGCCTTACATCTGTCAAAGATATATTTATATCAAGCCGTCAGTATTATTATGGGTTTCGTTGGAAAATAGTGATTATACTAAAAGACAAGTGATGAAATTGTCTCACGGATTCAACTGTTCTGGAAAGTGATTCCGAATATTTATGTTTGTTAAAAAAGCGTGAGAAGGCGTGAATGTATAGATATACTAGGACTTTGAAAATTTTGAATCGACCCCTCAACAGTGTATACCGTCAGTGTGGGCAGTTAACGAAGTGAGAAATGTCTAATAGTGAAATTGTTTTATTCGAAATGGATAGAAATTACTTAATATACGTTGTGTTTGAAATTCGTTGTACGGAAAGTTTATATTAATGTATAGTGTAGCTACGTGTATAATAGTGAAATTGTTTGATTCGAAATGGATAGAAATTACTTATACGTTGTATTTGAAATTCGTTGTATGGGTAATTTATATAATGTAAAGTGTAGCTATAATGGTGAAATTGTTTTATTCGAAATGGATCACTTCTACATTGTGTTTGACATTCGTGGTTATGCCTTATATAAGGCATAGTGGTTACTTTATCACGGCTTGTATCGATGGTAACGGGTGGTTAAAGCACACACTTTCGGAACACAACGCCTCTCATCACCTAGGTTACGATGATAAGAATCTCATTTAAGATAGAACATAGTGTGGGGAAATTTGTCCACTCAACTCCACTGCATGCACGGGCGTAACTGCCTTACCAAAAGGTACGTGTCTACAAAGATATTAACGTATTAAGAATTATTTAAATAAATTTAATTCGGTTTCTAGGGCATGTAGGGCAATGTGTAGTGAGTTTGTTTAGCGTGCCACGCCTACCGTGTCACGCCTACCGTGCCAATGACATCATTTTTTTAAGATTTCAATCAAAGAATCTGTGACTTTCATTTCTAATTTCTAAAGACTTCCCCTTTTAAAGTCTTGGGTCTGCCCTATTGGTATTGGAACCCCGACCTTCCAAATACAAAGCAAGCACTAAACTAATGCAACTGAACTTCCGCATTTACCATAGACTATGACGAGGCACTACACTAAGAGTTTTCAAAAACACAAATCAGAGAAACACCCTTCTATAAAAATCCCATTTGACTTTGACGACAATATACTGAAATAACGTCAAAATTCCTCTTTCAATTAACGATTTCAGTATAAGGTTTCTACAGCATGTACAATGTGTAATATTGACATTGAAAGACTCCGAATTGCGTGTTTTTCAATTAAATATTCTAAAATTTCCGGGGAAGGACCCCGGTACCCCTCTCCATCGGCGTTTTGCGTATCATCCGCCTGCGCCTAAAAATATCAGAGATTGGAAACAATGACTTAACTTTTTTTTGTTTCTGGTAATTTTTTTAAAGTGATATTGGAATGACATTGAGGGGGAATCCATAGGGAGAGGACCACTGCGGTAGCTTAGTTGGTATTGCTCGCTCCGTATGGGAGAATCCAAATGGGGAGGACCACTTCGGTAGCTCAGTTGGTATTGCTCGCTCCGTATGCGAGAAATCGGAGTATTAATTTTATGTTTCCTCGGAAAACAAATGTCCTATGGAGACTCATTAGGACCTCTTAAAATACTTTTTTTTAATGAACGCGCTTCTGTTATCATATTATGTTATCTTATAACATTTTTTTACAGAAATGTACAAAATAGTTAAAATACATCAATTCCGTAATTTTTTTCACTCTTTTATGCTATTTTTTAATTTTAGGGTGTAAATGAACTCTGTCTGAAGTTTGTCCGATTCCAAAATCATGAACAAGTGATAATGATAATAATAATAATAATAATAATAATAATAATGTCATGTGCTGATTTTGAATGCATCATTTCATAAAAATTCAAATCGGCTAATAATAATAATAATAAAATACTATTGTTTGTCTTTAATGTATAGAGACAGCTATTTTCTTAAATATTCTTAAATGCCGTTTTACCTTTTAAGTTTTTGAAAGCAAATACTCTTTTTTACATAAAAAGCGCATCGATTTCTTTAGTTTTGTTTTAACTTTTTCGTTATTCTCCTGCGTAGAAAAAAATTAACAATTTTTACTAAAAATCTGCTGTAGTATGTTCCCTTGATGACCCCATGTGCATATATTAAATGGCTCAACCAGCGACATTTAATTAAATGCATTAAATGTCGCTGGTTCAACAATAAAAATGCAAACCACTTTTGCAAACAAACAAATCGCCTTTGTTATTGACATCGGTTTTGATAAAACATCCATTCCAAAAGACTTGAAGTTTTTGAGTATTCTAATTTGGAAATAGGAATAGGGCCACCTTATTTTACATTGGACAAACCGATTAAGTCTCTGATACAGGCGTGATACAGGCGTGATGCAGGCGTGATTCAGGCGTGAATATCAATGTGTTAGTACATGGGGTCTAAACGCGTGTTTTGGATCTTAGACAATGTGTGTTATTTCCGGATTTTGTCTCTATATACAGAAAATTAATGCATTGATTTAAAACTTTCTTGTATTTTGCCTTATTAGCATTTTTGTTTTTAAATGTATCTATTTTGGCAATATCATGAGAAACCAAATGACGACAAACCGGTTATAGTTAAGAACTGTCTCTAAGTATAAAAGACGAACAACGGTACCTTATTGCTATCAATTTTTAAATCGTACACCATGAAATCATAAAAATATGACGTGTACTTATGAATTATTAACATCCAGCCATAATTTACCTACGAGACACCAAAAAGTATAAAATCTGATAATTGCATTTAAAGAGAGAGAGAGAGAGAGAGAGGGATTACTACGTTGGTGCACGGTCATGCGTAAACAATAATGAAAGGGGTGACAGGTTCTATTTTCAGACATTTTCCCTTTTCCACGAAAAAATCAAGATATAAATTTGTGTCGCATCTTTTCGATTTTTTGTCCATTGCTATATGTGTGTCATTTTTATAATTTATGTCTGTTAGTTCACACAGTAACTCCAACAATTTCGTTTCCCCTCCCCTCCATATTTACAACATTGACCAGTCCATTTTGGTCAATAGTCAACTAGTCATGCGAGAACAACCAGCCAATCAAAGTTTAGTTCACTACTAAAGGAAAATTTTTACCGCCACCGACCAGAGCTGAGCAGGAAGGTGAGTAAACAACATGTTTTTTTTTACTAGTAAACTTTTTTACTTTATTTAGGCTGGTTTTAACGGAATGGCTTCTGTTGTACCCGCCACTTAAATTTGAAATGTAACTGTAAATGCAGGGAAAAGACAGAACTAAGTGGTTTTTATCATTTCTTTAAAAAAATTGAACCACAGGGTTTTTACTTTGATTTTATGGGGGTTCAGAGGGGAGGTGGGGGGGGGGGGGTGGGGGTGGAGGAAGTTTTGTCATTCTATTTTACAGTCTGATATTTAAGGAAATGCTTCCATTTAAACCATTTTATTTTGTGTATGCTCCTTATCTGAGAAATTCAACACATTTTTTTTAGAAAAAATGGCCGCCAATTTCGATTCATTGAACTTGAATAATTTACGATGGAAAGACTTAAAAGTACTCTCTAGAATTTTAATACTGGAGTATTACAATGTGTTTCAAAGTTTTTACATAGCGCGAGAGGGTGAGGGTGGGATGGGTTGTTAAAAAGAAGTTTTGTCAAAAAACTAAAATTTTGGCGCCATTTTTAAAAGCTGTTTAGCGCCAATAGCCAAATTGGAATCCAACAAAATTTGGTAATATGGAAAGAGCTTCAAGTCTTCTAGAATTTTGATATCGGAATAAAGTTATTTTTTTCACTTTATGTGAAAGGAACAGTTCAAAGATTTTACAAAGGGGGTGGCTATCAAAATTTTGGCGCCATTTTTTTCTAGCTTTTTCAAGTGTATGCTTTCTAGAATTTTAACAGACTAGAACTAAGTAAGTGGCTTTGTATATTCTGTTAAAAGTAATGTTTTAATGATTTTGGAAAGCATAATTACGGGGAGGGTGGAGGCTATCAAAATTTTGACACCTTTATTTTAGCTTTTTCCTGCCAATTTGGATTTCGTGAAATTGAATAATATGGGAAGACCTCTTTCATGTCATTCATGTTGTATCATTTAAGAATTTTAATATAGACTAAAAAGAATATAATTATTGTGTACAATCTGTAAAAGTAATATTTCAAAGATTTTAGGTATAATTTGAAATGGGTGGGTGGGTTAAACAGTCCTGTCAAAAATGTAAAATTCTTTTTGGTGCCATTTTTAAGTTTTTAACAGCCATTTTTGCTCAAATTTAAAACCAGCTAATGGTATTTGGCCAGTTATAAAATTGAGAGAGTGGTGATTTTATATTATTATTTTTGTGGATTGAGTGACAATATATCATGTGGATTTTTTTTATAAATTTAAACTTTATTTTATACAAAATTTTGTTATTTGTATTCGATTTTAGGTACCATTATGTTTAGTTTTACTTTTGAATTCAAAAGCCTAAAAATGATGTCAAATGAAGTTTTCAGCATGCTTGTGACAAATTTAAAGTTTAAAAGTCTGTAGGAGTTATTTCCCTTCTACCTTAAATTGCACAATTATCAAGTTTGAAAGAGTTATCTTTCTTTAAGCTCAACCAATCCCAAAAGCAAAGAAAATATTATGAAAACAAAATTAATTGGCTATAAAAATAACACACTGACAGTGAATATGTTACAATTTTTAAACACTACCTCTGTCTTTTAAATTCGGAAAATTTGAAGTTCTGAAATTCAGTAAATTTTATAATGACATGCATAAACTGACTTGCAATAGCTCAGGATCATCACTACAAAAATAGGAATTTTAGTGATCAAAATGGGAAAATTACCTGTTTTTCGGTAGTAATTTTAAGGAAAAAAGTCACTGACTGAGCAAATTCTGTGATAGAGTATTTCATAAAGTAAGAATACTACAATTAACCCTAGATGTTTTATAATGTTTAGTTTATTGACACAAAAGATGCATAGAGAAATTACAAATACAATGCAAAAAACTAATTAAATTAAAAAGAATGGCAGCAACAATCATATTACCAATATTTATCATAAAACTTGCCAATTCATTATTTTATTTCCAACCCCTTGATAAAAACTTTTGGTTTAACATTTTGGTCCATCCTCTAAGCACTACTAATTAGAAATTGTAATCCGATACAGCTGTCTAGTGCTGTTAAATTAACACTGGTCAACCCTCAATTTTGTCTTCTGAAATGGTGGCCATATCGACCTGGAATTGTCTGGCGACCTTAAATTTTTAATTGCATGGTAGCCAACTTGTTCACTTAAAATCTGAACTTTTGTGACCAGAGAACCAAAAGGCTATTCGTTTTAAAGTTGATCAAAGACTTTGAAATACATACTTTGTCTTTTATAGAAGCCTTTATGGACAGCTGGCTCTTATATACAGTCAAGACGGTCTATAAAGGTTGCCCAGGGGACCACTGATAGTGACATTTATGGGCAGCTGGCTCTTATATACAGTCAAACCGGTTTATAAAGGTTGCCCAAGGGATCAGTGATAGTGACCTTTATAGGCAGCTGGCTCTTATATACAATCAAGACGGTCTATAAAGGTCGTCAAGTGGACCAGTGATAGTGACCTTTATGGACAGCTGGCTCTTATATACAGTCAAACCGGTCTACAAAGGCCGCCCAAGGGACCAGTGATAGTGACCATTATGGGCAGCTGGCTCTTATATACAATCAAGACGGTCTACAAAGGCCGCCCAAGGGACCAGTGATAGTGACCTTTATGGACAGCTGGCTCTTATATACAGTCAAACCGGTCTACAAAGGCCGCCCAAGGGACCAGTGATAGTGACCATTATGGGCAGGCTCTTATATACAATCAAGACGGTCTACAAAGGCCGCCCAAGGGACCAGTGATAGTGACCTTTATGGACAGCTGGCTCTTATATACAATCAAGACGGTCTACAAAGGCCGCCCAGGGGACCAGTGATAGTGACCTTTATGGACAGCTGGCTCTTATATACAGTCAAACCGGTCTATAAAGCTCACCCAGGGGACCAGTGATAGTGACCATTATGGGCAGCTGGCTCTTATATACAATCAAGACGGTCTACAAAGGCCGCCCAAGGGACCAGTGATAGTGACCTTTATGGACAGCTGGCTCTTATATACAGTCAAACCGGTCTATAAAGCTCACCCAGGGGACCAGTGATAGTGACCTTTATGGGCAGCTAGCTCTTATATACAGTCAAACCGGTCTACAAAGGCCGCCCAAGGGGCCAGTGATAGTGACCTTTATTGGCAGCTGGCTCTTATATACAGTCAAACCGGTCTATAAAGCTCACCCAGGGGACCAGTGATAGTGACCTTTATGGGCAGCTGGCTCTTATATACAGTCAAACCGGTCTACAAAGGCCGCCCAAGGGACCAGTGATAGTGACCTTTATGGGCAGCTGGCTCTTATATACAGTCAAACCGGTCTATAAAGGTCACACAGGGGACGAGTGATAGTGACCTTTATGGACAGCTGGCTCTTATATACAGTGAAACCGGTTTATAAAGGTTGCCCAAGGGACCAGTGATAGTGACCTTTATGGGCAGCTGGCTTATATACAGTCAAACCGGTCTACAAAGGCCGCCCAGGGGACCAGTGATAGTGACCATTATGGGCAGCTGGCTCTTATATACAATCAAGACGGTCTACAAAGGCCGCCTAAGGGACCAGTGATAGTGACCTTTATGGACAGCTGGCTCTTATATACAGTCAAACCGGTCTATACAGCTCACCCAGGGGACCAGTGATAGTGACCTTTATTGGCAGCTGGCTCTTATATACAGTCAAACCGGTCTATAAAGCTCACCCAAGGGGCCAGTGATAGTGACCTTTATGGGCAGCTGGCTCATATACAGTCAAACCGGTCTACAAAGGCTGCCCAAGGGGCCAGTGATAGTGACCTTTATGGCAACTGGCTCTTATATACAGTCAAACCGGTCTATAAAGGTCGCCCAGGGGACCAGTGATAGTGACCTTTATGGACAGCTGGCTCTTATATACAGTCAAACCGGTCTATAAAGCTCACCCAGGGGACCAGTGATAGTGACCTTTATGGACAGCTGGCTCTTATATACAGTCAAACCGGTCTATAAAGGTCACCCAGGGGACCAGTGATAGTGACCTTTATGGGCAGCTGGCTCTTATATACAATCAAACCGGTCTACAAAGGCCGCCCAAGGGGCCAGTGATAGTGACCTTTATGGGCAACTGGCTCTTACATACAATCAAACCGGTCTACAAAGGCCGCCCAAGGGGCCAGTGATAGTGACCTTTATGGGCAACTGGCTCTTATATACAGTCAAGACGGTCTATAAAGGTCACCCAGGGGCCAGTGATAGTGACCTTTATAGGCAGCTGGCTCTTATATACAATCAAACCGGTCTACAAAGGCCGCCCAAGGGGCCAGTGATAGTGACCTTTATGGGCAGCTGGCTCTTATATACAGTCAAGACGGTCTATAAAGGTCACCCTGGGGACCAGTGATAGTGACCTTTATGGACAGCTGGCTCTTATATACAATCAAGACGGTCTATAAAGGTCGTCCAGTGGACCAGTGATAGTGACCTTTATGGGCAGGTGGCTCTTATATACAGTCAAACTTGTCTATAAAGGCCACCCAAAGATAATGTTAAAAATCTAGATTTTGAGAAAAATATTTATTGGCTTTGCTTTGTAAGATATCGGTTTAGAATTAAGTATACAGCATCAGTCAATGATGTTCTTAAATATATGTAACGTATTTTACTATACATTTTACGGTCGATTGATATTTGGGTAAAAAAAATGGCATTTTGAGAAAATTTATTGATGACTTGGTTATTTAAGATATTGGTTTGAAATTTTGTATACAACATAAACATGATAAATCAACATAGTCTCTTTAATATAGGTTACATGGTTTTATTTTATTTTGGGACGAAATATGATTTTTCTGTTGAAAAAAATCTAGACTTTGAGAAACTGCTTTTATGGCTTTATTATTTCAGATATTGGTCTGAAATTTAGTATACAGCATCAGTCAATGACATTGTTAAATATATGTAACATTTTACTATACATTTTATGGTTGCCTGATTTTTGGGTAAAAAATATTTTGAGAAAATGTATTGATGAATTTCTTTTGTCAGATATTGGTTTGAAATTTAATACACAATATAAATATACATAGTTCTTTAATTTTTTTTGTTATAGATGTTTTTGTTAAGCCTGACATTGCCATAAGTTGAGACTTAGGTGTTACTTTTCCAGTGTTGGCTGCAGCAATGGCAACAACATAGTTCTTTAATATATTTAATATATATGTATGATTGACTGAAAAGTTTTGAAATGTATTTCATTGTTCAACGATTTCTGTTTGTTAATAAGCTTACAGAACATGCCACAAAATTATTAACCTTTATCATCTCTGGTTTGATTGGAGATGTTCATCTGTCATTCATATTTCTATATCACCTTTCAAAATGTCAACCTTGATGTCACTATGAATTTTGAGAAAAACACTAACAGTCTAAAATGTTTTTGTACATTATTATTGTTTTTCGGGTAAAAAGTACAAATTTTTAAAAAGAATTAAATTTTTAAACTTTAGGAAATGAACTTAAATATATGTAATTAGTTTGAAGTAATTCTGATATCTGTAACCATTTA
>CM037860.1:55470640-55877528 GCA_021292105.1 Anadara kagoshimensis | reverse complement strand
GTAAAGTCCAATCTATTAACATTTTAAACATTTAAGGGGCATTTATTAAGTTACTACATATAGAGTACAAAAATGTTGCTACATATAACGTGACCTAGCAGTTACTACATATAACGTACAAACATGTTACTACATATAACGTGTCCTTACTACATATGACGGAGATTTTTACTACATATAGCGGCGTTACTACATATAGCATAAGGGTTCGACAGCTTACCATTCCGGACCAGTGGGACTCACTTCCCTGGTGGAAGTTCACGTGTTAAACCTAGCTTGTCAGTTTCAAAGTTTTTAACTTTGCTTCTGTATTGTGAATTGGACTTGAACTAATATGTTTGTTTTTTATTTAAAACAAGCAAATTTAGTGCAGGGGAAAAGGACTCCCCACCAATATTTTCATTCATGTTCAAAGCGCCATAAATGAAAATATTGGTGCATCGTCCAGCATTATGGAAGATCCTGATGCACTATGGCATCCCCATCAAGATCATCGCCATCATACAGATGCTCTACAAGGACTTCCAGGCCAAGGTGATTTGTGGCACGGAACTGTCAGACAGCTTCCCTATCAGAACAGGAGTGCGACAAGGCTGCCTACTCTCACCTCTGCTGTTCAATCTCTGTATAGACTGGCTTATGAAAACCACCACCAGCCAAGCCAGTAGAGGAATATCCTGGACATTCCAACAGTCGCTGGAAGATCTTGATTTTGCTGATGACATCGCTCTACTTGCACAGCGACATATAGATATCCAAAGTAAAACTGATGACCTAGTAAATTTCAGCAGACATATTGGACTCAAGATAAATGACAACAAAACAAAATTAATGAAGATCAATGCTAAGAAAGATAACGAAGTAACAGCAAATAACAACAGAATAGAAGAGGTCAGCGATTTCACATACCTTGGCAGCAAGATCACAGCCAATGGTGACTCTATTGTAGATGTCCAATGCAGAATAACAAAAGCTCGTGCCAATTTTGCCAACCTACGGAACATCTGGAAGTCATCTAGTATCAGGACCCAAACCAAGATCAGAATATTTAAAACCAACGTAATTGGAGTTCTCCTGTATGGTTCAGAGTCTGGAAGGTGACCAACACCATCACTCAAAAACTAGACACCTTCCAAACCAGATGTCTCCGCAGGATCCTAAAAATATTCTGGCCAAATAAGATCAGCAATGAAGAGTTGTATGGAAGAACCAAAACAGTTGCCATATCTGACCAGATTAAAGAGAAACGCTGGAGGTGGATCGGCCATGTCCTTAGAATGGAAATATCAGATATACCAAGGGTAGCCTTAAGATGGACTCCACCAGGAAAGAGAAACAGAGGAAGGCCCAAGGAGACATGGCGGAGAACAGTGGAGAAAGAGATGAAGGAGCAGGGATGGACTTGGGGCATAGTACAGCAGATGGCACCCGACAGACAGAGATGGAGGTCCTCGGTAAAGGCCTTATGTGCCCCAGGCACGAAGAGGATTAAGTAAGTAAGTAAGTCAAAGCGCCATAACTCAGAAATTGAAATTCAGCATTCCCTTCTTTCTTCGAAAGGCCGGGATTAAAAATAACACAATTCAAAATATACGTATCAAAATGCTTTATAAAGAAAATATGTAAATTAATTACAACATAAAGTAAACTTGAAACATAAATAAATTTATATTAATAAATACACGAGCTAACGGTGTTTCAAACTATCAAAACTAAATGAACAAATAGCACTGTATAATCAGTTTATATAATCTATGTCAATTTTGATAACGAGTACAATGTGATCACTACATTGAATAACAATGTTATCAAATGTGGATGACGGTGACTGGGTATGATTTGAAGAAACAGTCACCGTTTCTTATATATGGTGTTGCAAATGTTTGTTGCATTCTAGCATTTGAATAATGTTCCATTCTTCATGTTGTTGTTGCATTCCAAACATTCTGTTGAATTCCAAATGATGTTGTTACATTTCAAATGATGTGGTTGCATTCTAAATGATGTCGTTGCATTTCAAATTTTGTTGTTGTATTCTAAATTATGTTGTTGCATTTCAAATTCTGTTACATTCTTAATGATGTTATTGCGTTTCAAATGACAATGAAATGACAATGTTGCATTTTAACCAATGTTGTCAAGATTGTTCTGGGTGTCCGGTGAATAGTCATTGAATATTTTCAGCGCGTTTTTCTTCTGCATCAACAGGTCTTGTACGATCAACAATATACCTGTCTTTACTTTTTCACTCAGGTCCTGGTGCCTCCTGACAAGCCTCACAAGTCTGCAACAAAACATAATACATGTATTTGAATATAATACAAAAAAACTTTATCAAACAATACATAATGCAACATAACAATACAATACGAGAGTTGAGCAATGATGCTTAACGTCCCAGTCAAAACTATTTCACTTATATGGAGACATCGCCAGGTCTTATAGGCGAAGGTGCAGAAATGTTGCCTATGCGTTGCGTTGATGGCTTTAAACAGCGGTGTGCAACGTTTATCGTGACACGGGACCTCGTTTATTTTAAGTTCCCATCTAAAAAAACCGTGACTCATTTCGTAATGCCGAGTGCTTGGCGAACGAACAGTCACTATCCATTTTCAAGTCTTTGATCAAACCCAGGCGGCGTTTGAACCCAGACCTCCCACTTATGGAGCCATCGCTCTACCAACTGAGCTACCGCTATGGTAAATTTAGTACAAAAGAAAATGGGAAAAAAATCTTATTGCGTTGCGCTGATGGGATTATACAGCAAGGTTTTTTATCGTGCAAAGTCTATCGTGACACTGGACCTCGTTCATTTTAAGTTCCCATCCGAAAGAACCGTGACTTTTATTTTCTTGGCGAAAGAAAAGCCACTACCCACTTTCAAGTCTTGGGTCAGACCCGGTCGGGATTAGAACCCACGACCTCCCACTTACGGAGCCGCTCTACACGAATTGAGAACGAAAGGAAAACTGAACTATGAGACGTCAAATATATCCAGAGTATTTTTGATCATAGGGACATCATACTTATCACCAAAATTGTGACGAAGGCCATAAAGTTTCTTGAGGGACTTGATAAGCTTAGGCTTCCAACAATTTATTTGTAAGCATCTTGTTTTGTTGTATGGTACAAATGAACACGATGTTATTTAAGAAATGACATTCCGATCATGGTATTTCAAGGGGTAATGAAAGATAGTGTGGCGCGAATGTCATTTCTTATATTTACAAATGTATTTTGTATCTTGGCGCTATTTTTTCCATATCTGCTTGTGTGATATAGGCAATTCTCACACGATCACGTGACCCCCTGTGCGGGACATGAAGTAATATTGCGGGAAAATTGATACACATCAAGGGTCATGACCCCTATTGTATTTCAACGGGAATTACAATACAATATTGTTTCATCGAAGAGAGATATAGTCATATTGAAAATATATATAAATGCAATGTACCTATAAAAATGACATACAGGGCATAGTTAAGTTAAAACTTACTCTGTAAGCTGATGTATGTCGTGTTGTAAGTACTTCCTTATGGTTTCCTTCATCTGGTTCACATCTGAAAAGAAACCTCCAGAAAATATAGAGTGGATTAGACTTATATTAATTGCTTTACGTTTTAATCAAGATTGTTTTGGTTAATTCTAGGTTGAAAGAAAACCAGAAACCGGAAATCCTTGAAAAATTGCACCGACCCTTGGAATGCAAACTGATCAGCTTTCTAACACTATATGCATTGTCCCAGTGTAAATTCAGACCTGGGGAGGGGGGCATGATAGGACACTATTTGGCCACTGAGACTCATAACAAAAAGTATATGGCAGGTAAATATAGTAACAAGATTTCCAGTTCAGCATGATATTATAATAACCACTTGTTGAGCTTACCGTTATTATCATGATAAGCATTAGAAATATAGCTTATAAGAATGTAGACTGACAAAGTGAGTGTATTATGATAAGCATCTCCTGTTTTCATTTAAGCTACCGTATTTATGATGATAAACATAATAAAAATAGTTTATATGAGCCGGTACAGACAAACGGTGTGTATGAGAAGGATAAATACCGGGTTCATTTCTTTCTGGGTAAATATTCATCATCTTCATCAGGTTAACCACAACAGCAAACTTCTCTGAATCTGAAAGGTAAACACGAAAAATACATATAAAATACACAAGTGCAATGTATAAGTCGGTCACGCAGTGTTTGTAAATACAGGCGAGACTGGTTATAATCGCACATTGCGTTTGTAAATAATCACGCCTTCCTACGCTTTATTTGTCAAAACGACCTGATGTTAAAAATAGATTCGTTGAAAACATTTCCATTAGATCGTGAACAAAGGGGAGAGTTTCAATTTAAATTTACAAAAATAATCCCCAAGTATACTCTTTTTTATGTACTTATGGATATTTTTTACAATTTTATAATGCAACTGTCCTCTATGACCGTGAAGGACCTATACTAATGCAAGTGTGAGCCAAACAGCATTGACCTGTCCACTTGACCTTTAGGTTAAATATTTATCAAGGAATAGTAAAATTACGTCTAATTCCTATGCAGGAACCACTGTGACTGTGACAGTGAAATACTCTTTATATCCATAGAAAATCAAATAAATTTGAATAAAGATTTATATTATTCACTTACACAAATGTACTTGTACCTAGTCGTAATTGAAAATCTTTATGCGCATCCGCGATTGTCATAAAGTATGTCTGTAGAAAGGAAAAGGTTGGTGGTATGGGGATTTCACACATGCGAAAATGACGATGTTTACACCGGAAGTGATGTCCTTGGAGACGTGTTACGTCATATGCGCAACAGAATCCGCCATTTGCCTGGTTTTTCAACATGTTAAATCCCCATAGCACCAACGTTTTACCCTATGCAGATATAGTTTGGGCTAATTTTTCCAATTACGACTAGGTACAAGTAAGTGAAAAATATCAAACTTTATTCAAATTTATTTGATTTTCTATGGATATAAAGAGTATTTCACTGTCACAGTCGCAGTGGTACCTACAGTAGCAATGAATCATGGGTTCAAAAGTAACAAATGATGGTAATTCATACTTGGGTATCTATAGACATAATTTGAATCTGACCCGCTTACCTAATTCATCTTTTAGAACTTTTATCGTCATATCGAAGTCCTGACCGATCATCTTTTCATAGTATCTCTGTATTTTGATTGCCGCTGTTTTCATGTAATCTACAGTATTGTGACCCAGCTGTATAAACACGTGTTGTATCGGGTTCATGTGGAATGTCGAGAACATTTCACTTATCATCTTCCTGCTGTAACCCATTAGCATCCCAGTTCGTTCTATGAAGTAAAATCTAGAAAAAAAATATACATAGAAATGGAGTACAAATATCGAAAGTACTGAGCTAGTAAAAGTAGTTGAAACTTGATTGTCAAGTGGAGTTGAGGGTTAAATAATGGTGTTTAATGTCCTAGTCAAGAATATTTCAATTATATCGAGACGTCGTCAACTATAGGTGAAGGTGCAGAAATTTTGCCTATGCGTTGCGCTTATGACATTATACAGAATAGTTCTTCATCGTGCCAAGCCCACCGTGACACGGGACCTCGCGTGATTTTCATTTCGTAATGCCGAGTGCTTGGCAAAAGAACATTCACTACCCACTTTCAAGTCTTGGGTCAGACCCGGTGGGGGTTTGATCCCCCCGACCTCCCACTTACCAGCGGAGCCAGCACTCTACCAACTGAGCTAAAGCAGTGGTCAGGTTGTCAAGTGGTCAAAATATGATATGATAGTGGCCGAAAAGCTGTCGAGAGACAGAAGCAGCTGTTGATGTGTCGAGAAATAGATATCGAGAGACAGAAAACTGCTGTTGATGTGTCGAGAAATAGATATCGAGAGACAGAAAACTGCTGTTGATGTGTCGAGAAATAGATATCGAGAGACAGAAAGCTGCTGTTGATGTGTCGAGAAATAGATATCGAGAGACAGAAAGCTGCTGTTGATGTGTCGAGAAATAGATATCGAGAGACAGAAAACTGCTGTTGATGTGTCGAGAAATAGATATCGAGACAGAAAACTGCTGTTGATGTGTCGAGAAATAGATATCGAGAGACAAAAAAACTGCTGTTGATGTGTCGAGAAATAGATATCGAGAGACAGAAAACTGCTGTTGATGTGTCGAGAAATAGATATCGAGAGACAGAAACCTGCTGTTGATGTGTCGAGAAATAGATATCGAGAGACAGAAAACTGCTGTTGATGTGTCGAGAAATAGATATCGAGAGACAGAAAACTGCTGTTGATGTGTCGAGAAATAGATATCGAGAGACAGAAAACTGCTGTTGATGTTTCGAGAAATAGATATCGAGAGACAGAAAACTGCTGTTGATGTGTCGAGAAATAGATATCGAGAGACAGAAAACTGCTGTTGATGTGTCGAGAAATAGATATCGAGACAGAAAACTGCTGTTGATGTGTCGAGAAATAGATATCGAGAGACAGAAAACTGCTGTTGATGTGTCGAGAAATAGATATCGAGACAGAAAACTGCTGTTGATGTGTCGAGAAATAGATATCGAGAGACAGAAAACTGCTGTTGATGTGTCGAGAAATAGATATCGAGAGACAGAAAACTGCTGTTGATGTGTCGAGAGATAGATATCGAGAGACAGAAAACTGCTGTTGATGTGTCGAGAAATAGATATCGAGAGACAGAAAGCTGCTGTTGATGTGTCGAGAAAAAGTTTACAAGAGACCGAGAATTTGAATTGACAAAAACTAAAGATGGTTGTATTTGAGTGTGCATCATAGTTAGTTTGTGATGCTTTGTAAATTTGACTTTTATTTTATCAATTTGACTTTTAAGTTGAGTTTTATACTCTATATTTCAATTTTAATTAGTTTTAATTTTAACATTTTAACTTTATATATGATAAACTATTAACATGACGTCAATGGGAAAATAAATAAATATCATGTTGCTACATCTAAAAAGTTAAATAATTTAACTTGAGTGACTTCCAAATTTCAATCCCGTGTTTTGACAAAGCTTTATTAAGCTTTAAACTGGATTTAAAGATTGGCTTTATCATTTTGTCTCCCACTTTGAACTTTAACCGACCATCATTTGAGTTGAGCTGAGTAATGGTGCTTAACGTCCCAGTCAAGAATATTTTAATTATATCGAAACGTCGCCAGCCATAGGCGAAGGTGCAGAAATTTTTCCTGTGCATTGCACTGATGGCTTTATACAGCAAGGTTCTCTATTGTGGCAAGCCACCGTGACACGGAGTCTCGTTTATTTTAAACTCTCATCCGAAAGGACCGTTATTTTTTTATTTTGTAATTCCGAGCGCTTGTCAAAAGAAGTCATAACCGTCTTTCAAAGTCTTGGCTGAAATTCGGCCGGGGTTCGAACCCACGATCTCCCACATGTGGAGCGGGCTCTATCCAGCTACCAACTGAGCTACCACAGAGGTTAAAGGAACGACCATCAGTAATTTTTCAGCTATTCCCGACTAGATCAGGTTTATTTATCTCTAAATAAGGATTAGGATTAATCTAAAACAAATGTGTGAGGTGTTAAAAAGTGTTTTATGGTCCGTCTTGTACGAGCGCGCACTCGGGCGAATTTAAGATGCTACCTCATCGAGTCAGTACGCCCATAACACGCCTATCCCCCAGTCATATTATGCTGACAAAAAGTCAACCTGTCTAATTTGGACGCTTCGGTGGCTCAATATTAGAGAATTGTGGCCTTGAGAGTTGGAGGTCGTTGGGTGGAATCGTAACCGGCTCATGAATAATACTTTGAAAATTGAGGTACTATGTTCTCAATATTGAACGCTAGTATCTCAATGTTCAATGTCTTATATGGCCCGTCTACGATTTGACCTAATGACCTCCAACGCTCAAAGTCGTAATGCTCTGTAACGCCACATATCGGTGTTGTCGCATAAACGTGTTCCAACACGTTTATGCGGGGAATTTCAACGCATAAAAAGGACGCTTTTATGAAAAAAGGCTACAATCCGCCGCATAAAATAACCCATTTAAAGCTTGATACCATAATATCCTTCACAATCATCACATTACACCACCACCATCGCCACCGCCGTCGGCACCGTCTTCTTTGTCGACGGTTACATCGTCGTCGCCCTCTCATCATCCCGCCCTCGTCCTCCACCTCCCCCTTACAACTATTATTACCATTAAGAACAACATAAATTATCACTTGTCACCGTCGTCATCATTAATGTCACTGCCAGGGTTTTTGTCGAGATAAAAGCTTCATACCAAGTCGTTAAAATTAGTCCTCTTTATGCGTCAAAAAGGCACCCTTGCGCCGCATATAAGCAACACCATCATTATGCGTTGAACGTCGCCGCATTAACCCTCTTAGTTCCAGCGTTCAAAAATCGATGCATTGAAACATCGATGACGTCGGCACATTGTTGACGTAAATGACGTAATGAAAAAACCACATTGTTTGACGATGGTTTTTACAGATTGGATTTACTATACTGTCATTCTATGTCAATAATTCAATAATAAAATCCCACCGAAAGTTAATATAATATATGCATGTAACAGCAAAAAATGTTCAAGCGAAGCATAGACGGATGAATGAGATTCTATACGAATCAAGTTACGTTTACTTTTCAATTTAAAACAAACACAAAATCCTACAGTAATAAGAATATCTTTGATGGTTTAAATGTTAACAATTTATACAAATTAGAAATAATTTATATTCCATGTGTTTATCACTTCAATTTAAAAAAAAAAAACCCGTGACACCCGATATCAGTTAAGAATGCCGTTTACAGGTGGGAAGTATATCTTATAAAATACCCATTTTTAATGTTATCGGTAAAGAACCAAATAAAAAAATTGGACCACAATTTTTCAATTTTAGAGTAATGTAAATATGACAAAAATAAGGTAAAAATCTCAAATAATTGTAATTATTTCTTAAGAACAAAGAGATTGAGAAAGATTGAACAATGATTTTTATACGCAACATTTTTTCCATGTTTATGGTACTGTCATGTGCTACTTTTGAATTTTTATGAAATAATATAATTCAAAAGTAGCACATGACAATTAATTGTCATGTGCTACTTTTGAATTATTATTATTTTATAAAAATTTATTGTCATGTGCTACTTTTGAATTATATTATTTCATAAAAATTCAAAAGTAGCACATGACAGTACAAGTACACAGAATAAAATCTTGATTCATTTATTTAATTCATGTACACAATTATGCAGTCACGGAACAAGTCCATCTTTGTGTTCTCATATTATGCTTAAATAAGAAACAAAAATGAGGACATTTCAAATTGTTCTCCTCTGAGGACTAACTTATAAATTGTTTCTGAAAATATTACCAAAATTAAGTCTTTTCAGGTTTTTTTTGTGTGTGTGTGTGTGTGTTCCTCTCGGGAGAAAATAGTAAATTTTTGAAAACTCGGGAAACTGGTCACTGCACATATAACCGATAGACTGCGGACACTAAGTGCTTTGGTTAGCTCTCTGTGTAACGGGGACGCTTCATAAGCTGTATGACACGGGTTCAAATCACGTCCGAATATATTTTAATTATTCTTTTTTATCTTTATTAAATATTTTCCTTTTCTACAAATATATGCTTGAAAAATGAACCTCCTTTTCTTTCAAAACATGATATCAAGTCAGGTAAAATATTTTATACAATAAATCTACATAGATCACCCATGGATTCTTGTTTATCACACATTGTTCTAGGTTTATTGCATAAAGTTTTTTTTTAAATGAAGAATATAGATGACAAGGTTTGCTGTTCTACTAGAAAAACAAACTTACGAAAATAAAGCACTAAATGGACATCAATCTAGGCCTTGTCTAATAATAGAATGAGGATTTTGTGTGAAAATAAATCGTTATGTCATACATGATTAAGAGGGAGGCAATGTAAAATCACCTATAAAACCCGCCGTCACTCGTTGGAGCCAAGAACGTTATGTCACTCAGAATATATATACATTCTATTTTGATAATATCATATCCAAATATTAGATGTTCTTCATTTTCAAAAACTTGACAGCTATTGCAAGTCTTTCTGTTCTTAGTACACCTCTGTTTCCAAAGAATGATCACTTGCTCTAAATCTTGGAATTATTTGTCGATATTTGAAGTTAGATTTTTGTAATAAATGGGACAAAAATACAGTCATTGTTATTCTAAACAGGGGGTGCTTACCCTTTCGGAATACCCGGCCTCACTACCCTGGTGGAAGTTCACGTGTCTAACCTAACTTGTTCGTACTAAAGTTTTTACTTTGCTTCTGGTTTGTGATTCGGACATGGATTAGTATGTTTGTTTTTGATGATTACTATCTGTCTTGGTCAGACCTAACCGAATTTTTGTTTCTTTTGTGGAATAGTTGGGACAAATCAAACAAGAACTTTCTCTTGAGAGTCAAATAGCCCTCACCCCCACCCCAATATTGACCTCCTGACCTTGACCTTTGATTTATGTACATTAATTTGGTATGCAACACATCGTCTCATTATGGTTTACTTCTGTTCCATGTTTGATCAAAATCCATTCATAGACATGAAAGATATTAAGCGGACACGACATTTAGACGGACAACCAGACTGAGGGCCAGACAGACAGGGTGATTCCTATATACCCCTAAACTTCGTTTGCGCAGGGTATAATAAGTACCGTTGTAGAATATTAAAACAATAAGCCCTTACAGTTTGGAGGATATTTTCAGAAATAATCTGTTTAGCCAAACGACACATTTAGATGGTTTATAAACTTTTTCAATCGGATCATAATTTCAATTTTCAATAATTCTGTATGGTTGGTTCATAAAAATGCATGGAGACTTTGCTTTTAATTAAATTAAATGTAGGGTTATTTCTGTCTGGTTTCAGTAGGAGAACAGAGTTTTCGAATTATGGGTAAATAAAGAATCGCTATCGCTGTTTGAAGTTCCTCCGTTCATTCCATTCAACTTGGTGAGCGCATAGGCAAATCAATCGATCGCAAAGACACATCAACATAACGAATGACGTCACATTTCAATCTATATGACGTCACGAATTATTAATATAACGTCACCAATAACGTTGTCTATCATCACACGGTACACACATACATATTCATGTTTGTTCAATGTCACAAATATTAAAATTTGAAGAAAAAAAATATCTTTTCAATTTTATGATTTGCTGGAAATGGACAAAAATGTCGTTCCGGTACTAAGCCGGTAAGTGACAAAAATGTCGTTCCGGTATTAAGCCGGTAATGACAAAATTGTCGTTCCGGTATTAAGAGGGTTAACGTGGCCGACCTCTTTATGCGTTTAAATTCCCCGCATAGACGTGTTAGGTGCGTTTATCATGGCAACACCGCTATGTGGCGTTACAATGCTCTAGCACTGAGCCACCAAGGCCGCCAGATAAGATACTTGTTAACTGGTTAAACAAAAAGTTTCAGATCTACAGTACAGATCTGTTGAAAGTTTAACACTGAGCTCATGGAAAGGTTTCGTAGCTTGGCTGGCGTGTAACCAAGATATGGATGGTTAGATGCCAAAAAGCTGTAAAGAGAGTTACTGTGAAATCATTAATTTAGCGGTGTCCAATTTTCGTGGTTGTAAGCAAAAATACAATTTCGTGTGATGGTATATTCGTGGTTTGAGATACCTTTGTTAAATAAACGATTTCCTTGACATATAAATTCGTTGGTAATGATGTCCACGAATACAACGAAAATGGAAACACCCAGAAAATTAATGATTCATTAATTATGATTAATTAATTAATTTTCGTGGTTGTTAGCAAAATACAATTTCGTGTTATGGTATATCCGTGGTTTGAGGTAACAAGTTAATGGTACCTTTGTTAAATAAACAATTTGGCCGACATATAAATTCGTTGGTAATGATGTTCACGAATACAACGAAAACTGAGACACCGCGAAAATTAATGACTCCACAGTATATAGCATCTGAGGAAAAGATGTTAAGATAGCTAACGAGGGTCGACATGAGCTTCCTATCCGGTACTAATCCGTTAGCTTAGTGTAAAACTTTCGCCAGGTCTGTACTACATTATACATTTATTGCCTTTGTGTGAGGGAGATATGAACATTTGTTCACCCGTAACGAGTCATATTTCCCGAGGGCGAAGCCCGAGGGAAATGTGACTTGTTAAGGGTGAACAAATGTTCATATCTCCCTCACACAAAGGCAATAAATTGTTTATTATACCGAAAGATAACCATGGCAATAAGAAAGACAGAAAGAAAGAAAATATTTAAAAAAGACAGTCTGAAAACATCAATCCTTCTCCGATTTATTGCTTTTTCTCCTATCGGAACTCATCGAAGGCAAACGCTAGAACGTCAAGACCGATTCTCCATCGATGACGTCATATCATTGTGACGTCGATGTGTGTTCCGAAGAGGTGGGATATGACGTTTTCAGAGGGATACACGATGTTTTCTCCACCCTGATCACATGATCCAACGATCCAATCAAATTACAGATAGCATCATATATTTCTAATGAGGTATAATAAAAGCTTTAATTTCCTACTCACTGCTTCACTCTGTCTTTGATAACAGACCGTTGGGCAGATATCACTTTCCATGACGGGGTACACATGTAAACGTCTTGGTGGTAATGGAACGGAATATGAAACTTTTGTTTAAGTTCAACAATCATTTGTGACTCTGGTATACCGCCGTCAGTAAAATTTCTGAAGGTCGCTTTACTTGTTACTAACAGCTGATGAAGGAATCCATGTAACTCTGTAAATAGGAAAATTAATATATTAAACATGTTGTCTTATTGTCAGTTCCAACCACTTCCTTCAGGGATGTTAAAATCATTGCATGAAATAACAGAAATCAAGAGAAAAAGTGAGCCATTGCTTCCGCTTCGTGACCTTGACATTTGACCTACATTTCAACATGGTTCATAGCACATCTCTATATGCTGCTTTACATCTGTACATCCATGTAAAAATTTAGGAGATACGGAGCGGACACAAATGTTACTGGCGAACTGACGGCACTATTTACAACTTTGTTGCGGGTAGTATTGTCGGATTGAACATCACCGATGACCCGATTAAGTGAAAGTTGAAAACTTCATACGCAAAAAGAAAATAAACATGAAATAAATTAAATAATACAGCTAACCTGCCTTAAAGGTCACCACTATATAAGAGCAGCATGCTTATTAAAATTGTTCTTTATTTATATTATTTGAACTTGTATATAAAGGCCACCTGTCCATAAAGGCAATTTTACCGGTTCCATTGGGTGACCTTTAAAGACAGTTTGACTTAATAAATAAATAAATAAATTGAATTGCATACCTTCAAATTCTTTAACCTCTAACAATGAAATAAGTTCTTCAAAAACTCCTTTATGCATGACACGAGTTAATGTTGTGGCTATTTCATGGATGATGTTAATAGGAACTGACGGAAAATTGCCGGACAATAATTTTAAAGTGGACTCAAAATATTGTTTGTCGTTTGCATTCAATATACTATGGAGTTCGTCTTTCACCACATCTGAAAATAAAATAACACATAATATGAGAGAGAGAGAGAGAGAGAGAGAGAGAGAGAGAGACTCGACCAAATAATCCAAAACAGAATTATTGTTTAACTAATAAAACCTCAGTATTATTTCAGCTGTTCTCGATTAGGGTTGGTTGGTTAAATGTTGTTTAACGTCGCATTAACAATTTTTCAGCTATTTGCGACGAGAACTATTTTTATTAATCTTTATGGAAGTTCGTGTATGCACGTAAAGTGCGGATGTGTTTTATGGTCTGCCTTGTACTAGCGCGCACTAAGGACGAGTTTAACATGCTAGCTCACAGAGTCATTACGCCACAGACAAGCGTACCACTCCCCAGTCACATTATAATGATACCAGGTGAACCAGTATAGGCAAAACGACAAGGAAAATTTACTTTCCCACATGTGGGATGAACGGGGCTCGAACTCGCAGCGATGAGAGACCCTGAATTTGTGACGTCTTATCCATTAGGCCACCGCGGCCTCTATTCGCGATTAGCAGAGTCTTAGTTCAAAGCAGGATCAAAGAAGGTCAAAGTTCAAGGTCATGACTTATTATTTCACTCAGTCTTTTGTGCCTTTTTTCATTTTAGCATCTGTTGTCTAGGGTTCAAGTCGTAATAAAAAATTAATAATGGCAGAGTTTCATACTATTAAAATACTAAACAGCACAGCACGTCTTGTCCCAGTGAAATATGCGTCTTGGGTCTTTCAAAATGTTACGCCGGTTATGAAATAAATGCCAAGTATGAAATACCAACCTTGTAGTGTAATGATTTTCTTTCGTGTCATGTGATAACACCTTGTTGTGTAATAAAAACGACGTGTAATGTAATAAAACAAGGTTTGGCGTAATGTAATAAAATTTCCGTGTAATATAAAAATGAAATTGGGCAAATTATGGGCCAACGATTTTGTCCCAACAAATGACAATGATCTTCAACAGCGGTCAAGGTTAATTTACACGTATCCTTTGCCCTCGTAGACAAATTCAGCTCAAGACCAACGTAAAAGTCAGTGGTTCGAACAAAATTGTTGTCCTTTAATTTGCCAATTTCATTTTTGTATATATTTCGGCCGAAATCATCTCTGTCGTCAACGGTCTTTGTTGTAAAATGATGGGGAAGACAAAACTTGCTGAAAAAAAAAAACAAATGATTTTCATAGGCAAACAACTTTGACCTGTCCGTTTGACTTTAAATTAGAAGTAGTCATAAAGGAGGATCCACCCAATACCTAGGTAACGTTAGGATTCGCAGTTATTACATATAAACTTTGCCTACGGTTAGTGTTAACATCATAAGACTAAATATACACGCGTGGTCCCTATTGTCCATAATGAATATTTAAATCAAAGGTCAAGCAGACAGGTCAATGCTGTTTGCCTATACTTACAATCAATAATCCTTTGGTATTGTGTTGCTGGACATCGAACACGTTGATCTAAAATCTTCTTGGCGACGTCTGTAGCTAACTTATGTGCGGCGAGTTTTGTGTCGTTGAACAAAACAAACAGGTTGACGGCTATCTGAATTGCTTTGTCAAAATCATCAACCTTGAAATCGGTTTTATCTAAAAGAAAAAAAAATGTTTATACAAACAGCTTTTTTGCATCGGGTAGTAAACCAGCAAAAAATAAACTATAAATAGCTGTTTTAAAAATGTTACAAAATATATTTCATACCATATCATCTCGCTACTCATCATAGCCAAAAGTGATATTAATTATTTAGTGTATGTAGTCATGTTCCAGATTGATTGGTTGATTAAATGGTTTTAAGTCCCTATCAAGAATATTTCACTTGATATATATCGAGACGTCACCATAGGTGAAGTGGCAGAATTTTTTACTTTTGCAGTGCGCTCGGGACAATATACACGGAGGCTTTTTAAACGTGCTACGCCTGTCTTGACACGGAGAATCCGTTTCTAAGGCCTCTTTCAAAGGATCCCGTGGCTTTCATTTCTAAATGCCATGAACCTAAAGAAAGAACAGTCAATACCCAAATCTTACTCGTCTGGGATTCGAACCCATGATCTTTTACATACGAAGCGAACACTGAGCTACCGAAGTGGTAATGAACCTACGTGTTTGTACACATTAAACAGTTAAAACACCGATATTGGCTATAAACAGTTAACACATCGATATTAGCTATAAACGGTTAAAAAGCTGTAAAATACTTAAGTTCGTCTTACCTATTGTGTCATTAATTGACGGAAAATCTTTAAAATACTCAATCAGCAATGGTTCCAGAACAGGACACTCAAAAAACTCGGTCTCACTTTGAACATCCGTCAGGGTCATCGATACCTGCTCATTAGCGACTTGGTCGGGAACCATGGTACTGGGCAGTTGGAGCGTGCCGTATTCATCTGTTGTGTAAGGACCCGGGTGTGTTCCGTATGAACCCGGATGTGTAGCATATGGACTCGGATGTGTTGCGTATGGTCCTGAATGTGTTGCGTATGCATCCGGTGGATGTGTTCCGAATATATTATTAGAATCAAATGGATTGTCCTGCGTCTGGTGGGTTGGACTTTTGCTTGTAGACCCAGATGGAGCGTTATGTGTAACCTCATTATGTCCGGGATTCTCTGTCGGATGGTTAGCTTGATTTGGCCCATGAGTAGGAGTAACTGCCGAGTGGTTCGCATTTGAGGCATGTGTGACCAGTTTCACGGGTGGTTCCGTCAGAGCCGATTTCTTTTTTATGTATTCCAAAATAAGTCGCTTTATCTGTTCATTAATGTTATTCCCACGCGTTTCATCTGGATTTTCAGAGTTGTAGAAGCGTTTGTTGCGAGATAGGTCATTCTGTCCTTGACTTGTCAACCCAAGGTCATCTAATCCATCTTGTAATAAATCTCCCCTGGTGTCTTCAGCTGTTCCACATTCTAAACAAAATGAGACATAAAAGTTTGGTTTTTTTTATGCATTTGTCGTTGTCTTAATTTTTAAAATTTGAAAAACAGAAACAAACTTGTCCTTGAAAACAACCAGTGCAACCAAAACACAAAGCAAAACTAGTTTCTGAAAGATGGATTGGTTGATTAAATGTGGGTTTTTCGTCCAAGTCAGGAATATTTTACTTATATCGAGACGTCACCGTACCAGTTAAATGTGAAGTAAAAGAAAGTTTGACCTCTGAGTTGCGTTAAGGGCGATGTGCAAGGAGGTTTCTTTAACGGGTCATGCCTGTCTTGTCACAGGACATCGGTTTTTGGGTCTCAGAGTCTTCCAAACAATCTCGGTATTAGCATATCTAAATGCCGAGTGCTTGGCAAAGGACGGGCACTACTTATTTTCAAGTCTCGGTAAGGATTCGACCGGGGTTCGAGTCCCCGACCCTTACACGATGCGATCATTCTACCAACTGAGTGGTCCGTTTCTTAAAGAAGCGGACAAACAGACAAGGCGAATACAGATAATAAAATTCAGTGTTGGTCGCTAAATGCCCAGTTTTGTGATTATATACTAAATAGGTTCCTAGTTTGCGAAATCTGGCCTAGTTTCACAATCATTTCTTAACTAAGATTTTCCTTTAATAAAATATGACAATTTCGAATCTTAAATAATTTTGTTAATTCAAATTTTCAATGAATTTAAGGTGTCGTTTTCAATACCTCTCTAAGCTTATTACATCTGAATTCTAATTTTCTCGAATTTTTTAATTTGTAATACGATAAACTATTGTCAAAATTTGCCAGATTTTAGTTAAGGAAAATCTTAGTTAAGAAATAATTATGAAACTGTTAATTATAAACTACTTCCTTTACAAAATTTATTAACCAGAGAGAGAGAGATAAGGGGGTTTCAAAATTATTTTCAGTAAAGAATAACGTACATCGACATAATGTCGTCACCGACGTTTTAAAAGTCGTCAGCACCAAATATTGCAACATTATCTGTTATCGCTCTAAAGAAAGTTGAACAGTAGAAAATTTAAAAGCAATAAATGTCATTCGTGCTTCAATAACATAACAATTTTCTTTATCGTAAAATTGGTATCTTTGACATCACTATCAAAAAGTTACATCTGTCATATCGGGAATTTAAATTGAACAAACCATGATGGTATATTAGAGCCAACGTTTTTAAATACTTATATGCAGGCTTTTGATTAAATAAGATAAACAATGTCTTTTTATTTTATTTAAAGACTCCCACTTGTACCCCTACTGAAATTTTAATTTTGACTGAAAAAGCGTAAAATGACAGAATTTTTGTTAAACTTTGTTGAAATTATATATCAAAAACAAACATACTAATCCATGTCTGAATCACAATCCTGAAGCAAAGTAAAAACTTTGGAACTGACAAGTTAGGTTAGACACATGAACTTCCACCAGGGAAGTGAGGCCGGGTGCTCCGGAAGGGTAAGCACCTTCTGTTTAGCTAGCTACACCCGCAATGTGTGTAATCAAAACTGTGTGAAAAGAACATGGAAAAAATGAGACATCAAATATATCCAGGGCAATCCTGATGACAGAGACATCAAACTTATCAACAATACTGTGATGACGGCCATAAAACTTTGAGGGCCTTGATAAGCCTAGGCTTGCAATATCCCCGAGTCAACATTTTATTTGCAAGCAGCCTACTTCGTTATACAAAGTCCCCGTAGAGAGAATATAATTGATTGGGGTGTTTATTTTTCAAAATCAAATTACATATGGTAAGTTAAAAAAAAACAACGTAGACTTTAGATGGCGACTTCAAACGCGAATCTTGTCAAATTATCAAGATTTATTTCCAGAAAAACTAGACTAACTTTACTTTGAATCGGACTCAAATATTTCAAGTCCAAAATCACGAAGAAAACGCGTTTATCTTTTTATTCACAAGCAGCATGGGTGTGGTCAAATTTTTTCAATTTATGAATAACTTTTGACGTAGTAAAAATATTTAGCTATAAAACTATAATAAATTTAGTCTCAATAACTACATATAGTATTTTAAAAAAACACTTACCTTGAAGCACCAGAAAAATGAAGAGGTACAGTAAATACATGTTGGCTGTCCGTCCACACTTTATACATTGATTACCAGCATGTGGACGACCTGCTTTATAAAGTCACGGACGGTGACCACTTCTCAGGTTTGATAACTCTTCAAAATCTGGTCAGCCTAAGTGCGAAAAGGTTTTTAAACTCCTGAGATTCCAATCCGAGTGCAAAAAGGTATTCAAACTTTGAACAACATAAAGTGCCAGTGCAAAAAGGTCAATATACCTTGATTCTGTTTTGATTTTTTCAAATTAATTTTGAATGAAAGACCAGTTTCTCGGATTCTTGAAAATAAAAATAAAATGAAATAAACCTTTTTATGGGGATAGAGTACCTCCTGTTTAATTTCACAAAAAAACTTAAATAACGGAATTCATCCTTTTTAACATTTCTGTGGGGAAAATCATTTTTTGAAAAGTTTCAAGGATGGGTCTCACTTGATATAGTTCCACAATATCAGTTTTATGTTTGGGGATTCTAATTCTAAATTTAAATCTGAATACTGTAAAGGGGATTATTTTCGCGTGGTGAAAATTTCGCGATTTCTGAAATCTCGCATTTCGCGTGGGTGTAATTTTCGCGTAACTAATATGAGTGAGTGTATATACTATATACATTACCTGTATGGTAGGCATTTTCGCGTGAGTAAAATTTTTACGGAAATTTCTTTAGCGCCAAATAAGCGGAAATTTTACCCACACGAAAATTTCCCCTTTACAATACAGTAATTGTGTTTGTTTTCATCATATTCGTGCAATTAAGGTGTCATATTTAAGATCAATCAAAGCTTATTTTATTTATTTTCTAATTATTTCGAAACTTTTTATTTGAAGTATCATAAAGTATTACCCAAATATTAGGTGTGTGTGTGTGTGTGTGTGTGTGTGAGAGAGAGAGAGAGAGAGAGAGAGAGAGAGAGAGAGAGTTGAGTTGAGTAATGGTGTTTAACGTCCCAGTCAAGAATATTTCACTTATATCGAGACGTCGCCAGCTACAGGCGAAGGTGCAGAAATTTTGCCTGTGCGTTGCGCTGATGGCATTATACAGCAGGATTCTTTAACGTGCCAAGCACACCGTGACATGGGACATCGTTTATTTTAAGTTCCCATCCGAAAGAACCGTGACTTTCATTTCGTAATGCCGAGTGCTTGGCGAAAAACCAGTCACTACCCACTTTCAAGTCTTAGGTCAGACCCGGCCGGGGATCGAACCCATAACCTCCCACTTACGGAGCGCGCATTCTACCAACTGAGCTACCAGAGAGAGAGAGAGAGAGAGAGAGAGAGAGAGAGAGAGAGAGAGAGCGAGAGAGAGAGAGAGAGAGAGAGAGAGAGAAAACCCTGCTATTTAAGGGCTTTACATGAGTGTATCGATTCAGGCTGCATGGTTATGACCCTCCAAAAGTTTTTTAAGTGTCATTTACGTAGGAAAATTCAAGTGAAAACCATTTAGTTGAGAAGCTTGAAAGAGGGGTATAATTATGAAATTACTTACACAAATGTGAAGATTTATAAATAAAAATACAGGAAGAATTGATAATTTAAGAAATTTTAAAATATTTGTTGCATGTTTTAATGAAAATAGTGCAAAAATACACGTGTTGGGGAAAATAGTTTACACCTTGTATAACAAATTAATTTTAAAAAATGAAAATATATTAGGATAGTCAACATCATAGAGCAGTGCAAAGGGGCCAGAGTTTGTTAAAGAAATACGAGGTTTTTAAAACTCGACAATTTACGGTTGATGTTATCTACGATTTATTTTCCTTTTAAAAATGCGTGTACCAGGCGTGATATTTATATTCTAAGGCCACTAATAATCCAAAATACAACAAGTCACTAAAAGTGCATGGTCACACAATACTGTTCTATTTGAATTAAGGTGAATATTGTTTGGTTTCAACAATGTTGAACTATATAAAGCCGAATATGCCTCAACAATAATCAAGTAATATACAAACTTAGCTTTTATAATCTTCCCTTGGATCGTTGGTAGCCTTAGAATATGAACTATCACGCCTGGTACACGCATTTTCAAAAGGAAAACAAATCAAATAAAACCTCAACCGCAAATTGTCGAGTTTTCGAAAACCTCGTATTTCTTTAACAAACTCTGCCCCCTTTGCACTGCCCTATGACGTTGACTATATTAATATCTTTTCATTTTTCTAAATTAATTCGTTATAAAAGGTGTAAACTATTTTTCCCAACACGTGTATTTTTGCACTATTTCCTTTAAAAAATGCAACAAATATTTTAAAATCTCCTAGATTATCAATTCCTACTTTATTTTTCTTTATAAATCTTCACACTTGTGTAGGTAATTTCATAATTATACCCCTCTTTCACGCTTTTCAACCAAATATGAGTGCTATATTCTTAACTGGGACGTATCACCCCATTCAAGCAATTTTTTCGTGTTGAGCTGTTTTTATCTTTGTTTTGCATTGTGATTGTGTTCTTGATATGTGTTGTCTGGTGCTTAGTACATGTGTTCTTTATCTTCTTTCTTCTATTTCAAAGCACTTCCAAGCAGTCGAATAACATGTACATGTATTTTGGAGGAAGCCGGAGTACCTGTGTCATATTATAAATTTTTGAATTTTCTGAATGAAATATTCAAAAAATTTATAATATGACAATTTTTTAATATTTCATTCAGAAAATTCAAAAATTTATAATATGACGCCTGGAGAAAACCACCGACTCTCTGTCAGCAAACTAACAATTTTTTTCGTATCATAATCTGCCCCGATTGGGATTCGATCCTAGGCTGTGAACCGAAAACGTTCGCTTAAGAGAACTTGGCGACCGAGGCACCTCAGATTTAATAAATAATAAAACAAAGCCTGGCTTAGAACATATATATAAAATCTATTATCTTTATAACACGTATAACATGAATATATATATATGAATAAGTTGACTGACAATAAAAAAATATTTAATCTAAAGAGTTTCATTAAATTTCAACGTCATATTCAACTCTTTCCATTGAAACATGGTGTTAAAAGAGGGACAACTCGCGTGAAAATAATACATATCGCATTTGATTATTCCCCTTTGCAATTGATGCGCTTTAAATATAAATTGCAATGATAGTTTTATTTGACATGTTTGACATATCAACGTATTTTGTAGATTTAAAACTAATGTCTTACAGGAAAAGTAACGTGAATGCTAACTACAAATGTAAAAATAGTCCCTTTCCCCAAAAACCGAATCTGGAACATCAATTTTTAACCAATATAGCTCTATCGTTTCGTAAAAAAGGTAGCAACATCTTTTGCCTTGTGTACATGGCACATACTAAAATAATGTAGATATACGCTACATTAAAACATAATGCTATTTTCAAAAATTATCTACTCTGTAACCCCACTCCATCCAACCCTTAACTAACAACATTCACTTTTCTAAAGTGATTGACCTATCATCTAAATTAAATGTATAAATATAAAAATGCGTTCAAAGAAAGTCTTCACGAACACAGTCGATGTTTCGACAATTGTGAGAGTTCTATTAAAAATAAACAAAATGAGAGTTCTGTTAAATATTAACAAATGTTAATTTGTTTTGAACAACTATGGCACCGGTCCGTCGTACTAAAACACAGTATTACTAAATTTAAATATACAGAGGAAGTGCAGCAGAGGCAGTGGTCTTGAGGTGCAGCACTTGAAATCCTAACACGTGGCCATTTGTCATCTATCCTATTGTCAACCGCGGCCATCTGCAAACTAAATTGGAATCTTCAGAGGAAGTGCGGCAGAGGCAGTGGTCTTGAGGTGCAGCACTTGAAATCCTAACACGTGGCCATTTGTCATCTATCCTATTGTCAACCGCGGCCATCTGCAAACTAAATTGGAATCTTCAGAGGAAGTGCGGCAGAGGCAGTGGCCTTGAGGTGCAGCACTTGAAATCCTAATACGTGGCCATTTGTCATCTATCCTATTGTCAACCGCGGCCATCTGCAAACTAAATTGGAATCTTCAGAGGAAGTGCGGCAGAGGCAGTGGCCTTGAGGTGCAGCACTTGAAATCCTAATACGTGGCCATTTGTCATCTATCCAATTGTCAACTGCGGCCATCTGCAAACTAAATTGGAATCTTCAGAGGAAGTGCAGCAGAGGCAGTGGCCTTGAGGTGCAGCACTTGAAATCCTAACACGTGGCCATTTGTCATCTATCCTATTGTCAACCGCGGCCATCTGCAAACTAAATTGGAATCTTCAGAGGAAGTGCGGCAGAGGCAGTGGCCTTGAGGTGCAGCACTTGAAATCCTAACACGTGGCCATTTGTCATCTATCCTATTGTCAACCGCGGCCATCTGCAAACTAAATTGGAATCTTCAGAGGAAGTGCAGCAGAGGCAGTGGCCTTGAGGTGCAGCACTTGAAATCCTAATACGTGGCCATTTGTCATCTATCCAATTGTCAACTGCGGCCATCTGCAAACTAAATTGGAATCTTCAGAGGAAGTGCGGCAGAGGCAGTGGTCTTGAGGTGCAGCACTTGAAATCCTAATACGTGGCCATTTGTCATCTATCCAATTGTCAACTGCGGCCATCTGCAAACTAAATTGGAATCTTCAGAGGAAGTGCGGCAGAGGCAGTGGCCTTGAGGTGCAGCACTTGAAATCCTAATACGTGGCCATTTGTCATCTATCCAATTGTCAACTGCGGCCATCTGCAAACTAAATTGGAATCTTCAGAGGAAGTGCGGCAGAGGCAGTGGTCTTGAGGTGCAGCACTTGAAATCCTAATACGTGGCCATTTGTCATCTATCCAATTGTCAACTGCGGCCATCTGCAAACTAAATTGGAATCTACAGAGGAAGTGCGGCAGAGGCAGTGGCCTTGAGGTGCAGCACTTGAAATCCTAATACGTGGCCATTTGTCATCTATCCAATTGTCAACTGCGGCCATCTGCAAACTAAATTGGAATCTTCAGAGGAAGTGCGGCAGAGGCAGTGGTCTTGAGGTGCAGCACTTGAAATCCTAATACGTGGCCATTTGTCATCTATCCAATTGTCAACTGCGGCCATCTGCAAACTAAATTGGAATCTTCAGAGGAAGTGCGGCAGAGGCAGTGGCCTTGAGGTGCAGCACTTGAAATCCTAATACGTGGCCATTTGTCATCTATCCAATTGTCAACTGCGGCCATCTGCAAACTAAATTGGAATCTTCAGAGGAAGTGCGGCAGAGGCAGTGGCCTTGAGGTGCAGCACTTGAAATCCTAATACGTGGCCATTTGTCATCTATCCAATTGTCAACTGCGGCCATCTGCAAACTAAATTGGAATCTTCAGAGGAAGTGCGGCAGAGGCAGTGGCCTTGAGGTGCAGCACTTGAAATCCTAATACGTGGCCATTTGTCATCTATCCAATTGTCAACTGCGGCCATCTGCAAACTAAATTGGAATCTTCAGAGGAAGTGCAGCAGAGGCAGTGGTCTTGAGGTGCAGCACTTGAAATCCTAATACGTGGCCATTTGTCATCTATCCAATTGTCAACTGCGGCCATCTGCAAACTAAATTGGAATCTTCAGAGGAAGTGCGGCAGAGGCAGTGGCCTTGAGGTGCAGCACTTGAAATCCTAATACGTGGCCATTTGTCATCTATCCAATTGTCAACTGCGGCCATCTGCAAACTAAATTGGAATCTTCAGAGGAAGTGCGGCAGAGGCAGTGGCCTTGAGGTGCAGCACTTGAAATCCTAATACGTGGCCATTTGTCATCTATCCAATTGTCAACTGCGGCCATCTGCAAACTAAATTAGAATCTTCAGAGGAAGTGCGGCAGAGGCAGTGGCCTTGAGGTGCAGCACTTGAAATCCTAATACGTGGCCATTTGTCATCTATCCAATTGTCAACTGCGGCCATCTGCAAACTAAATTGGAATCTTCAGAGGAAGTGCGGCAGAGGCAGTGGCCTTGAGGTGCAGCACTTGAAATCCTAATACGTGGCCATTTGTCATCTATCCAATTGTCAACTGCGGCCATCTGCAAACTAAATTGGAATCTTCAGAGGAAGTGCGGCAGAGGCAGTGGCCTTGAGGTGCAGCACTTGAAATCCTAATACGTGGCCATTTGTCATCTATCCAATTGTCAACTGCGGCCATCTGCAAACTAAATTGGAATCTTCAGAGGAAGTGCGGCAGAGGCAGTGGCCTTGAGGTGCAGCACTTGAAATCCTAATACGTGGCCATTTGTCATCTATCCAATTGTCAACTGCGGCCATCTGCAAACTAAATTGGAATCTTCAGAGGAAGTGCGGCAGAGGCAGTGGCCTTGAGGTGCAGCACTTGAAATCCTAATACGTGGCCATTTGTTATCTATCCAATTGTCAACTGCGGCCATCTGCAAACTAAATTGGAATCTTCAGAGGAAGTGCGGCAGAGGCAGTGGCCTTGAGGTGCAGCACTTGAAATCCTAACACGTGGACATTTTTCATCTATCCAATTGCCAACTGCGGCCATCTGCAAACTACAGCATTTAATTCCCTAACATTCATATCGTGACCATATGTCATCTATCAATATAGGACAACTAAAATTGAAGCTGCATAGGTCGAAATCTTGAGGTACAACATTTAACAAATCAACATTTCATTTTGTGTCTGTATGTCTATATGTTATCAACTTGACATCAATCGTTAAGTATTTCGTATTTGTTTAGCGCCAATATTAAAAAACATGTTACGAAAAACACGGTTAATACTAGAAGTAAAGCTTTAAAGCACTAGTCACGTCCTAGTTTCTCAATCCTCCTTAACTTAGCTTTTCGTTATCGTAAATCTGGTACATTTACATTAAACAATCTTGTTAATTTCCAAGATATTTAGGAGTTTAACATGTTTTTTTAAATATCACTTCAAACTTATATTTGTGTTAAGCGTTGTCAAAATCGTTTAGTCCTTGTTCCAAAAAGATAGCCAAATGTGCTATCTTTAGGTTTAAAGGCAAATTTTAGTTAAGAAATGATTGTTTTACTGGTACAAATACCTAAATATAACATAGTCACTTAGAAATGTTAAGTTCAACTTGTTGGCAACTTTAAAAAATATCAGCAACGTCTTTAGTAGAAATGCCGTCATCCATATGAACAAAATGTTTCATTGATCATATGAGTAGTCGATGGTCTCCAACTGAACAATTATACCAACTATACACAGAGCCGTCAGAAACGAGAGACAGGCCACGGGATCGATCACACGACTTCTCCAGTATGATGACGTACACAACATAAGAACAACCCGTCTATCTGAAAAAAGAAGTATAAAAATATACAATGGTTACTTATGCCCCAGTCACACATTCACCGGAAATCTGGCATCATTCGTGGTAATCTGTAGTGGTCCGTAGCTTTCCGTATAGAAGCTGTAGTCATACGTAATCATTCATAGTCTGTGACAATTTTTCAACATGTTCAAAATTTGACCACGGAGTATATACTTACTAAACCGTATTAAAACGTACTGATCAGTTCTACTCCCCAGCAAAACCCCGAACATATACTGTTAGTTACGGTTAAGCTAGTGCGGTTACATTACTTATTTAACTATGGATACACATCGTTGTGCGTCCGTATCGGATTCGTGCCGGGGCATTAGAAAAGAATGCTTACAAACAACAAATCAGTGGTTCAAATACCGATCTCCAGCACAAACTGTTCTCCGGAATGATATTCCTGTATATTTGTTTGAATGTTTTAGAAAAGTCGTGTGTGTTTTGGAAACAGTTTGTTGTCATCTGAGTATCAGTATGGTTCACTAGAATTGTAAAGGTTACTTAAAGTAATCGTTATCCTAATTTCCATCATAAAATGACACTGATCCATCGGAATATCGAATATACAACCAAATTTCCTTAGTTATTTTTGCTGCAATTTTCCTATAGAGATCTCGGAACTCCGATTACAAACATTTTTCATTTCTGTTTTCCATTACTTTATGTTTTGAACTAGAAAGTTATTGATAAACACAGTTGGACCCCCGCTTTGTCAGGTGCTCGCGAGTCAGGGGTTTTATAACATTTACACATTTCGAACTGGCTAAATAAAATATAAAATTTCTAAAACTATCATAAAAAAGTCAAATAAATAGAGTGCTCTGTTAGGGCCAAACTTGCATAATCGCAACTTCGCTCCTTCGTCAACGTATCTTCGCTCCTTGAAATGCAAATTTAGCCCTAACAGACCTACATACAGAAATGACATTACCTTAGACAACTGTACATGTGGAGGTCTTGTTCACAAACAAAGTTTTTGAACAAAAATAAAACTAGGTACCTGGTATAAAGTTAAGTTTCTTTAGGATCGTCTGACGTTGATGTGTATTTACAATATGTAGATCTTCTTTGTTTTCCATGGTAATGTCCGTGAAATAATTCTCTAAACCTATATATCTCTCTGCTGTTGTCTGAAAATATCAAATTATTATAGTATTTCAGAGTATGACAGTAGTGTACACATGATTAATTTTGAATATACAGTACAGTGAAAATTTATATAGATGTTATTGTCTCGATATAAGTTAAATATTCTTATTCTTGACTGGGACATAAAGCCCCATCCAATCATCCATTGTCCGATGGAAGAATTTGCAGAATCATTTGCGGAGAGGGGTGATATATGAACCACTGCGTCCACATCATATATTCCATGTCTACGGATGGATTTTGATCAAATCTTACGCATACCAAATTTAGATGCATAGATCAACTAACAATGTCAAATCTTTGAAATAACAACTCAGCAACGTTAGGGACGGGAAGGGGTGGAATTTGTCTCTTAAGAGACTACTCTAGTTTCAATAAATCACGCATTGTTTTTAAGAATATTGATTTTCAAAAATTAAATGCTATTCTTACCAGTGCCGTATACCACATTCGTTTAAGTTTCATTTTGTTCTTCATAACAACATAAATTGTCAGTAAATGATACACCACTAACACCATAATGCCACTGAATTACCGATATTTATTAGTCTGTTCTCACAGTAACACGCAATCTATAAATAAATAAATAAATAAATAAATAAATAAATAAATAACTATAGATCACAAGTATTTGTGAAATGCGTTACCCTTTACTTGTAACCTCCCTAAACATATTAAACACATATCAGTCTAAATTAAAATCCCTATTCCCAATATAGCAAAGTTAAAACATTGAAACTGACTGTCTAAAATTAAACCAGGGATGTGAGGCCAAGTGCTTCGGAACTTATAGAAACTACAATGTTTATGTACATGCAAATGCATTGAAAACCTGTAAAAATGTAGTTTGCAACAACCGATGTTACTTGGAACACAAAGTACAAATGTAATTTTATAAAAGAAACAAGCAAACAAGACAAATAGACAGACGCAAATTAAAATCACCGACTGCTAATACTAAAACTCCAAACTTTTGCTGAGCACTGGATTTAATGACAAATCGTGAAAGGTAGTGATGTGTTATCAATTCTGTTATTAGTGTAAAATATCTCAAGCTTTATCCCTAATGAAGCATACTTTTAGAAAAAAAGTCTTAAGTTAAGAAACAAAAATATACTCACTGGAATTGCAACACAAGGGTACACAACCATGAAGTACCATGTTATCAATGCTATGACGTCACCAGTCGTCCTGTATGAACCTCCGAACGGAAATATTCGGAATACTCTAGGTTCATCTTCATGATTGACTTCTTTTAAAAATTCGACATGATTTACAAGTACATTGTGGACAATATATGGCCTAGAAAACAAAATAAGAGAAAACATTAATTACAAGTAAATGATTTGGAGTTTTGGTTGTCTATACAGGAACCGGAAGAGAGCTCATGTGCTCTGTTGACAATGGCCTAGATCATAGCTGACAATGTATTTGGACTTCTTTGGCCGTCAATACAGGCCGATAACGGGCACGGAACAGAAGAGAGCTCAGGTGGCAAACTGGTTATGTTTCCCGCCAAAATTGTTGAAAATGATTCATGGCGCCAAATTGTACCTGTTCGGTTTCTTTGGATAAGACTTTTAATACACATGCAAGTTTTGTTGAAATGAAAACGTTGTTGGGCATGCATGATGATGACTTTACAAACAAGAAAGGGTTGTTTTTTTCAACATCAAATAGGTGAAAGAAAAGGGACGTAAGACACCATTACTTCCCTCCACTATTGCGATATTTGTACTCGTTTAATTTTTTAATCCGCCGGCCAATAAAACTTTACAGTATCAAATATATGTAATGGAAGTAAAACGTTATCTTGTGTCAATATACAATGCAGACCTGTCGAAAGTTAGACACTGTGCTAACGAAAAAAGTCAATGCTGAATGGCCAAGAGATATGGGTACCTAACTACCAAAAACTTCACAGATTGCCAAAACGCTGTGTAGAGAAATAGTTATCGAGGGTCCGAGATGATCTGACGACTCGGTACCATATTCGTTAGCTATCTGTTAAACTTTCGACAGGTCTATACTATAATTTATCACCCTCCATTATGTACTCACCCCTCACGTATATTTTCAAATCTACCCCTTTCTTTGACTTCTAAACGATGTTTAGGTCTGGTATTCTCCGATATCTCTAATGTAAACATGTTTATCCACAATGTTTAAATTTTTAGTAACCATGGTAACTGTGAAGATAAACAATATAATTAAAAGTTTCTGATACTGGTTAGTTACTGAAAATTTTAATCTCCCTATGGTTAAAATTAACATAGTAAATTGTATGGTAAACATACATTGCCCGAATGAAATCTTTAAATTTCGTGATGTTCTTATTTGTCTTGTTAATACATATAGCATAATAAGGGGTTTCGAAATCCCTGTCATAATTAGGGGTTTCGAAATCCCTGTCATAATTAGGGGTTTCGAAATCCCTGTCCCACAAATTGAAATGTCAACTAGATAGCATATATTACAAACTTATCTAAATACGAATTGGACACTTTACAAAACAGTATTTCATCTTAAAACCAATAAAATTGGACTCCCTGCAAATACATGCAATATTTAGATCGACATTTCTCTAGCCCTAATGTCTTTTATGGGCTATTTGAAATAAATATTAGGCCTTTTTATAATTAATATTCAAAAGGTTTTTTTATTCTAATGATTAATATCATCATGATCGACTAGATGAACAGCTTAAATCAAACTAGACTTGGTAAGCTTTTTATAATTGTTAATTACAAACATGGATCCTATAAATTAAACAATTTGTTCCCCCGCAAATTTCAGTGGTATAAAGGAAGCATACTGTCCGTCAGCTCGTTAGTCCATCTGTCACAAAATCGTGTCCGCTCTATATTTCTTTTTTTTTTGCATGGGTTTTGATCAAACTTGGAACAAAGATAAACCAACGTGAGACGATGTGTCGCATACAACATATGATGGGTCAAGGTCAAATCTTAGAAATAACAACTTGGCAATGTTAGGGATTGGCGATGTTTATTTCTCAAGAGACTAATCTAGTTTAGTTAAATAATTTTGAAGACAAAACTTAATGTATAGGTAAACAATAATAACCTGTTCGTTTGACCTTTTAACTTTAATATTTATCATCGATGCATAGAGAACACAAATCAGTGCTTATTTCGTGTACATCCGGGGAACACTAATTCTAACACAATCTGTGTATTGGATGGATTATCCTATATGAATATTCGTAATGAAAGGTCAAGCGGACAGGTCAATATTGTTGCCTATACCCTATTACAGGTAACAAGTGCAAGCTTATATAATCTGTCTACAGAACAACTGTACACAGCATACTGTAAAACAACTTTGATTACAGAGTGTTAACCCCATGACTTCTTAACAATAAATCAACAAGGATTCTTAAAAGAAGGCAAACAGTGTCAGAGAGTTAAATATTACTCGCTGTTAGAACATATAGGTAACGAACACATAAAAGTATCAATAAAATCGCATATTTTATAATGATAAAATGAATACTCTAAAACTTATATACATGTATATGTGCCGATGTAATGTATTTAGACACTTTAGAACCAAGTGAACTTTTTAGGCACCCGGGCAAATACTTTCTCAGTAATTTATGTACATATATATTGTATATTTTACTTTCGTTTATAAATGCTTCTTTAATAACTAAAAACTATAACCATAAGAAACTCTCTCTCTCTCTCTCTCTCTCTCTCTCTCTCTCTCTGTGTGTGTGTGTGTGTGTGTGTGTGTGTGTGTGTGTGTGTGTGTGTGTGACAGTTGCACATCTTTGCATTGGACCTTATGGGTCCTAACCCCATTATAATCACAACACTTTATTGTAAAGCAAACAACACAGTGCTATAACATTACAAAATATAATAAATTATGTAACAACATTACAAATAATTAACAGAGTACAGTTGCATTGCATGCATTGCATTGGCATAAACATTGTCATTGCATACACGCTCTGTTGGTACTGCAAGTGTAAACGTAAGTTAGTTCCGACGTCAATCAGTTCCAGATAACATGAAAAACCTACAGATGATTCTGAACCAAGTTAGTATGCAAACAGAGTAGACTAAAACAAAATAGAAAAGTTTTCAACTAAATCACCAGTAAAAAATAAAACTACCTTTTTGTTCAATTTCACTGGCGGAACAAAAACTCAACTACACAACTACTTTTACATACAGTATGTCCATAGCTTATAGTTATATAGTACCAGCGCTTACCTTTCGGACTAACATAGTACTCCTACTTCCCATGTACTTTGCTTTTGGTCCCTTTAACTGGGTGAATTCAGAACCTATTTTAGATGACTGTATTCTTGCATTATAAAACCATGGAAATACTTGATATGCAGGTAGGCTACCTGTAACTCGACCTAATTATCAAACATTCAAATACACATTTACCTGTATACCGCTGATCCGTATAACATGGTTTCTTTAAAAAAGTACTTGTGTGTATCCACCCAGGTATAATAAAAATTAAAAAAATAGTCTTCAAGTCAGGACAGTGGCACGGTATGACTGGTGTAAAAAGGTAAACGACCTAAACACAATGATACATCGCAGTCTGTGTTTCCATAAATTCAGTGCACATGGTTTTTATTTTTTATTTCTTTTAATTGAACATGTTTCCATTAAACTATCAATTAAATACATTTAAAATGCACTGACCTAACCAAATTATATTTTTAATTCAAAACATTATTGTTCAGTTCTTCTGTACAGGAGAAATTTTGCGAAAATTGTGGAAATTTGATCAAGTTTATACACCAATTGGGCCTTATTCAAAATTACATCAGGGCATTTAGGGTCAGGTAGGTCATTGTTGCTCGGGTTTTTTCCAGGTGTGATCATCATGAATATTCCAATTATGACATAACGTTTATAGTTGTTCCAAGTAAAAAGGTACAGAAGGGATAATTTTGACATAGTCATATTTGTTGTTTTGTTAAAAAGTAAAAAAAAATTTGCTCTATGTACAGAACTAAGTTCACTTTTAAATGAATCAAAAATATTTTCCCTATTATGTCAGTATATTTTGTATTAAATTTTGACAATTTTTTGTGAGTTTGTTGGAAAATACGACTTTACTCTTGCATTTTCCATGTGCACTGAATTTATGGAAATACAGTAGATGACATATGCGTGTACATGTATCACGTGTATCAAAGTAGATACTGATTTCTAATACATAGTACTTTGGTTTCGGAAGCCATTTAGACAGTAAACAATGGTATAATATTGTGTTTTAAATGCTCGATCATTTTGACATTTATTTCTTTAACCTTGTTAGTAGAATGTTGGTTTTTTTTTAATTATAATACCCCGTAAACAAGTTTGTGCGCACTTAAATCGCTCTGTCCGTCTTGCCGTCCGTTCAAACGTTCCAACGCTGAGATAAAGTCTAGTTGACCCAGTAAACTGAATTTACCCAACCAAACTGTTTTTATCAGTAAAACGTTGTCGTTTTGTGTTCGCTTTACAGAATCCACCGGGAAATCAATGTTCATTTTGTGTTGTATTCTATTAGATAAAATTTAAACAACTAGTTTTTAATGAAACCCTTATTTCTGTTTATTGTAGCGCAATACAATGAACAGCCAAGGGTACTGATTTTGCTTTAGTGTTGTTGCCAGTTGTCAGTAGCCAGTTGTCATTTGATGGATGACAGTTATCTTGTGATAGTTGTCAGTAGTCAGTCGCTTTTGGTAGCTGACAGTTGTTGGTTACTGATTCAATTATACTGGACTGTTTGAATCTATTAAGATAATTATCATATCACATGATAGACTATATATGGTAATAAATGTGTCAGAGAATCTGTTTACAGTCCACGTTTTACAGTCCACTTTTTAACAATCAATGTTTTACAGTCCACGTTTTTTACAGTCCACGTTTTTTACAGTCTATGTTTTACAGTCCACGTTTTTTACAGTCCACGTTTTTTACAGTCAATGTTTTACAGTCTACGTTTTACACTCCACAGTCTACGTTTTACACTCCACATTTTACAGTCTATGTTTTACAGTCCACGTTTTTTACAGTCTATGTTTTACAGTCCACGTTTTTTACAGTCAATGTTTTACAGTCTACGTTTTACACTCCACAGTCTACGTTTTACACTCCACATTTTACAGTCAATGTTTTACAGTCCACGTTTTTTACAGTCTATGTTTTACAGTCCACGTTTTTTACAGTCAATGTTTTACAGTCCACGTTTTTTACAGTCCACGTTTTTTTTTACAGTCTATGTTTTACAGTCTACGTTTTACACTCCACATTTTACAGTCTATGTTTTACAGTCCAGTTTTTTTACAGTCTATGTTTTACAGGCAACGTTTTACCGTCTATGTTTTACAGTCCACGTTTTACAGAATATACACGTTTTTTACAGTCTATGTTTTACAGTCCACGTTTTTACAGTCTATGTGTTACAGTCTACGTTTTACAGTTCATGTTTTTTACAGTCTATGTTTTACAGTTTATATTTTACAGTCTATGATTTACAGTCCAAGTTTTTACAGTCTATGTTTTACAGTGCATGTTTTACAGTCCGCATTTTAGTCTATGTTTCACGTTTTACAGTATATGTGTTACAGTCCACGTTTCACAGACTATCTGCTACAGTCCACGTTTTACAATCTACGTTTATACTATGTGTCACACTACTCTTTTTTTTTTTTTTTTGCTTATGTAAAATACGCGTATAATGACAGATCTTCCGACATGCAGATACTTAATTCTTTTAGGTGTTTTAAAATTTGAAAATCTATATAAAGTGTATATGTATAGACAGCCTTGAAGTAACTATTTCTTTTATATATAAGTGGTCGTCAATCGACAGCTACCTTAACCCTTAAGAATTCGATTCATGTCAAGGTTTTTTGTAATACTTTTTTGTAAATAAAACGGTTTTAAATTATCCATACTGCGTCAAAAACTTGCGAAGTGCTTTTAAGAAGTTCCAAAAAATCTGAAGAACATGTTCATCCTCACTCCCAGAACACATGAGCACCTATAGTTGAGTTGAGTAATGGTGTTTAACGTCCCAGTCAAGAATATTTCAACCTATAGTTGAGATGTTTGCTCTGTTTTGTTTGTGTTTGTCGGTAATTTTGTGGTAGAAGTATTTCATATTTTGTTGCCACGTGTTCTTAATTATTCTGGCTATAACAGAGTTCAATTAAGATACTTTCACTTCATTTCCTTACTAATCTAACACAAACATACAGGTCCATGTCCGAATCGTAATCCAAAATGCAAAGCAAAAACTGGCAAATAAGCCGTGAACTTCCATAAGGAAAGTGAAGCCAAGTGAAAACTCGTGTATAAAATGATGACAAGATGTAGATAGATGAACACAATCAATAAACAAGGTAGTGTACGCTGCATCAGAAATTTCCATAATAATAATGTGATAACAGTCGCCTATTTTACAGAAATTCTGATATGATCACTATCCGTACCCAAATCACAATCCAAAAAAGCAAAGTAAATCTTTGAAAGCTGGCAATTCATGTCAAACATGTAAACTGAAGTTAGGGAAGTGATGTCGTTTGTATCAAAATTGTTAAGCTTTTGTGCAATATTAATATTAGAAAGATGAACACATCCAATAAAACAAGGGATTGTATGCTATGACTACATCACACATCTTTATTATGGTATAACTACAGTTGCTTTTTTTTCAGGAATTCTCCTGTTGTGTATGCTATGACTACAATAATGACAGTCATCTTTTTTCAGAAATCCTCCTTGATATGAACGACACTTTTAATGTACATGGACTTGTGTAAGTAGATGTAAAAAACCACCTTGTGTCTGTAAAAAGTAAGTTTGTATGTCTATTGCGAGACTTAAGACGTCGTGGATAGATTTTTTAACACAAGAGACTTTATATGTTTGTTTACACTACCATCAATGTGATCATAAAAATGTTAAGGATTTTAACTTTATTTGCAGCAAGTTACATAAAACGGATAGCACAAATAACGATAATAAAGTCCTATACACTTCTATAGGCAAACAACATTGACCTGTCCACTTGACCTTTAATTTAAAATTTATTATGGACCAGTTCATTTATGTATAGGGAACATGAATTTTTTTTGGTCCATGTTGAAACTATTTACTGACCCTAACACTACCCATGTATTGAATGGATTATATACTAAAAATTACATTTATTTACAAAATACTTTACGGAAGTCTGGGTTATGCAAGCATTCTTGTTGGAAAAATAGTATTAAAGGCCAGATCCTGTTCAGACTTTTATATGCAACTACAAAAAGATATGACACTCACGTCAATAAATTATATAATAAATTGAATGGTATACCAGTACATATAGGCTTAGTTCGAAGTACGTGCGTACTTGATTTTGCTAACTTTAATAACTTCCTTGTCCTCCTGTGTCACGTAACCCCGTATAGGGAAACAACATTGACCTGGCCGCTTGAACTTTCATTAAGAATATTCATTTACAGTCAAACCTGCCTTAAACACCACCTCTATATAAGGGTCACCTGCTCTTTAAGGCCAGTGAAATTTTATCCCTATTGCTCCATATTTATGTTGAACCTGTATACAAAGGCCACCTGCTCATACAGGTAATTTTTGCTGCTTCCCTTGGGTGGCTGTTATAGACAAGTTTGACGATCATCCAACAAATACAATAGTAGTGAAGCTTTTCCATGATGTAGATGATGAAATAAACACGTGTTCCCTATACACAGATGCACTGTTTCATAATAAATATTTAAATAAAATGTCAAGAGAATATGTACATATGTCGTTGCCTATATACTTACCCATAGTTGCACTTTTATTTATGAATAAAAAATACAGTAACTAAAAACATACGTACGTACCTTAATTATATACAAAGCAGCGACCTTGCAGGTCTTTGACTGGTTAGAAGATCCCAAGATGGAATCATGTCCAATTTAGGCGTTTCGACAAAGTTCAGAGTCAACGGGAAGTCAGCATCTCCATACAGTATATAACAATAAATAGTTATCCCAACCTAGTAGAAAGAAACCATTCTGGAACAATTTTATAAACCGTTTTATAGAATATCTCTAAAAATTCAGGCGTTTGCACACACAAATTGGTTCAATATCCACAGGAAGTCAACATTTCTACACAGTAACAAAATAACTAAACTTTCCCAACCTAGTGGAAACTATTCTGGAAAAGTTTAAAAACTAGGGTTGTTTATGACTTAACACATTGTAAAACAGAATTGATTACAATCCAATACACACGTCCATAAAAATGAATTATACTTATATAATTACGGTAAGATTAGACCATGATTATCACCTAATCTATGTAAAATTAAGCACTAATAGTTCAGCACACCACTGGTAAACATCTGCAGATGTCACATTGTTTTTCCGGAATATCCTGTTGTATACATCCCGTCAGACATTAAACTAAGGACATACTCAAGTTAAGAAGATTATAAATAAACTATATATAAAAATATAGTGTATATACATAAAAACAAACTTATGTCTTACACAGCCCTATATGCCCATGTTCAACAAGGCGAATAAAAACTTCATCACATTTTGACGTTTTTTTTCAACGGCGAAATTGACAACTATCTACCGTACAGGCTTGTCGAAAAAGTTAACACTTAACTAATGAATTAGTGTCGAATCGACAGTTTGATCCCTCGTTACTTACATCTCGACAGATTGTCGACAGCCACGATCTATCTCTCGTTCACTAGCTATCTATGTCGATATCTCTGTCGCTCGGTTGCCGAGCTTACAATTCCTTTTCGTCAGCTTTTGTGTTAAACTTTAGACAGGTCTGCACTATACAAATTACGCTTACAACATCGAAGACACTTATTTTTCACCAATAAATCTTTCGTTTTAACAATAACGCTGTTATTCAATAAAGCTATCTAACCGTCAACGTAATCTGACCATTGGGAACTCGTTACATAAAGAAATTGTAATAATATTATGTAATTTATTGTTATAAATGTACATCACCGATCCATTTATCCCGGCGGCAAAAAAGGCCATCTTTATTGAAATGTGATTAATCTTTAATTGAACAGAGGATATGCAAATGTCAAATGAAATGAAATAGACACTGTGAAAAATCTGTTAACAAAAATATTGCTGTTTTCGGTCAGCTTTTAATATTATTTACACCAAATTCAGGACACCTTCTACATAATAATAATAAACTTCATCAATTTATTGTGCAAACCTTATATATTTATAACATTGGTTATGGCAAATGAAAACATTAAACAATAACATACTACAATGTATACCAATTTTAATTTTACAGTAGTAGACCGTCGTTTCGGAATACAATTTCTCATCAGTAATGCTTGGACCGTGGCAAAATTGCGAAACCAATTTTTTTCTTCAAAATGTTGAAAAGATACCCAAAGACCAAAAATATGCATTTTATCAGCTAAGAAAAAACTTTGCATGAGGGAGTATAAATTATTACATATAATATGTGCATCGCATACAAGATATTATATGGTCAAACCTGTCTATTAAGGCCACACAAGGTAACAGCAAAAATGGCCTTTATTGCCGTGCTCCCCTTATGCTGTGAATGTATTTAATTTCGCGTGTATCTATTTTCGATACATTTATTGCCTTTGAGTGAGGGAAATATGAACATTCGAAGTATATGACATTTAAACATATCCGTGTAGTTTAATTTTCGCGTTTTTTAAATATGTTCTATAACACATTACGCACGATATAATTTTCGCTCGGTATTAATTTTCGCGCAAACTGCGACAACCGCGGAATAATCGAAAAATTGTACACCGCGAAAATAAATACGTTTACAGTATAAAGGTTCAAATGACATGAATAAAGAGGCATTGCGCCGACATTTTACTGTCCTTTAAAAACAGGTGACACTTATATAGAGGAGGTCTTTAAAGCAAGTTTAACTGTGTAATTTATTTTCGTATTGTTAAACTTCACAGATGTTTAATGTTAACATAATAATTGTACCTGTTGTCGCTACCAACTCCGGTGATTTTGAGTGAATAAAAAACTTTGAACTTTGTGTAAAGAAAACACATGTAATCAGTATGTCAGAAGGATTCCATAGTAATTTAATAGTTATCTATCAACTGGGTATAATTGTTTCAATCTTTGTTTTGCAAATTATCGTAAAATTTTCCGTAAAATCTATCGTTTGCCCTTTTTGCGTAAAGTACCACTACGGTAGCTCAATTTGTAGAGTGCTCGTTTCGTATGTGGAGATCGTTGGTTCGAAATCCGGCCGGGGTCTGACCGACTTGAAAATAGGTAGTGACTGTTCATTCTATGATATTTAGAAATGAAAGTCGCGTCTTTCACAAGAGACCTTAAAAACCACTTTGTCAAGTTTAACTAGTCTAAAAGTTGGTGGTTTTTTCCGGATACTCCGATTTCCCCACTATTTTAAAGAGCTACGATACAAAATTTTCTGTACAACAAAAACTTACAAATCGTCATGATACGTTAATACCAGAAACATATATTACTAGCTTTAAAATTGTCTTCCGCGCTTGGCAATGTTGCATCTACATCCAATTGAAAACAAGAGATCCAATAGCATAATAGGGCCTGTATCACTCACCTGATGCAAATTATTTAAAATCAAAGCAATTTTCTGAGGTGGGTATCTTCTGATTCTAATCTGGAGTTTGATGATGACAAGCCTTTTGGTTAATAAGACATTTGAAGTATTTTCTATATAAGGTCACTGTGACCTTGCATGAAATATTCATGCAGTATTCATTCAATTGACACAAACCTGGGCTGTGTGGCCTCAAATGGAGAAATTTTAAAGGGATTCGTATAAATTATTTAAATAAAAAACTAATGTACAATAGATAAGTATTCAATTAACACAAATTTAGGTTGAGGGGGTCCAAAATAGGGAAACCACAAAGGGGCCTCATTTATGGTCACAGTACAGTAAAACCTTATTATCATGCCCCTTGATAGCTTTGAAGTACCAAAGTGCATTTCTTGTATATTTTTATTCATAAGTCTAACTTGATTTATCCCCAGTCCCTTTACAACACCAAATATAGACTGAACAAGTAAATTCAGTGAATTAGAATCCCCACAGCAGGTTCTTTTTTGTGATTTTCACTAATGTTCAAAGGGCAATAACTCCCAGTAAAATGAGAAAACCAACTCGGTTTAACGAAATTGCATCTCCTATCAATGTTGAAGCTTTACACCAAATTTTATAAAATAGTGCTTCATAGTTTTGGAGAATTTGTGCAGACAAGAGGACAAGAATTTCAGACAGAAGAAAAGACAGACAGATTTAATATCCCCCCCTTTCTTCGGAAGGTGGGGATTACAAATGGTGATAATGAGTTGAGGTTTTACTGTTCTATATAAAACAAAGAAAAACAAAACAAATATATCTAGTTAGGTTTATAATTACATTTAAATTCAGCATAATCACAGATCATCAAATTGTATTATAATATACCATGTATAAAAATAAATATATTAATTATCCATAATTATTAAATAATTTTAGGATCATAAGAAAAAAGGACAGTAGTGAATAGCACTTACATGACCCTTTCTTCTTGAGTAACAAGAGGATTTAGTAAAATTAGGATCCCCAGCTAGTAGGCACTTTTTGTGATTTGCACTTATGATCAAAGGGCCATAACTCCCAGGAAAATGAGCTAGCCAACTAAGGTTTATGATAAGACCATCCCTATCAATGTTGATCTTTTGCACCAAAATTCATAATATAGTGTTACATAGTTTTGTAGAATTACTTCTGATAAGAAGTGTCAGGATTGAGGGACAGATGAAAGTTCAAATTCAATATTCCCTTCAAAAGGCGGGGGATAACAAGAGTTGTCATAAGACAAGGTAGCACACTAAACTTCAAAACTGAAATAATAGCTCTTAGGAAAAATGCACAAAAAACCTAAAAATATTATACTAACAGTACATATGGACAGGTTTGTACTCAATAGAAAGGAGTGTGGAGTCATATAGTTTTACGGCCCAGTTTGAATTATTCACTTATATCGGGGCAGTGGTATATGAATGATGGAAGAAACCGAAGGTCACCCAAGGGACCCTGTAAAAATGCCTCTTATGGACAGGTTGTCCTTATATACTGGTTCAAATAAAGAACCTGGTTTTAAAACCAGGTGGCCACATTTCTGCAGTATTCCATTAGTGAAATCTGCAGTTCTCCAGACAATGGTAGAAGTTACAGAACAACAACAACATAGGTCTCTATACCTATGTAGACCTAATGTATGTAAAATCCATTAGAGACCTTACTTACATTTATAGTCACCAGTGACTTGGATATTCAATATTGTGATTAGTAAACATATTACATTGAGGTAATAAACTGTGTTGGATATAACAGTCAGTCCCACAGTCCCCTGAGACTGGTAACTTTTGCGAAGGACCCATTACAATTTTAATAGTCTCCTACATACCACAATAGAAAATGTTGAAAATATCAGCTAAGAACTGACTTATGAATAAATCTTTTCTAAGAGTGCTCCAAACTAAGAAGGGATTCACCAGGACAAGAAGACATTATCACCAGTTCTGAAAGTTTTGTTTGAAATCTTTGATATTTCAAACGAATATGGAAGTGTTTCCAGCAATTTGTTTTTAAAGAAAAGATATTGCAATCAGATACCTCAATCCAGTGGTCAATTATTTAGGGACATCATTTGATGCAGTTTCTAATCACACCAATTGTTCTTGCACACCAAAATCACAAATACATGCTAGTCACATAACAAGAATTACAGACATCACATGACAAGAGTTACATACATCACATGACAAGTATTACAGATGTCACATGACAAGAATTACAGACGTCACATGACAAGTATTACAGATGTCACATGACAAGTATTACAGACATCACATGTCAAGAATTACAGACATCACATGACAAGTATTACAGATGTCACATGACAAGAATTACAGACGTCACATGACAAGTATTACAGATGTCACATGACAAGTATTACAGATGTCACATGACAAGTATTACAGACTTGATACATTGAATTGCTAGAATTACATTCATCTGTGTTTGTTAAATATCCTAGATATATGTTTTATGTGTTATATAATGGTACATGTATTGCATGAAGTTGAGCATTTGTCTTTATACAATCGTTACATCCTTATAAATGCTGGCTGTGTATCTCTTGGTTTTCTGTAAGCTGTTGTGATATCTAAACATTGCTTTATGACCTAAAAAAACAAGAGTAGAATGTCAATATGACACATAAGCCCCCCCCCCTAAATTTATAAATGTCCAGTTCAGATTTAATTCACTTATATGGAGGCAGTGGTATATGGATGATGGAGGAAACTGGAGTGTCTGGAGAAAGACAACTTCCTTTGGCAAGCAAACAAGCAAACTTTCTCAAACTTGGATCTGTCCCTGGTGGGATTACAACCTAGATGACTAGAGGTCACTGTGAACTGTCAGCACATACTTTAGATCATTCAGGGACCAAGACCCCTGCACTCAATGGGTAAAAGCAGGACAAAAATGGCTCTCCAGACCTGTTAAACTCCAAATGTTAATATTCATGTATATGTAAAGATAGAATATGTCTCAAGAGGGACCATTCTATTTCCACTGTACACTTCCAAGTCAAGGATGCTACATACTTTAAAAAGAAAATACTCTTTGATGATGCACACTGCGATATTGAAAACATACACAGCATACTTAATCATTGGTGAAGGTTAAATAAAACTTGCCTCTCTGGTATCCTTAGGTAAAACAATCCCATCATTCCAAATTCTAGATGCTGCATAAAAGGATGATGTTTCTCTTACAATTTTTTCAGTAATTTTGGTTTTTGCTTCAGACTTTTCCTCGTCTGTCATCTGACTATTACTCATCTTGTCCTACAAAATACAAGGAAGAAAAACTAATTTGTAAATAGATGGTCTGGGCTCAGTTGTTCAAAGCTCTGTTAGGTTAGTGAAAATTCAAAATGTCATCAAAATTAACTAGAACATCTCTTGAGAGCCAAATACCCCCAACATCTACAAGGGTTTAATATTTTCCTGCGACCTTGACCTTTCCAATATGACCTTGGTTCAAGGTTATGACACATACACCTTTTGACCATAAAAATTATTCATGTAAAGTTTTATGACAGCCATTCAAAGCAGCTATGAGATATGGCCCAGACACAATTTTTCGCAGATGGACAGACAGACACAGTGGTTCCTATATACCCCCCTCAAACTAGTATATTGGGTATAAAAACATTAAATATGATACAGTGCAACTTCCGAAAACCGGCCGCCCGTGGGACAGAGGAATTTGGCCGGTTTTCAGAGGGACCGTATTTAGAGGGCCTATGAATCCGGTAGGTCCGATCCGGTCCAAATCTCATCCATTTCCGAATTTTATCAAACTATGTTTTGACATTTAAACGTTAATGTCCGTGGATTAAATTTAGCATTGATCTGAAATTCCGTTCTTGATTTTATAAAGTAACTTTAGTTTAAATCTAAAACTAAACATCTGACAGATTAATACTTACAACTGCAGTTCTCAAAATGTATATTGTAATTGGCTGCCTGTGTTGACGCGCTCCGTAAGTGGGAGGTCGTGGTTTCGATCCCCGTCTGGGTCTGACCCAAGACTTGAAAGTGGGTAGTGACCGTTCTTTCGCCAAGCACTCGGCATTAGGAAATGAAAGTCACGGTTCTTTCGGATGGGAAATTAAAATAAACGAGGTCCTGTGTCACGGTGGGCTTGGCACGCTAAAAAAAACCCTGCTGTATAATGCCATCAGCGCCTATAGCTGGCGACGTCTCGATATAAGTGAAATATTCTTGACTGAGACGTTAAACACCATTACTCAACTCTCAACTCATCATCTGCCTGTGTTGACAAGGTGCACGAGGTATGGCTAGTTTCCGGATCGTGGTGACAGGAACGTTTTGATATTAAATAGTAAAAATTATTCTTGAAAGTTTCACATTTAAAAAAATATTTTAGTGACAGAATCTACTGATTTATTTGGATAAAGAAAAAATATTCTTAAATATTTCTTAAATATTTCCGCACCGCATAATAAAACGTTCCGATCACCATGATCAGGTAACCAATGACCTAATTCAAGTGAGGAGTACTCTATAGGTAGAAATCTCGAAATGATGAAAAACTAAGAATATCATTTAAAATACATTTATTAAACTCACAAAACAAAAACAAATAATAATAATAAACAAAATACAAATGTAAATAAAATAAACGCAGGTTTATCATACACTATTTCATCAGCATGAAAGCACTAGATTAATACCAGTACAACATGTGTACATTATGACACGCTCTTATTTCAGTGATTGGATTAACTGACAAGAGAAAAATCACTTTCCGTTACGGTTCAACGATGCATTGCGACACCCGACGGTCGGTTTTTGGAGGTAAATTATTGAGATGTAACGTAAATTTGGCACTTAAAAAAGGCCGGTATTCGGAATTCAGAGGGGCCGGTTTATGGAAGTTTTTTAAATATAAACAAAGAAGGATAAATTCGGGACCGGCCCCGCGTGTTCGGTATACAGAGGTGATCGGTTTTCGGAAGGGCCGGTTTTCGGAAGTTGCACTGTAATACAGTTTTGACTTTAACTGATTCTATCTTATAACAATTTTGTGCATTAAATTTTAAATAAATTTTTTTACAATATTTCCTGAACCATAAAATACAAATTTAGATCTGGATAAGCTAATGGAACTGTACGCAGACCAATAGACAAAAAAAAGTATTTAACAACTGAGGAGAAGGAGGTTACTTTCTGGTCATTTTACCCCTGCAAACTCGTTTGAGTGCGGTATTTAGAAATCACCATGTCTGACTGTCTGTCAGTGTAAAATTCTGTCCAGGCCATATCTCAAAACTGCTTTGGACTGTCATAAAACTTCACATGAATAATCTTCATGGACCAATTGTGTGTCATGACCATGAACGAAGGTCATACCGGTATTATAAAGGTCAAGGTTGCAGGGGGTATTTGGCTCTTAAAAGACAGTTCTAGTTTAAATCTTAATTTAAACCTTTAAGGCGGGTTTGACATTCACCTCTATAAGGGCCACCTGCTCTTAAAGGTCAGTAAAAATTATTCCAATTGCTCTTTATTCATGTTATTTGAACCTGTATAAAAGGGCCACCTGTCTATTAAAGCCACTTTTATTAGTACCCTGGGATGGCCTTTATAGACAGGTTGACTGTATAAAAGAAAGTATCATCAATAACAACAATATTCATCATTTCTCACCAAGCTACACAAGTTCCTACCTGACATAATGACTGTATCATTTCTTTAGGTTCATTCATTCCTATAACAGCATTTGGCCAACAAAACAGAAAATTTGGACTCATGCTTCTACCCCCCTACAAATATAAACAAGTTTAAAGATTATTATCAGAGACTTGAGTATTCATAAATAAGAAAATAAGTATTGATTTACCCGATAACTGATTTACTGTTATACAACTTTGAGTGTTTTGGGTAATTTTTCATTATTTTATAATTAAGTAGGCTGCTGGTCCAGCTCTACCTACCTACTCAGCAATGTTGCCCACATATGGACCCATCTAGCACATTACATTATTGCTGGCAGAAAGGTTAGTTAGAGTGCACAGTAGAGAAATGTAGTGGTGTTTTACATCCCATGCAGTCAAGGTTCTATCACTTATGTTGGGGCAGTCAGTTCAGGAATGGTGGAGGAAACTGGAGTGCCTGGAATGAAGAAACCTCCAACCTTCTTCAAGTGAACTGACAAACATTCTCACACTAGGATCTACCTTGAATGGGACTTAAATCTAGGTGCTGATAGGCTGTGTGATCTGTAAGACAACTAATGAGGGACTGAGGTCAACTGTTAATCAATTATGGATGGAAAGACAAAAGAGTTGAGTTGAATTGAGTAATGGTGTTTAATGTCCCAGTCAATAATATTTCACTTATATGGAGATGCCCCCAGCAATAGGTGAAGGTGCAGAAATTTTGCCTGTGCTTTTCGCTGATGGCATTATATAGCAGGGTTCTTTATCATGCCACACCTATTGTGACATGGGACCTTGTTTATTTTAAGTTCCCATCCAAAAGAACTATGACTATCATTATATAATGCCAAGTGCTTGGTGAAAGAACAGCCACTATCCACATTCAAGTTTTGGGTCAGACCCGGCTGTGGATTGAACCTACAACCTCCCACTTATGGAGCGAGCACTCTACTAACTGAGCTACTGCAATGCTCTGGAAAGACAGAAGAAAAAGACAAATCAAAGTTATGTACTTGACAAGAAGTAAGTAAAACATGTATACCATAACATAGCTGACAGGACCTATGGAATTCCCAATTATAAATGTTATCTTTGGTACAACAGCACAACTCACAGAAGCCATCATTTTTACATGTGCTCGCAACTTGTTTCCAGTTACCTCCCCTTAAAAGTAAAATTGAAACAAAATAAGTTGTTTTTCTTTTAAAATACACAAGATTCAAGTCAAACAAGGGAAGTAAGAATTACATAGAATGGTCACTGCAAAGTTTATGTGTCACTAGACCTCTCTTATTGTGATTGTCACCAACAGAAATATTGCTTACGTAACATTAAAAAATTTTTACAACAATCTCATATTGGTGAGATATTGTGGTTTGTTGCACCATCCCCTATTCATTTTTCATTCATTTATTGAATTTCACCAGGGTCTCTCACTGCTGTGAGTTTGAGTCCCACTCAGACCACATGTGGGAAAGTGAATTCCATTGCCGTTGACCTTTACTGGTTTACTTTTTAACAGTATAATGGACTGGGGGAGTGGTATGCCTGTCTGTTGGTACTGACTCTGTGAGCTAGCATAGTAAAGTCCCCGAGTGCGCACTAGTACAAAGCAGACCATACAACACACTCACACTTCACATTTTCATAGATTTATCCATAGAGATTTATAAAATAGTTCTCGCCGCGAATAGCTGAAAAATTGCTAATGTGACATTAAGCAACATTCAATCAATCTGAATTTCAAGTAAAAATTCAAAATATTAAACTAAAACCCTTCGAAGTGGCACTAGTTTGCCCTTTTTAACTTTGATTTCCATTTTAGTTTGACTTGTGACTTTGTTGCCATGACTTCAGTGAGGTACAAGTTATTTCCTTTCTACAAGTAAATATCAAGTGTGTTTATGTAAGACGGGAAGTTCTAAGTACAATGGCAAGGTAACCAATGGAGATATGCAAAAAAATCTTTGAAGGGCAACAAAAGTTTATATTAAAACATGCAGAACAAATAGAAGAAATTGTTACTAGAGATGGGAAGAGTACACAGGTACAAAATTCCTATACATCCCAGCTCTATTTGTCATACATAATTCTTTAAGTATGGAAGTTTTGTTTTTAACACTTACCTACATTTTCCTGATAGGAAACTTTTTCATGTGTATTTTGTAGGAATACAATTGGAATATTTCTCTCATCACAAAGCTGTACAAAGTGTGCTCCTTTACTGGCTGCAGATTCAGTTAACTCGCCATTACTTCCGACTATACCTACTTGGCACCTGAAAAATATGATAAGTCTAGAATTACCTTATGGGGTCACAGTGACCTACTTTAAATTGAGAATTAACTCTGGGGTTCACAGTGACCTACTTAATAAAACTAGAATTAATTTTTGGGATAATAGTGACCTACTTAATAAAACTGGCCTAACTTTTGGGGTCACAGTGACCTATTCAATAAATCTAGAATTAAATGTGTGGGTCACAGTGACCTACTTTAAACCAATATCATTACATGTACATCTTAACAATTTTAAATTACCTAAAGTACCATTATACATATACACAGCCTAGGTGAGGTGAATTTCAAATGAATATCAGGTAAACATGAAATTAAGATGAAATTCACATGAAAAATCTCATGTGAATGGAGACTATATGAGTCCATGTGAAATGAGAATCACATGAAAGTCATAGGAGCCAAATTTGGCTATAGTGTAAAACAAAACAATAACGGTTCACACCATACATACATGTATGTGTTGTACAAAGACTGCAGGTTCTAATTCACAGCTGTCAAATGAGAATGAAAGGTCAAGGTGAGGTCAAAGGACCGAAACATGTTCAGTATTATGACCTTAAAGATATAATAATTATCAAGAGTAAAGGTCATAGCATTATAGACTTATATAAGCAAAGAGTACAGAAATAAAATACAATTTTTATGAGACAAATCTGCACTATCATGTAAAAGATAGCCATGATATTTATTACATAGTACATACCCATTTATAAATGCAAATCCAGTAACTAAAGATGGACCATACAATGATTTAAATTCTAGAAATCTACTTCCATCTACCAGTCTAGCTATCACCTGAAAATAACACAAAATACAGTCAAACCTGCCTTAAAGGTCACCTGTATATAAGGGCCACCTGCTTCTAAAGACCAGTAGAATTGTATCCTATTGTTCTTTATTGATATTATTTGAATCTGTATATAAAGGTCACCTGTCAATAAAGGCCACTCTTACTGGTTCCCTTGGGTGGCCTTTATAGACAGGTTTGACTGCTCTTTCATTGTTAATTTGTTAGATGTAGTGTTCTTGTTCCAATAACAGGTTTGGTTTTTGTTTCTTTATTTTTGATTCATTATCCCAATTACATGTTAAACCATCAAAATGGAAATGGCGATTGATAGGACACACGAGCAAAAAAACCAACAAATTAATCACACGACAAGTTCTGCAGTAGAATCCTCAAGGGCAAAGACTTGTCTCCTCTTCTGGTGCACACAATGTCATATCATGGTTATCATGAATATAAACTTAGGCAAACAGATCTTCAATGGTGTTTGAGGGGTATGATAGACAAAATATTATGGCAAAACGGACAGATGGACAACCCCTAGCCACAATATGTCCATAATATGTCCCATTTCTAAGAATGTTCATATAGATACACATATTAAAAGCAGACATGGCCTAGTGGTACTGTCACTGGCTTTCAAAGTCAAGGGTTGTGGGTTCAAACTTCACTCAGGACTTAAAAATTTTCTCAGATGATTTTCATCTCCTGCCCATACTTGAGCGGTAAAAAGATCATAACTAGAATAGTCTTTTGGATGATACTTAAAACGGAGGTCCTGTGTCTCAGTGCACGCTAAAGACACCTCTGTAGAGTTCAAAAAAGAGTAGGCCACCTGTGGTCGCTACAGAGGAGGCTTACAACTAGAAGTGAATGAAACAGACTGAGCAAGATAAGAAGATATTTCATGACAAAAGCCTTTATTTATCTACACCTACTTTGTGTATATCTATCTTGTTGTCTTTAGATATAAGACCTTGAAGTTCTTCAGAATCATATATCGGGTCTTCAGTATCAAAAGTACGTCCATCATGATTCATCAGATTCAGGGCTGCTACTAAGTCACGTCCAAGTGCAAATGCTTCCGTTTCATTTTCCGCAAAATAATCTGTACATCCACTGACACTGTAGACAAACAAAATACAGAAATACAAAATTATGTAAAAATACCAATGGCAAGGTTTCCATGTGTACACATTTAGGTTTCATATTTGGCTAGTAAATGTTTACAAAATCTGTAGACGTGTACACAGTCACATGATGTAGTACTTTAGAATGCAATACATGTTGTTATAAACATAGCACTGTCGTGCTGCTGTACGGCATAGTTGAGAATATGGTGTTGGGGCAAGACTGAATATAACCAAAATCCCCTCCCCTGCCATTGTTGTTTATTTCATAAAAAGTTATGATTTTACATCGTAGGATGCAAACTTCATGGACTACTTTTTATTGTATTCTACATGATCTGTTCGCCAGACTGCACAAATTATTGGATGCATTCCGCTGCAATATTTTACTATATTCCGAAATATATTCCGAAAATTTATTCCAAATGAACATATGTAACCAACTGCATTACCCGTCTCAGAATACATATCTCAGGATAAAACAGATATGTTCCTTTCACGTTCATTTACCAGGCGCACTATTTCCGATGCGTATTATTTCATACTGTTTCATAGTAAAGAAGCCTGATTTTAGAGAAAGTAATAACAATGTATGCTTTCACTGTCGTGAAGGCCATACAAAAATTATATATATTACAAATATGCAAAATCAATTTAAAGGGTAACTACAAATCACAAATTGCTATTTTTTTCTTAAAACCATGAAAATTAGATACCACAAAAATTAATGATATCTCAGTATACATATATCTATTAAAATACATAAATATGTTAAAAACCACTGTGGTAGCTCAGTTGGTAGAATGTTCGTTCTCTAAGTGGGAGGTTGTGGGTGCGAACTCCGACTGGGTCTGACCCAAGACTTGAAAGTGGCTGTTCTTTCGCCAAGAACCCGCCATTACGAAATGAAAGACATGGTTCTTTTGGATGGGAACTTAAAATAAATGAGGTCATGTGTCAAAGTAGGCTTTGCACAATAAAGAACCCTGTTGTATAATACCATCAACACAATGCACAGGCAAAATTTCTGCACCTTCGCCTATAGCTGGCGACATCTTGATATAAGTGAAATATTCTTGACTGAAACATTAAACACCATTACTCACTCATAAATATGTTAAAAACATACATGTACCCATTAAAATATGTTATATTTTGGTATGATGATTGTCAGAGTTGAACATCTATAGGTGGCCTGTCCAACAATTTGCAGACTATAATATTTTGGAAGTTATAAATACCTGCTGTGCATCGTAGCTCCGCCTAATTCTTCGGCAGTAACTATTTCACCTGTGGCTGCCTGTACCAGTGGTGGTCCACCTAGAAAGATGGTGCCATTTTTGTGTACAATAATTACATCATCACACATTGTGGGGACATAAGCACCGCCCGCTGTACAACTTCCACACACAATAGCAATCTACAAAATATTTATCAATGTTATACTAAAACAAACAAGTTACAACTAAAATAAGATGCTTTTTCTGAAGTGCCCCCCAAATGGAACCCCATTTGGAAAATCCATGTTCTTCCAACCATGTGCATAATTAAAATAAGAATAGCCAATGGAACATCTACTCCAAACCAAAGATTGTTCATGATAAATTTCATTAAGAACTGTTACATAGTTTTTATTAGAAAAGTTGCAGACAAAAGGTTAACAGAAGAAATGGAGTTAACATGTGTCCACCACATCTGGGGGACTTAATAAGAGTAAACTTCATTAATCAAATGTGAATCTGTTGTGACTGTGAATTGGCATGTTTGTCTGAAGCATACCAAGTTGGTGAACCAGCACCAAATTTCTTCGAATGGTGTGGGATGAAAAAAGTAAATCTAAATTTCATTTATTGTGACCATTATCTAAAACCCAACAACAGATGACTCAGATGTCACTGATTTATATATATATATATACGTTAATCACATTATAATGATCTGTACCTGATGTATGTTCTGTGATCCTAATGTTGCTAAGTTATAAAATGCTCTGCCTCCTGTATTTTTATCTGGAAATATCTCAGCCTAGTAAAATAAGAGACGAATACATAACTACTGATTTATACACTACAACAGGAAAATCTGGTAAAAGATTTTTTTTCTGAAAATATTCGCTAGATAATGTCCCTAGAATGTAGAGAATATGTACAAGCATCCTTGAAGAATTTGAGTGTGTGAGGTCATGGGTTTGAACCCCAGCCAGGTCACACATAAGACTTTAATATTAGAGATACTGCTCCCCTATCTGGTGCTCTATATAAAGAGTATGGACTAATTCATTCAGTGTCAGTTTAATGTGACTGAGGGAGTGGTAAGTTTGTCTGCAGCATACTAACTTTGTGAGCTAGCAACGTAAAGTTATCAGGAGTGTTCATTGCAAGGCACGTGAAAGCAGACCATAAAACATGCTCATATATCTCACACATACACGAACCTTATCTTAGTTTAATCGTCAGAGACAATAAAACTTGCTCTTGCAGCAAATAGCTGAAAATTATTGATGTATAATTTAGCAATATTACGACCAACCAACCAACCAAAAATAGATTTTTTAAAATTTAGATTGGTAAGTATTGGTAAATGGAACTCATATAATGCCCTGTAGCTCACCTGCATTGGTAAGAAAGCCCCACCTGACTCCACAATATTAATTGTAGGTAATCTGTTCTGTTCAGCTATTTCTTGGCATCTTAACTGTTTCTTTAGCGTAATTGGATAGATTGTTCCAGCTTTAACAGTGCCTTCATTAGCAATTATCATACATAAATTACCATGAATTTTCCCTACACCTGCAAAACAGATAATAAACTGGATAAATTTATAATTACATATTTTGTATGTACAAGGGTTACCTAAAAAAGCACTTTTCTGATTTTTGATTTGTAAGGTGCAAGTAATCTTGCTAAGGAAAATTATGCAGACTTGCCAACTCTCCTACTATCTGTGGGTGGGACCCACAGGAAAACCTACGTGACCTATGTTTGTATGACCTGTGGCTGGTGTATAAAATCTCCCGCAAACACTAATGTACAGATGGACAATTAATATGTGTAGCAATACCATTTTGTGTTTCACATTTGTTTAAAATACTTTTCAATTAATAGCAATAATGTTGAGTGTTGATAATGTTGCACATTGTCACCCCCCTAAAAAAAATTTCAGTTGGTGTGATGACTATGTTGATCTTTGATTCTAATTCAGCGGGAAATATCATGCCACAACAGAGACAAAGAGATGCTTCACATTTACGATGCCGCATGCTGCATTGACTTTGCACTAACAGTGAGAGAGTCTGGCTTGATATCAAGAGGCAATTTTCTGTGAAATGTATACCTCCAATGATGCTAGCCCTTGGTACATTTCCATATTCCATCCCAAGTCCTCCTAAGGTTGCAACTTCAAAGAATTCACTATCATCATCTAACAATGCTTTTATTCTGTCCATCACCAACATTTTGTTTTGTTTTTGGTGCCGAAGCATTGCTTTTTCACCGCCACCTGCATGTGCTATAGTTAACATTTCAGAATGTTTTTCTAGCAGATTTTTATACCGATCACAATTTTTATTAAACGTTTCATCTTTTTCCACAGCTGCATTCATTACACGGAATACTCCTTTTAAACTGGAATTTGTAGTTTGAATACTAAATTTTCTTTTATTGAGGTAGGAATGTAAAATTCTAAAACTAAAAATTCTGTGATTGGACATTTTGGAATGTATGGATGTTGTGTTTAAATGCAAATGTCTCTGGAAATGGAAGAGAACGCAGCTCTGTTTCATCATAAGTGACTAAATACTTAATTACTAAGTGATTTGACAGCGGACCCTAGAATGTCATTTACACCTGAACACAACAGGTGCTTGTGCAGCCGGTAGGAGGAGAGGTAGACTTTAAAAGTTATTTTGTGATAACCAGTCATTGGTTGATATTGCACAGCTAAGACTAGTAAGAGCCGATTTATTCCTTATTTTCTCTTTCTCATCGTTCAACAAAGAAGTTTTGCTAAAGTCTTAAAAGTTTTTAGTTGCTAGTCGAACTTTGCTCTTCTTCTGAGATGTACACAAATAATAATTATCGCCCTTGAGTTCCTCTTCATCATTATTTTGTAACGACTCGCGCTAGATGTTTTTGCGGGTCAGTAAGAAATAAGCGCGCTGAAGACTCAGACAAGGGGATCATTCCGAAATCTAAACAGACTTGGGTAAGAGAAGCATGAAAACTGAATTTTTAACGAATTTATATTTAATTTGTGTCATTAGCATAAATATTCACATCTCACAATAACAAAAGGTTGATTTTTAATAATAGATGACAGAAAATGCATTTATTGTAAGCCAGTAACGATGAAAATTGACGTGATTATTTCCAAAAAAATATATGATCAAGGGACCATTCATTGACTCATTGCTAATTTCCTGAATGACAGTTAATGCTTATTTGAACCCCTTCTCTACAAACTAAAATCAATTATTTAACACAGTAGAAAAACATACTGATGTTAATACTTCAACAAGCACCTGCTCTGAAGCAGCCACGCTGTTTGTATCACATGTGGAAAGTTTATGCCAACAGGCCTACTGTAGGAACCACTCTGTTTGTGACAGCGAAATACCCTTTATACCCATAGAAAATCAAATGAATTTAATAAAGATTGATATTATTCACTCACTTGTACCTAGTCATAACAGGAGATCTATATGCGCATCTGCGGTTGTCTTAAAGTATATCTGTATAAAGGAAAATGTTGTTGTTATGGGGATTTTACATGGCGAAAATGGCGAAGTTTACACCGGAAGTTATGTCCTTGGTGACATTTTACGTTGTATGCGCAACAGAATCCGCTATTTGCCTGGTTTTTCAACATGTTAAATCCCCATAGCGTTAACGTATTACCATGTGCAGACATATTCTGGGCTAATCGCAGATGTCCATACAGATTTCCTGTTACGACTAGGTACAAGTAAGTGAAAAATATCAATCTTTATTCAAATTTATTTGATTAAGATTGATATGAAGAGTATTTCACTGTCACAAAGTGACACAAATGTGTTATTACCACATATTTTATTATTGCGTTATATATATACATATATATGGGAAATATAACATCATAAATGGCCTAAATACATCAATTTAGTAGTAATTAAAGTATAAATAAAAGAAATTTGTCATATTGGGTAAAATAATACAGCGACCATTTTGATAAAAACATAAATATTTTTTTAGACCCACCATTTTGTTTTCACCATATGGTTGGATCGTCCATCATTTAAGACAACAATTTTATGGAAGGCTATTTTTAAAACTCTCACTTAATTTGATATTTTATCATTTCAAAATCAACCCACAACCCTTGAGTCAACTTAGACACATGTTTCCATCTTAGCATATAAACATTTTATAATTTCAGGTGATCATATACAAGAAGTTTAACCATGGCATTGAACAGTGATGTAAGAGATATTTTGGAATTGGAGTCGGATCAGAAAGATTTTATAACTAAAGAAGCATTACTAAATGATGGCAAAAAGGTAAGGATAAATAAATAAAGATTTATAAATACAAAATTATATTTCTGGTAATACTGCTTTTCTGTCAAACAAATTTCCTAAAAAAAAAAGAACACTTTGGATTGGGGAAACCCTGCAAAACCTGCAAAAAATAGTTATTGGTCTGACTGAAAAGTTACAGGTCTGACTGAAAGTTATAGGTCTGACTGGAAAAGTTATAGGTCATAGGCCTTGACTCTCAGCTTGTGGACAGGCATAAATTAAAGTATTTAATGCTGACAAAAGTTAACTTGTAATTTGAGAAAATAACAATCTGAGAGAGCTTATGTATATTCCCTGATCTTGTTCAACATTGTATGATTTTATACATTTGATAGTTGTTGGATTTAAAAAAACCCACATTTGTAAATTAATTTGTAAAATATTTTTATTTCCAGAAAAAGCCATTAAGAAAATCAGATGTATCATTTAAAAGACCAGAAGGAATGCACAGAGAGTTATGGGGTTTACTGTGGACCGATAATAAGTAAGAATAACTATGTACAAAAACTTACCATCAAAAGTAAACTTTTTTTGGCTCCCTATTGAAGAAGTAGAGTGGAGTTGAGAAATGTGTTTTACAGCCCAGTCAAGATGTCAAGATTCTTTCACTTATATTAAGGTAACTAGTTATTAGATGGTGGAGGAAACCTGAGTACCCAGAAAAAAAACTACCAACCTTTGGCTAGCAAGTAGACAAGCTATTCTGCACTAGGTACTGTCTCGGTGGGATTCAAACCTAGGCTGTGAGAGGCACTCAGCAAGCAACCACTATGAACCAGTTAGCCACTGAGACCCCCACAATGAAGGATAGAAAGTGAAGCATTGATGTTAATTTACCTATTTGGTGGTGCCATTGACATCATTTACATTAATGTTTTAAGTATTCAGATACATTGTGCTTTACCTTTAAGATTGGAATCGCAAGACACAATTTTAACTAAATCTTGTTTATTTACATACTGTTATAAGTTATACAGGGTTTTGACAGGTTACACGCTCCTAAATTTATGTACCCTGAGCCACAGGGACTCTTGTCACCCTTCAAAGCCATACTAGTTTGATCTTTTAACTTCGATTTAGTATCCTGTGTGACACGTACGGTACATTGTTGCCATGTTTGTTTACTGTAACTAGACTACGATATACAAGTTATTCCCCTTTTGCCGCTAAATGTTGCATGCGTTTATGTACCCCAGCAGATTCTGAACACAGTTTTTTTGTACCCTGGCAAGTTAACTAATCAATATGCAAGAAATTTCTTTGAAGGGTGACAAAAGAACTTAAATGTTACTGATGTACTGTTATAATTTCATAGCCACTTGATATAAAATTGTGAAGATGGCGTGTATTAGTAATTGTCAGCAATCTAATTTTGATAATTTACACATATTGTTGTTTTGATAGAGATGCCCCGCCCATCTTACCGACAGATACACATCAGGGGTATAAACAGATGAAGGCCAAGATTGGTAGCAGTAAGGTTAGACCCTGGAAATGGATGCCATTTACAAATCCAGCTAGAAAGGTTAGTTAATTCATAGAATAACTTAAAAAGAAGTCTCAACTTCCTTTGTGTGGATTAGACTTGGGCAAATCAGGAGATGTTTGTGTTAGTTAATTTTCTTGAGAAATTTTATTTGAAGATAAATATATTCACATGCTTTTATTTTCACATTGTCAAATGATGACCAATGCAAGTAAAAGGTTAAATGGCAAAATCAGGCAATCAGATATTAAAAATAGAAAACTACCGGGTAAATGAGAACTAGTTGAGAATCATTGTATCAAAATAATGAAAAAAATTTGAAAGTTAATGGGTTTTCATTTTAATATATATGGGTATGTGTAGTGCCTAAGTACTCACCCTTGATAATTTAAAATAGATGCAAAACATTTGAATTTTTTCTGCATAGTTTGATTTTCATATATAAATCTTAACTATTTTACATTGACAGGATGGAGCGATATTTTGTCACTGGAGAAGGGTGGCAGATGAAGGAAAAGATTATCCATTTGCTAGATTTAACAAGGTATATAGTATACACACTTGTATGATCTTAGAAAATGCAGACCCTAAATCATATGGGTTAACTGTGATTTTGTTTGCCTAGAATTACTACTGAACAAAGGTAGTTTCACCTGGGAAGAAATAACAAAGTTTTCACAATTTGACCACTAAAATACCCAAAACAACAGTGATATACTAGCAAATTAAATCTACTTGTCCTTGCCCACAAAATGTTAGATATTGTCACAATATGACATCTTTGTAATGAGGACCCTAAGTTATTGCAAGCATGTCTTCATGCAGTTTGCTGTATTTCAGAACTTCAAATTTTCAAATTTAAAAGGCGGAAGATAGTTTTCAAAAATGTATCAAAATCACTGATTAAGGTCAAATAAAAAGTCTTCATTGTATCTTATTATAAGTGGTAGGTTTCCAACTATTCATTTTTAGCATCCAAGAAGCCATAAAGCTCTTATAATTATTTAACTATTTGAATGATTTCATTGATAAATATTTTGAAAAAGGGATATGATATTACTGCTCTTGTTAATTTGCTATTAATAATTTTAAGTTTGCAGAAATAACTTGCTCTTAAGGCCAAGTGGTACAAATGGATGCTGACGTTACGCACGGCGTGTACAAATCTATGCACTTTTATGGTATTATTCTAAGTTAAAGGGACTGTAATAATTTTGATAAATATCTTGCAGGGAATAAAATACATAATATCTATCGATTAAAAATATTAATGAAAATATACAAGAAAAGTATCATAAATACGATACACGGATAAATTCAACAGATCTAGATACCAGTGATTCACTGAAGATTTGCCTTTTTATACCTTCAATTGATAAAGACGTTTTTTCACAAAATTTAATTGATGATATCTTTTTTAATATTGTTTCGATTTTCAAAATTCTTTCAGATTTTAAAAATTAAAGATTTTCATATTTTTCATACACTATGACTTTTAAAATTTATTTGCAATGACATCATGAAAATTTATACCGACATACGGGGTATATCTGCAGAATTGCGTACGGAGTTTCTGAGTGACGTATTTTTGGGCTCAGTGGTTTTTGAACAGTAACTGTGATTTATGATTTGAAATGATTTATAATGATTTCTTCACTCTAGTCAAGATTTTGTCTCAATAGTTCAATATCTTTTTCATGTTTCAAATGTAGCCATTGATAATATTTCCTTGACTCTGAATGGCCCTTGTTCTTGCATTTTTCGAAGTATCACCATTGACTCTTATTTCGGATGATAAGGCCTTGTTCTTCTGCTATTCGAGGTAATAATGTTTCTGAATATTATTATTTCCTTCATAATTATTATTCCATAGTGACTGGGAATATAAAATAATCTAATTGATTAAGTAATTTGTATACAAATAATAAAATTAATATATTTACTATAACAGCTCCTAGTTTACAACAAGATAACGTTAAATTTTGCAAGTTTGCCGATCCTTTAGCAATATCGTCAAAAATCATGACGTTATTGTTAATTTTGGTCATATTTTCACATCAAATTTAGTCTTTAAAGTTTTATACCAAAAAATCAAGCGAGGTGACATATGTATTTCTTTACATTTTCAGAAAATTTAAATTCAGAACTACATTATGTTAGTTTTTATACGCCCGTCATATGACGGGACGTATTATGTTACGGTGCTGTCTGTCCGGGCGGGCGGGCGTCTGTTAACAATTTGTATTCTGTTCAATAGAGACCACAAACATTTATGGATTCAAATGAAATTTGGTATACAGCTTTACCATGGTAATACCTTGTGCAAGTTCGAATTACAACTTTTTCGGATTATTTTTGGAGGAGTTATGCCCCTTTTTTAACTTAGAAATTTTTGTATGTATGACCATGTGGTTTCCGATCATTAGAGCCTACCACTATTTATGGATTCAAATAAAATTCATGGTAATACCTTTTGCAAGTTCGAATTACAACTTTTTCGGATTATTTTTGGAGGAGTTATGCCCCTTTTTTAACTTAGAAATTTTTGTATGTATGACCATGTGGTTTCCGATCATTAGAGCCTACAACTATTTATGGATTCAAATGAAATTTGGTATACACATTTACGATGTTAATATCTGGTGCAACTTCGAATTACAAGTTTTTCGGATTATTTTTGGAGGAGTTATGCCCCTTTTTTAACTTAGAAATTTTTTGTATGTATGACCATGTGGTTTGTATTCCATTCAGTAGACAATACAAACATGGATTTAAATGAAATTTGTTATACATTTGGTATACACATTTACGATTTTAATATCTGGTGCAAGTTCGAATTACAACTTTTTCAGATTATTTTTGGAGGAGTTATGCCCCTTTTTTAACTTAGAAATTTTTGTATGTATGACCATGTGGTTTGTATTCCATTCAGTAGACAATACAAACATGGATTTAAATGAAATTTGTTATACAGTTACACCTTAATCATGGTAATATCTCGTGCAAATTTGAATTACAACTTTTTTGGGTTACGAGTTATGGCCCGAACACGGAGTTGGTAATATATTTTTACATACATATATCCTAGTTGTACTTATACTTCTCAGTAAATAGTACTACTCGATCAATATAACATGGGCGTATAATGCTCCGCTCGGCGGTGCTCTTGTTCAAAAACTTCTGGAAAAAACAAAGGACAATCTGTTATTTTTCTACGCTTTTCCCAATTTTTCAGGGCCTGAAAAAAATGCAATTTCCCATTAATCCTATGTTAAAATCCTGACATTTTTTGACATTTTTGACGCTTTATAGCTAAAAAAGTAAAAAGGTGACCTCTATATTTTTTTTACATTTTCAGATGCACCTCAGAAAGTTTTACATATATGGAAAAAATCAGAAACTTGTAGGATAGTGCCCATTTGTACCACTTGGCCTTAAACTTCAAGTGAAATTTGAATGATGTGCTAATAATATTTGATAATGCTATGGAGATAGTTCATGTTAAAATTGAGTGTTCTAACTTGAGAAATAACAATTTTGAGTCTTAAATTTTATTGTTCTTATGCATTCAGCTTGTGGCATTTCAATATTACTGGCATTTGCAAATCTCTATAATCAATTTATTTGTGTTATAAATTGTTAAGATTAAAGCCATGAATCAGATGTCACTAATTATAGTGTTTCCATTTTTGGTCACCAAAATCATCATTGGCTACTAATTTCTGTGAGATTCTTTAAAAACTTACCTATTTTACCAAATTTGTGAATAAATACTTTAAAAAAAGGGTCTATATTTTCAGAAAGTTTGTAAATTTATATACAGTACTTTTAATTTTAAATTTGTGGATATCTAGAATTATCAGCACCGCTGTATATCTTTGTTTCAGGCTGTAGATGTACCTGTTTATTCAGACCTAGAATATCAACAACATCTCCATGACGACAACTGGACGCGGCAGGAAACTGATCACCTGTTTGATTTGTGTAAAAGATTTGACCTGCGGTTTATCGTAATATATGACAGGTGGGATAGAGACAAACATCCTAACAGAAGTGTGGAAGACCTTAAAGAACGATATTACAATATTTGTAATATACTAACAAAGGTGAGTTCTTTTATTTGGCAATGTGGTAGCTCAGTAGGTAGATTGCTTGCTTTACATGTGGAAGGTCAGTTTTCAAACCCCACCAAGACTTGAAAATAGGTAGTGACTGTTCATTTACGGAGCACTTGGCATTTGTAAATGAAAGTCATTCGTTCCTTTGAAAGATCTTGAAAACTAATACCCTGTGTTATGGCAGGCATGGCACTTTAAATAAACCCTCCCTGCACATTTCTGCCACTTTGACTATTGTTGGTGATGTCTCAATTTTAGTGAAGAAAATATAGAATTTCGTCACTGAGACGTACAACCTTGTTAAATCAATAAATCAATCTTTCATGAACCACCCCACTTATTTTACAAAAGGTAGTCCATAAAAATATGTATACCAGTATGTGATAGAAGTTAATGGAAATATTTCTTTAATATAATTGTAATGATAAGAATGATTTTAGATATGAATTATCGACCAAGTTAACTGTATCCAGCATCTTGTTTAACCTCTTTGATATGTTATATATTTAGGTCAGAGCACCACAAGGAACAGAACCAAAAATCAGAGCTTTTGATGCTGAACACGAAAGAAAGAGAAAAACACAACTGATAAAGCTGTTTGATAGAACACAAGAACAGGTAAGTTGATATGATAATAACACATGTTTAATATTTGGTGTTGTCCTTCTGTCCATGTGTAGACATTTACATTTTCCTGTCTGCTACATAACAATGTCACAAGAACAGGTAAATTTACATGATCTATGTTTGTATTCCTGATAGCAAAATTCCAATTGACTATTTACATGTATGTCTGAGAAATTCTTTAAAAAATAACCTGTTTGTAGAAAGATTTTTTATTCACAATTTTTCCACATTCTGCTACTAATAATTTTAAATTGTGGAAACTTGGTATGATAATAACAAAAAAACCTCTTGGTTATGTTTAATATATGTAATTGTCTGTCTGTCTGTCTGTCCGCCTGTAGGTAGACACATTGATTTTTTGTGTCTGCTCCATAAGTCTTGAACAGTATGAAAGATGTTGATGACATTTGCCATGAATGTATATCATATTTAGAAGATGTACAATGGAGGTCTAGGTCAAGGCCATAACATGCAGAAAACTAAAATTCTGGGCTTCTGTTCATCACATTTTCATAGTCTGCTTCAGTGCTCTTTAATCATTTTAATGATTAGTGTTAAATCTGCTATGAATGTATGTGGGTTACAGATTGCTGCACCTCTCACTGCATTGATTCATATGTGGGTTACAGATTGCAGCACCTCTCACTGCATTGATTCATATGTGGGTTACAGATTGCAGCACCTCTCACTGCATTGATTCATATGTGGGTTACAGATTGCAGCACCTCTCACTGCATTGATTCATATGTGGGTTGCAGATTGCAGCACCTCTCACTGCATTGATTCATATGTGGGTTACAGATTGCAGCACCTCTCACTGCATTGATTCATATGTGGGTTACAGATTGCAGCACCTCTCACTGCATTGATTCATATGTGGGTTACAGATTGCAGCACCTCTCACTGCATTGATTCAAATGTGGGTTGCAGATTGCAGCACCTCTCACTGCATTGATTCAAATGTGGGTTGCAGATTGCAGCACCTCTCACTGCATTGATTCAAATGTGGGTTGCAGATTGCAGCACCTCTCACTGCATTGATTCATATGTGGGTTACAGATTGCAGCACCTCTCACTGCATTGATTCATATGTGGGTTACAGATTGCAGCACCTCTCACTGCATTGATTCATGTGTGGGTTACAGATTGCAGCACCTCTCACTGCATTGATTCATATGTGGGTTACAGATTGCAGCACCTCTCACTGCATTGATTCATATGTGGGTTACAGATTGCAGCACCTCTCACTGCATTGATTCATATGTGGGTTACAGATTGCAGCACCTCTCACTGCATTGATTCAAATCCCACTTTGGAATCCTAATATAAAGAAAGAAAGTGTGTCAATTCACCTGTAAAAGTTTGGTGGTTTCTTGAGTTTCTTGAAATAACCAATGTAAGTGAAAGAATCTTGGCACCATTTACTCCAGTCATACATTACTTATTGAATATGGTAATATTAAAAGTTGATGTTTGATTGAAATTTTGAGTGAAAACACAACCATAAGAAGTTTTAAACTAGAAAGGCAAAAAAACTGTAAATGTATCATTAACAAAATCTTTATTAATTTGGTAAAAGGTTGAAGAGGAAGAAAATTTGATAGCAGAATTAAAGAAGATAGAATTAAGGAAGAAGGAACGAGAGAAGAAAACACAGGACTTGCAGAAACTTATCACAGCGGCAGATAGTAACATAGATAGTAGGAGGGCAGATAGGAAACTAACAAAGAAAAAAGTACACCAACAACAAAAAATCAAAGAAGGAGTGGTATGTGTTAACATCCCCCTCCCACACACACACACACACACCCCACCCCCACACACATTACAGCAGCAGATAGTAACATAGATAGTAGGAGAACAGATAGGAAACTAACAGAAAAAAGTACACCAACAACAGAAAATCAAAGAAGGAGTGGTATGTGTTAACATCCTCCCCACACACACTCCACCCCAACCCAGCCCACCCCACCCCAGCCCACCCCACCCCACACACACACACACATCACAGTGGCAGATAGTAACATAGATAGTAGGAGAACAGATAGAAAACTGACAAAAAAAGTCCACCAACAACAGAAAATAAAAGAAGGAGTGGTATGTGAAACACCCCACTCCCACACCCCATCCCCACACACATTACAGCAGCAGATAGTAACATAGATAGTAGGAGGGCAGATAGAAAACTGACAAAGAAAAAAGTACATCAACAACAGAAAATCAAAGAAGGAATGGTATGTGAAACACAACCCACACACACCCACCCCGCCCCGCCCCGCCCCTCCCCCCTATACATCACAGCAGCAGATAGTAACATAGATAGTAGGAGGGCAGATAGAAAACTAACAAAGAAAAAAAAGTACACCTACAACAGAAAATCAAAGAAGGAGTGGTATGTGAAACACCCCCACCCCACACCCCACCCCACCCCCACACATCACAGCCAAAGATAGTAACATAGATAGTAGGAGGGCAGATAGAAAGCTGACAAAGAAAAAAGTACACCAACATTAGAAAATCAAAGAAGGAGTGGTATGTGAAACACCCCCACCCCACACACCCACCCCACTCCCACACACACATTACAGCCGCAGATAGTATCATAGATAGTAGGAGGGCAGATAGAAAACTAACAAAGAAAAAAGTACATCAACAACAGAAAATCAAAGAAGGAGTGGTATGTGAAAAACCCCCACCCTACACATCCACACCCCCCACCCCTCCCCCCCCCCCCCCCATACATCACAGCAGCAGATAGTAACATAGATAGTAAGAGGGCAGATAGAAAACTGACAAAGAAAAAAAAAGTACATCAACAACAGAAAATCAAAGGAGTGGTATTTGTAACACCCCACCCTCAACCACACACATCACAGTGGAGACACCCAACCTTCTACTAAGGCACATGCACACTGACTTGCCCCACTTTTGATAAGGGGCCATGCTGGTCAAAAATGGTGTACAGCACACGTTTACAGATCATAGCTTCTCTCCAATGATCATATGGTTGAATCCCACTTGGTACTGATCCTTGAAGTTTGTCACCTCGCTTGCCCAAGGTAGGTTTTTCTCCAGGTACTCCAGTTTTCTCTACCATCCCAGAACTGAACATCCTGATATAAGTGAAAGAATCTTGACTGGGGTGTAAATCTTCATTACTCCACTTCCACCTTGTATAGACATTAAATAAATGAATGCCAAACAGACTGGTGTTATTTGATGTTGTGTTGATATAAATTTTAATCAGAATTCTTTTTATTCATTACAGCAAACACCAGAACCATCGGGTATCAAATTTGCAGACTTTAAAACATCAGGTGTTTCACTTCGTAGTCAGAGGGTAAGTCTTTTGTACCTTTAAACCTATAAATATTAACTATGAGAATTTAGTTTACCTTGATCAGGGTTCGCACAGTCTTGAAAAGTGCTTAAAAAATGAGCCCTGACTGGAAAAGTCCTTGAAAATGAGTAAAAAGAAGCAGAGTGCTTGAAAAGTCCTGGAATTCTGTCAGTCTGTCTTGAAAAGTCCTGGTATTTTGAACTTATCAACCTAAAACTCGCAGAAAAAACAGAGCTCCAACGTTTATGATAAATAAAAAAACATTGTGTTATCCCTCTTGTCTCGACATAACCTTTGTAAACAGTGACAACGTATTAAAGTAATATTGAATACTAATGTAACCACTAGTAACCATATGTTACCTATGCATATGTTGGGTTACAAATGCAAAGGGGTCGTTTTTTGCACACATAATTGGACATATCTATGTCTCTGTCAATATCATTTGTGAGTCTATGACTTGTAACAGAAAAAATTAGGTGTTGTTCCAATACAAGAAGAAAACTACAGAGAATAATAATTTGATTTCAGTGGTCTAAAATACCAATTTCAGAGTCCTTGAAAAATGGTCAGAGTCCTTGAAAAGTCTGAATTTTGTCAGGCATTTGCTGTATGAACCCTGTTGACCTATTACTACAGTATCTTGCAATTTTTCTTTTATTATGATGAATTTCTATTTTGAAATACATGTATCTGAAATTTTTAATAACAACATCCTCTTGGGGAAATCTATTACATGTACATCTGTCCTTGGGATGAGTAAGGACAAGCAAGCAGTTATGTATCAAAATTGGATGTGTAAACTTTGTCCAACCTACATCTAGATTACCTGTAATTGTTATTTTGTAAGAATAGGGAATGTGTTGATAAGATGGGTTTTAAGAACTGTCTCAAACTTCCAATTATCATAACATGTATGTATACTTTCAGATGAAATTACCAGCATCAATAGGGCAAAAGAAGACAAAGGCAATAGAACAAGTTTTGGAAGAGCTTGGTATAGGTATGATATAGTTTATTTTCTAAATATTGTTTTAGACATTTTCTATGGATGACACTGTGTTTCTGACACTGTACAGTCGAACCTGCCTTAAAGGCCACATCTATATAAGGGCCACCTGTTTTTAAAAAGGCCATTTTATTAGTACCCTGGGATGGCCTTTATAGACAGGTTTGACTGTATTTTGGAAAATGTTCAAGAACTTGAAGTTAAGTTTGAGCTAAGAGGTAACATTAAAATCCCTTTGTACATCCTAGATTACCATGGGGAAAATGTTACATGTAGTTGCTGAAAATCTAGTACCGGTAAATGGAAATTCTCAGCTAGCCTATGATTTTAATAAATAAGTCACCAAGACCATCACTTGTGGTGTCAACACCACCGTGTTTAACATGTATAATTCCTATAGAGGTGACTTTATACTATGGTAATCAAGGATATGCATAGGGAGTAAGTTAATATCTTGTCTTATTGCTCAGTCTGTTTCATTGGCTTCTACTTGTAAGCGTCCTCTGTAGCAGCCACAGGTGGCATACTCTTTTTCGAACTTTACAGAGGTGTCTTTAGCGTGCACTGAGACACAGGACCTCGGTTTTGATTCTCATCCAAAAGACTATTCTGGTAATGAGCTTTTACGGCTGTAGTATGGACAGGAGATGAAAATCATTTCAGAAAATTTCCAAGTCCTGAGTGAGGTTTGAACCCTCGACCCTTGACTTCAGAAGCCAGTGATGGTACCACTTGGCTATTTCTGCCCATAGTAAGTCCAAACTTTATTCAAATCTTTTTGATTTTCTACAAATATTTTCCACAATAATTATGTAAATTGTCAAAATAAAAAAAAAAATCCCTATCCATTAAATGTTTTAGGCTGACCGTTTTCACTATGTTATGGTGATCCAAATGAGACTTTTTAAAATACTTTATATCACATGTTCCTGGCATTGTCGCCATTTTCATGAAAAAACTGTGAATAACATGATTTGATTTCATTATACACAAACATTATGAGGTATGTATCACATGGTAAATTGGCATACTGTAAATCACTTTAATTTCGCGGCACCTTTTTTTCACGATCCCGTGATGAAAACAATTTAACAACATGAAATTTTCGCGATATCCCATGTGGAACCCCAAAATTAAAGAGGGTTTTTCTTACAGCAACTGATTTAAATGTTAATATGATGTTCATCTAGTTACTTGGCCTTTATCCAATTCATGAATTTTTATTTTCGCGATTCTTGAACACAGCGGGAATATCGCGAAAATAAAGTGCTCGCGAAAAAAAGGTGATTTACAGTACCCTGTTGTTCTTAGCTTGTGTTTTATCTTGATATTTTAGTAGTAATAAAATCAAAATATTACTTTTTAAAGACAAAAAACTTGACTTGTTGTTATTACATTAAAAATATAAGCAATGTTTGATTTTGTTTCAGAATACAATCCAGTACCAACAGAAGAAATTTGTACACATTTTAACGAGCTTCGACAGGATATTGTATTGTTGTATGAACTTAAATCAGCATTAGCCACATGTGATTATGAATTGGAAACATTACGTCATAGATATGAAACATTGGCACCAGGCTCGGTAAGTACCAACCACAAACATTGTTAATTTCCCTTAGGAGTGTCTTTAATAGCCTGATTAGTTAACCTGAATTATGTAACAGGGTTCGTACAAGCCTGGAAAAGTCCTTAAATTTTTAGGTTTGCCCTAAGGAGACCCTAAAAACAAGTCTGACCTTAAAAGCCCTTGAATTTATCCTGAAAGCCCTAAAAAGCCTTGAATTTTGCCAATTAGGTGTTGATATTAAATAGTTGTAAATAGACTGATCAAAATAAATAAATAAATAAGTTACCTTTCAGTTATATAATTTGTTTGATTTGAAGCAGTGTTAGTAGTATTTCAAAATACAAACTTTATTCTTACAGAAAGCAGAAGATCTGGGTGTAACATCTGATCCATTACCATCAAACTCCTTACTGAAAACAGTTCCGCAGGATACAGAGCCTGACTCGCCATCCAAAATTAAAACTGAAACTATAGATGTAGTGGGAACTCCAGGGACACCAAATGTAAGTAAAATGGTCAAGTGGAGTGGAGTAATGGTATTTGACACCCAGTCAAGAGACTTTCACTTATATCGAGGCAGTCAGTTCATGAATGGTGGAAGAAACTAGAGTGTCCAGATAAAACCACTTAGCTTCGGCAATTTAACTGACAAACTTTCTCGCACTAGGATCTGCCCTTAGTGGGATTCTAACCTAGGTGGTGAGAGGCACTGTAATCCGTAAGCTGGTACTTTGGGCCACTTAGGCCACCGAGGCCGTCCCTATAATGGTCTATATGCAGTGGGAAAATAAAGTGACACTAAATGTAAACATAAAGAATGATATGTTCTCCTAATCATGGCAAAACTAGTACTACAGTTCAACCATTCTATAAAGGCCATCTAAGGAATATTAGTTAAATGGCCTTTATATTCAGATTCAAGTACCATAACTAGGGTAGAAATAGGGATATTTTAAATAGGTACATCTCTGAACCGTGTTTGATTGAATACTTTTGAAAAAGCTCTGACCATACAGCCTTTGTCAGGTTGTGTAAGGTTTTATAATAGATTTTGAGCGAGACCAGTCAAGTCAAAGCATTTTGTACATGCTATGGCAGGTTTATGTTTTATTGTATAATAAATTCTCTCCTTTTTTTTCAGAGGAAAAGAAAAGCTGCCTTAGAACAAAGTAATTTATTGAAGAAGATTAAGCAGAAGTCGTGACAGTGATAGATAAATACCAGGGTTCTTCACAGTCACAGCAGTGATAAAACAAGGATTCTTCCAGTTACAGAAGCGATAATAACAGGTTCTTCATGTCACGGCAGCAATGTATATATTTACACAGCAGGTGTGATACCAGACCTGTTGATCTTTGAATTCTGCCTCAACAGTAAAATTGCAGATATCACATGTTGTTATGAGTAGTCATGTTACAGTATGTTAAAGTTGAGAATGGGAATTTGATGATGTTGAATATCTCTCACATGATGAGTCAGGTGACTCGTGTAGGCTATTTATAGCACATTGGTTGTAGCAGTGACGGTAAAAATCAATAGACATGGATGATACAGACATTGCGATCAAAATTGGGACATTCAACTCAAAGTATTAATAATTGTCTTACTTGAGTGGGCATAGATCATGTTCAGTTAAGATACATGCCTTTATAAGCTTAAAAATTATGTATGTTTTTTAACAGTTTTTTGGAAGGACTTCCCATTTTACTCATCAATAAGATTTTAATTATGACTAAAATGTTGGAATCTAACCATTTTAAAATATTTTGTGAAAAATTAATTTTCACAATTTGCATAGATTAACAAAATGGAGGTTCTACCCAATTTTTATTCATTTTTTGAATAAAAAATAACAAAAGACATTGATGTCATTGTTTGTATTTTTTAATGGTACAAAGTCATGGACTTTGCAATACAGTTATTACAAAATTACTAATATATTGGTAACCATGGCAATGCCACAAACAAATTTGTTATATATGGCAAGTTTATCACAGTTTTGTTCAATGTAAATGTGGTTCATATAAAATACTCCTCTTTTATATACAAGTATCACAGATTATTTGGTATGGTAAAAATAATTTAAAGTAATAAATATGTGATATTTTAAAATACACGACTTTATAATAATCTGTAATACAAATGGATCTTCAATTTAGGAAGAAGGAAAAATTGATACGGATACACATTTTTCAACGGTCATATAAATGGTAATCTGCATATACAGGACAGCTAATAAAACTGGAACTGTCTCTTGAGAGCCAAATACCCCCCCCCCCCCCAACATTTAATGTTTTCATGTGACCTTGACCTTATGATATGACCTTGGTTTAAGGTCATGACAAACCTTTGGACCATGAAGATTATTCATGTGAAGTTTTATGGCAGTTGTTCAAAGCAGCTATGAGATTTATGCAGAACACAATTTTACACAGATAGACAGACATGGTGATTCCTATATAATCCCCTTAAACTAGTTTTGCTGGGGTAAAATGTTAATTGTTATAATTAATTACACTTTATCTATGGCATAATATTTGGAAGACTTAATATGGGCAGATTTATTCAATATCGATATACATTTATATTAACCTTTACAGTAGCTCAGTTGGTAGAGTGATTGCTCTGTATTTGGAAGGTCGTGGGTTCAAAACCTGTCTGTCAAAGACTTGAAAATAGGTTGTGTCTGTTCAGCATTTAGAAGTGAAAGTCACGGGGTCCTTGGGTAGAGACCTTAAAAAAATTGCCCTGTGTCGCAGCAGGAGTGACACGAAAAAAAAACCTTCCTGCACATTGCCCTGAGCACACCGCAAAGGCATAAATTTCTGCCACTTCACCTATAGCTGGTGATGTCTCAATATAAGTGTAATATTTTTGACTGGGATGTAAAACCCCATTGAATCAATCAATCTTTAAAAAATTGTAAAAATAAACATGTGACTTGTAATTTTGGTTTAATTAGCATGATATTTCTTCGTTGTGCTATATACTTAAAGCCTGTCGTACATTCCAAGAATAGGGATTACTACCCACTGTAGGCAATTCATTATCAAGGATTACTGGGTACCCACTATGGGAATAGTGGTAGAATTTAAATTAAGAAATGGGGTATAAAATATTAATTTGAAGAAATTAATACACAAACATGTACATATTATTGCAATTTACAAAAAACATAACTATAAAATAAAAATGTCAAATTAAAATGTATGCTAATACAAGTACAGGGAATATGTAAAATAAATAAAATACATACATAACAATAAACAACATTCAATGTATTGCTACACAGTAATAGATCTATTAACTCCAACATGTCAAATAAAATGTATACTAGAAGACTAGTATTTAGATTTCTGCCTAAACCATCATTTACTTTACAGGGTTCGAACAAGCCTGGAAAAGTCCTTAAATTTTGGGGTTTGCCCTATAAAGACCCTAAAAACAAGTCTGACCCTAAAAAACCCTTGAATTTATCATGAAGGTCCTAAAAAGCCCTTGAATTTGGCCAGTTGGGTGTCTGTATATCAATATTAAGTGGTTGCAAATAGACTGATACAAATAAATAATTAATTGATAAGTTACGTTGAAATGGGCAATTTAAAGGTACCTGGCCCTTCCAAACGCCCAACCTTATCCACTTCAAGTGTCATTACTATGGACACGCAGGTAATTGTTTTATTGATTTAATTGTCATTAGGCTTTAAATTTGCAAATAAGACACTGAAAAGACCCTAAAAAGTCCTTAAATTTGGGGTCCAAATGTCTGTACAAACCCTGTGTAGAATAAATCAAACACAAACATACCAATGTATGTCCAAATCACAATACCAAAAACCAAGTAAAAGTTTTGAAACTGACATATTGCAGTAGGATAAAACATCTTACTTCTACCAGGAAAGTGAGGCTGCATGCTCCGGTCTTGTCCAGCTAGCTACAACTGCCATGTCAAAATTAGGAATGAAGGGAACTTGAAACTGTAGGGCATCAAATATATTCACCATAGAACCGTGCATTGACCTGGGCTCCAGAAGGAAAAAGAAAGAGAGGAAGACCAAGAGAGAAAGAAAGAAATGATATGGACTGGCCAAGTTGGAGATCAACAGAGAACGAAGCCTCAAATAGGACGAAGTGGAGAGATCTGTGCCTCGCCTTATGCTCCACAAGGAGTGAAGAGGGTAGGTAGGTATAGAACTGTGGATACACAGACATCATACTTATCAACAATACTGTGGTGACGGCCATAAAACTTTATGAGGGCCTTGATAAGCCTAGGCTTGTAGCTAAAAAAACTAGTAACTACATGTACAAATAAATAAATAAATAACATAAATACTCAATAACATCATACTGGAAAGGTTGTACAATCTTAAAATAACTCATTGTTATCACATTTGAAAACTAAATACCAATATGTTAACATGTTTGGACGGATTAGTCAATGAAAATATGAAAGTAAAATGACATTTAATACAGTAAAACCTTATTAAAATGCAATAATTTTACCGCCTTGCTTATTTCCATAATTATATATATAATCCAAAATTATATTTCTTCTATGTTTTTCTTTTTAACAGAGCTCCAGATAAGAGGGGTATCTGTGTAAATACCCTTTAATTTTTTTGAAAATACTCTAAATTGTAAATATAAGGGTATCAAAACCCTTTGTAAATCCTCATTACCCTTTACAATTCTTATAACAGTAGAGCCTGCTATGGAGGTTGAACTCCTGACCCAAGTACCTATGAAATGCCATTGTCACAATGAAGATGATGTTACTGTATTATTGTTAGAAGTTACACTTTTTGGAATAAATGGCTTTAGAAAATGAAAATACTCTTTACATTTTTATATTTTTATGGATCAGTGCCGATACTCTTTAGATTTTACATGATACCCTTTAGAAAAAAAGTAAGGGGTAATAACCCTTCATGTCAAAGTCTTATCTGGGGCTCTGTTTTAAGTCCCCTCACTTTATTACTAAACACCCTAATAGTGCCAGAATTTAATTGAACAAATGATTATAAATCCAGGTTTTACTGTACCATCACCAAACCCTTTTATGATGCTAAAACCCGACTAAACAAGTTGTGGCAATAATTCATGGCAGAGCTGCCAACTGACCCGCAACCCGCAGGTCCGACCCTCATTTGAACATGAATTCCTGCTGACCTGGCAAGAAGGGGACTAACCCGCAAACAACCATAGAGTGTTTGGATTTGCAATATTCATTCATTACCACTCAAATCCATCTGTAATCGCTGTGAATTACACAGTTGGACTAAGGGTGTTGTGGATTAATTTTGTGCCCGGGAGCAGGTGAAAAATTACTACATGCATGATACTGTATCCATTTCTCTAAGACATCATATGACAATGCACCATATTTTTTTATCAACTTTCAATTCTTTTGGTAGGGATGCACACAGACGCGGTTGGAATTCGATAGGACCAGCAATATTACACACAATAGGGTTGGCAGCTCTGTCAAGGTTTTATTGTATGTAATCATGTTTAGACATTAGAAAATGAATGTAAAATGACATGATCATGATTATAATATATTATTGAAACTAAAGCTGTTGATGTTAATACCCTGTAATAATTTACTATTGCAAAATAAATAAGTCTTCTAACAGTTTTGCTCAGATATGATCATCATGTAGTCTGACAACAAAAAACTTCATTTTAAGTAAAATCTTGGTCCACACATATACCCATCCACTAATGTCTTGGTCCGCACGTACTGGGCATCAGTATACCCATCCACTTGCAATAACATCTTGGTCCATGCATACTGGGTACCTGTATACCAGTTCACATACTGGAACACATGTTTGTTGATGATTCTTTCAAATATTTAAATAATGGACATGCAAAGACTTCCGGTCATAATTTATAACTGTGGTACATTATATACCCATATTTTCAAATTTTTTTTTTAAATTGGTTCATTATTTATAGCACCAGACACCTACACTTCTTTGTATTTCAAGTCTTGGTTTCCATAGTAACCTTATGTAAACAGCACTAATATCATTTACTTATATTCCCTTCTTCATATAACTTGTACACCAACTGAAAAATAAACGAAATGTATACAGATATTAAAATGCAATAAATCTACACGCCATTACTCAACTCAACTCTTAAATATGAATAATTTTAATATAATGGGACAATAGGACAATATAAGTGCAACACACAGGCAAAGTTTCTGCACTTTCGCCTATAGCTGGCCATGTCTCAATATAAGTGAAATATTCTTGACTGGGACATTAAACACCATTACTCTACTCTCAAACTCTTACATCACTTGGTACTTGTGAACTTGAGCGTTCTATCAGTACTGTAAGTTCTATGTAATCTGAAATAGGCTATAGATTTACAAGTAATATCTTAACACAAATTAACTCGCTACCTTTTGCTTTGATTAAGGGGTGCTTTAACAATAGCCAACATTAATGCTTTATGGAGTCTAAAATATTACGATAAAAAAGATAAATCCTTACATTTTTAAACTTTCCAGCAAGACTGTCTACAAACTGTTCTGGGGATTTACCGGATGGTACTAAGGCATCTAATGGCTTCCCTGGTCGTTCTCTGGAGTAATCCTCCTCCATCTGTGGGGGGATGTAATCTGTATTTACCTCCAACTATAAAACAAAATGGTGATTAGATGATATACATTGTACTGTGAAATCATTTATTTTGGTGGTGTCCAATTTTCATGGTTCCAAGAAAAATATCAATATGATTACTATTTAAAGAAAGCTTGTAATACATGACACCTTTCAGACAAAATGTCTACGCAGAATCCTGAAAGTATTTTGGCCCAACAAAGTAACAAATGAAGAACTTTATGAAAGAACTGAAACAGTTCCAATCTCAGAACAAATCAGAGAGAGAAGATGGAGGTGGATTGGTCATGTTTTAAGGATGGGAACATCAGATATACCAAAAGTTGCAATTAGATGAAAACCACCCGGTAAAAGAAGCAGAAGACGACCGAAGGAGACTTGGAGAAGATCAGTCAAAAAGGAGATGAAAGAACAAGGATGGACGTGGGGCACGATACAGAAAATGTCAGCAGACAGACAGAGATGGAAGTCCTCGGTCAAGGCCTTATGTGCTCCCAGCACGAAGAAGACTAAGTAAGTAAGTAAGTAAGTAAGTTGTAATACATTTTGTATACCGTACTTCATTGACATATGGATTCATGGGTAAGGCTCTCCACAAAACAATGAAAACAGGATGACCACATAAATTAATGATTCCAGAATAACATTACATTATAACAGAAAAAGGATGCCATTTCAAAAATATCCCTAGAACAAACCCCAAACTGGTAAATCAATATTTTCCCAAATATGTACATGATCAAAATATGAATAGACCCACCCAAAATATTATCCCTGTGAAGTTTGATAAAGATCTGATAAATAGTTTACAAGATTAGTGGCAGACAAAACGTTGGCAAAACAAATGGAGTAAACACTTTATGTCCCCCATTTTGTTTGCTGGGACATAAATATACTGGATGGTACTAAGGCATCAAGCAGATTTCTGTTTATTCTTTTGAGTAATGCTTCTCCATATTCTTGGTTAGTTTCTAGCACTTACCTGGACACCTGAAGGTAAAAGAATAGCTGGAAGACCAAAGGACACCTGGAGAAGAACAGTTGAAAAAGAAAGGATTGAAAATGGATGGAACACATGGCAAAGAGCAGAAGCAGCATCAAGTGACAGACAGGGGTGGCGTAGAATGCTCAATGGCCTCACGAGTCCTTGAAGACCCAGAGAGGATATGGTATGGTATGGTATATTCTTGGTTCCAATGATGGAACCTAATCATTGAGAGGTGCTATGATCAGTAAGCCAGCGCTTCAAACCACTTGGCAACCAAGGTCCATTATCTTTTTAAATCAAAAATCAAAGTGAACCAGAAGTGTCAAATATGTAATAATTATGAATTAACTAATAATTACCAGTCTGTTTCCTGGTATATCTGAGGCTAATTCATCTTCTCTTCTGCCATCTGCAAGTCGAACAAATACTGAGGCACCATCTAATAATGTTATCTGAAAAATAAAACAGAATCAGTAGTTAAATTAAAGAAGTGCATTACAGGAAAATGGGATAAATACACAATCAGATTTGTATTAACTTAGAAGAGATGAGAAGTAATGTTGTTTTTGAAGTAAAGCTTCATTCACTTATATGGAAGTGGTCATTTCAGAGCTATTGGGGAAAGTGGAGTGCCCAGAGAAATCCACAGACCGAAAATCATTAAACTTTGTTTGGCAAGCTAACTGACAAAATTTCTTGCACTAGGGTCTGCCAAGAGTGAGATCTGAACCTAGGAAGTGACAGATGTTGAGATCTATAAACCAGCACTTGAACCATTTGGCCACATTATTAACTTGGGGACCCTTCACACTGCATCAGCTGGTACTCAACTATGACCCAGATTACAAGGGAAATGAAAAACTTTGATGCACTGAGTTCTGTAGCATTGTCCCAGGGAAAGGAGACTTATAACTCTGAAACAACATTTTATTTGCTCGCATGGCCATTCACATATATTATATACATATCTATATGCATGCCCAACTTCTCAGACACTGTCTGTATCTCCAGCACACCACAAGCGCACCTTCACACAAACACTTCAAGATCTGCCTTGAGTGTGAATCAGACCTAAGGTGTGAGAGGCAATGTGATCTGTATGTGCACACTTTAGACCACCCAGCTCTGGAGGTCCTTTATAAGGAAAAGAGGACAAACAACTTATCATTAGATTCAATAATGAATACCTACCACATTACCCCTGATGTTCCTCTCTAGCCACTCCTTACACGGTTCTCTAGCTAGCTGTTTTAACATCTGTGGTGTGGGAGATCCCTGGAACAGCGGTAACTGAAATGTGGTGGTATACACATACTTATCTGTGAATACTTGTAAAGCTGTCCAGGCCTGTAAAATACACAAGAAGATGTGTTTATAAAACAATTTGACACCATTAACCATGTATGCAGAGTAGGTCAAAAGCTCAGGTAATCTGAAAGTTGATGTCAGTCACAAAAATTTTTTTATACACCAGTTTTCGAAGATGTGTACCTAATTTTATGGAATTACCCGTATTTCTTTATTTTTTCCACATCCTAGGAACTTGGATGTTCCTTTTTTTTTAACTCTTCAGAGATGCATTTAGCATGCAATGAAGAATAATTTTGAGTCTTGAAATATAAGTTTTGTCTATAGTTGCAGTGTTTGTATGAAGTGAAAGTCAACTGTAATACTTGATTGAAGACTTAAACCATGTCTCAGGAATGGTAGCAATGACAATACCATGTAGTCAGCCACAACAGGCATATCAACTCATTTGATCAAATAAAATATGACATATTCTAGTAAAAGGCTACTGACACTGTTTATTTTGTCATGCAGTTAGTTTTGCTGTTGTACTTTGTGATCACATCCCTTAATGTTTATGCAGCAATTTTGGAAAACATTTACATTGCAAATTTCCAGAATACGTTGTTTTTACAGGAAAACATGGTGTGTTTACATGAATACTCACAATGTGAATTTATATAATTCCATATCCAATAAAAAAAATGTTCTGAATAAACACTAGAGGGTATCACATGGTACAGCAGATAAACTGATTAAAAATATTTGAGAAATAGATACCTGCTCTAGTAATCCATATTTATAATTATCTTTAGCAATGGTGACTTGTATTTCCTGCAGATGTATGATCAATGTTAAAAATCTGTGGAATGATCTCCTGGGGAAATCCTGAAACACAATAAAATATTTATAATTGCAACTGATTTGATCTATGTGAATATTGTAGAAATTTTGTCATTTAAGTACCCACAATGTGCAGAACTGTGATGTCAACAACAATTAGCATAGAAGAATATGTCACAAAAATTTGAGATGGATTTTAACCTTTCTATTTTTACAGGTGTTCCCACCAATGTCTGTTTATATCACAATAATTTAATTCTATGTATCTTTTCAATACCACTCTTTTCGGTTTATTTGTGATAACCAATGTTGGTCACGTGATCAATAGCGAAAATGACAGACTACTTTTTGTGTTTGGTTGAAAAAGTATACAATGTAGCGCTTTCTACATGTTGTGATTTTGTGGTTTGTTTTGTTGTTCTGATCGCTAAGGCAGCATACCGATTTTTGATTTTGTAACAAAATCTAACGAATCAATTTGCCATATCTAAAATGCAAATACAATGTCCGCCGTTGCCAGTACCTATGTAGAGTTTATTGTTAACAATCCAGATCAGTGCCGTCCTCAATTTTCTGCTCCATATTCTGTTAACAACAGAGCATAAAACCTATGTCTCTGACAACAGTAACTTTTTGTCGTCAGAATTCATTTCAAATTCCATTTTTAACAACTGTGTTTTCCAGTTCAAAAACTAATCGGTCCAACTGATCAACGTAAAACTCAAGTACCGTGACAACGTTCTTCATCATCATCAGTGTCGTCACCGTCGGCGGTTGTTAATGGTAACGAGCTAATCATACGTCATAATTAGATGACGTCATTTGTAATGATGCGCCATATGACGGTGGTAATTTGAATGTAAAGTGTTGTTCAAATCAATTTAATTATCATTAAAATTATAAATATTATTGCAAAATTATTAAAATTGTTTTTTTAATTAAATTATAAGAAATAACTTTGATATTTTTTTGGTTTATCATTTGCGGGGTTATACAGTTTGCACACCAGTTTTTGGGGTTAAAAATGATAAACCAAAAAAAAATCAAAGTTATTTCTTAAAAAACATTGAACCATCAATGTATATTGCAATGCAGAATTACCCAGTTTGGTGAATTACTGCATATGATGTTAATATTGTAAATATAAGAATTGATTTAGTGTTTTGTGTCGTTTATGAGGTGATAATTGCATGAATTGGAAGTAAAGACTGCGCAAATTGAACATATTACAGTTCTAATGTTATTTAAACGGTTTTACCGGTAGAAGTAAATATGACCATTAAAACCTTAATTTAATAAGTAATCTAATTGACCTTAAATCCATCTTTCCATACAGGTGATGTATTGGTGCTTCGTAAATCTAAGAGTTCTGTAAATGTCAGCTTGTCATAAGTAGCATGTGGTGGTCCCTGTAAATATACATAGAATAAAAGTACTGAAAGGTCACAAAATAAATAATCAAGCAGTGGATTCTGTTAATATACTAGTATACATTTCTAAAGCCAGAACTAGGTATTTACTGTATAATGCTTATATTGCGCTATGTTTTATTTTCGCTATATTCACGGTCCAGTGTATTCCCATGAAAATTAAACCACCGTGAATAGACACTGGTATTACCAGCCCATTAATCTTGCTAGAGTCATTTTCCTTGAATCAGATAAGACGCGAAAATATGACACTGCGAATACACTAGTCATCGTCAAACCGCGAAAATTTGACACCGTGAAAATAAAGCAATATACAGTAGGTCTTTTAAATGATGCACTTAAATAAAATTTCAACAAGAGCAAAGCCCAACTTGCAAAATATCTCGGTAACCCTCTTGAAGTTCTGTCTAACTGATAAATGTTAAACTCAAAAACTGCTCTGCCAAAAATAATGAACAGAAATTGTCATACAATATTTTTATTCACTTATACTTCTCATATGCAAAGATTAAGACAGTGGTTGGTCAACCAATCAATGAAATATATTAAATGTACTTACCAAATAAAATGCTCCTGGTGGATTTAAACACATATGTACATGTGTAAAGTTACCCCAGGGTAGATTCATTGCACTGTCAATTGATACCTGTCATAATAACAAAAACAAAACTAGAATTACTTTAGAAATGACTTTCAATTTCTGTGGTTTACGGGTATAAACATTTTTGGAAATGGCAATTCTCATAAAATTGTGCCATTCACTCTTTCAGAGCATTAAGTCCCTGTCTTCTTTGACATCATTTCATTACTTCAATGAATTTAATCCCGCCCTCTTTGACGTCACAATAAAGAACCCAAGCCAAAATCAGACTTGACAAGAGGTTGAAAAGTCATGCTAGTTTACTGAAATGTAAATGTTATTCTTGTCAATAACTTTATGTAAGAAAAGATCAGTGATTGTGAATTTTTTTAGTTATATTCTTAACATCCTTGCTTTGTTGGTTACATATAATGGTGAAACCTCGATACAATACTTTAAATAATTAAATATTGATGCAGCTAGCTGACAGCACAGAAAGGTAACATTAATGATTGACCTGTTTCTATGTTGCAGCAAAACAATCATATTATTTATTTTACTGGTAATAAACCACTTTCACATTACTTAAAATTCATTAGATTTTGGCTTCAACTTGAATAAATTTGATTTTAAAATCATGTACTGGTAATTACAAAAGAAGAAGAAATTTGTATCTTAAAACATTCGTGCTTGGCTACAGCCAACACAGCCAAGAACATAGCACAATTAATACAATCAAATGATAGTAGCAGACAAATAAATACTTGGACCAAAGTTTATAAAATATGGCTTTGGTCAGGCTCTGGTATAAATGTCCAGCAGTGTGTTATATATAGTATAAGGAAAACCTGTTGGTGCCAAATAATTGACAATGAGTTTCTGAAACATTGCTTTTGAACTTTTACGGAAAAAGCTTTGATTAACTTTGACGTACCTTAATACCAGTTTTAGGACTGTACTGACAGATAAAGTTCAAATCTTGTTCTAGTGGCTTAGAATCTGTACCTTTTGTTAGTTTATTCTGAAAATAGATTAAAAAAAATATAAATAATTTACCGGAGTAAATAACATGAACATATTTAACTCTAGACATATTGCATGTCAAAGCCAAAATTGCAAAGAAAGTTTAGCAATAATATGGATAGTTGTGACTGCAATGAGTTATATCTGATAAAATTAAGTAAGCATGTTTCCAAGTCCACAATACTTTTATAAGGATATCAGTAAAAAAAACCAAAACCATGCGGAACAACATTTAATAATGTGCATGGCAATAAAAGAATTTTTTTAAACTCCCTTCAAATTTGACTAGAAAAAAATTTTGTGACAATCATTAACACCTTTTATAATGCAATTTACCTATCTATATAGATACAGTATTTTATGTTGTATAAGTAAAATAGTGTGATTTGGTCCACTAAGTAAAAATAATATTTACCCTGATATATTCCTCCAAGTTCTTATCACTTCTTAAGAAGCTTTCTTTAGCTTGGGCCACTTTAGCCACGGCTTCTCGGTTGGTCACTGCTGGACGTCTCATCATGGAGTGGAACAATTTGCTTTCTCCCCTTGATGGCATACATTTGGATGAATAATAAATTCTGTCTGAATATTTTGGTCGCGGTGACCATAAACCAAGTCTTAACCAATCAGCTTGTGGCACTTTACTTGACTAGAAAATACAAAAAAATATGTCAAATTAGTGAATAGATACATACAGCATATAGGGTATTTCAGAAAACAAGTCCCCACTTTAAATGCCAATACCTATTCACCTACATATCAAAGTTTCATGAAATCAACCACACAGGACAGTAAATTTGATTGAATTTGTTATTGCCATTTAAACATAAAAGCAAATGACAAAAGTACCTACTAATTCACTTAATATGCTTGTTATCCTTTCAGGATATTTGACTTTTGAGATGGTTTTAAGATTGCCTATGTTGTGTGAGGTTTAAAAAAAGTAACAAAATCTTGAAATATGAAACTACCAGTTTCATAATGCATATTTTGATATACTAGTACATGGACAAAAATATCAGAGTAAAGACTTTGTAACACTTGTATATAAAGACCATCCATGAGATCAAAGAAATATGGACTTTATAGACAGATGTTTTCATATTTGAAATAGGATCCTTGATTAACAGGTGGTTTTTATACAGAAGTGGTCACTATAGCAAATATCACTGTATTATTTTGGCATTTTAATAAACATACTGTGAACAGGTTTTTTTGCAAGTGGAAATTTTCACCAAATCCTATAGTTAATTGTTCATGAGGGGGTTATTTCCATGATTTTTACCCATTGTTGCATATAAAACTTTTTCAATTCGTGAAAATATAGAAAATTTCTACCACAAGGAAATAACCATGTTTACAGTATCCATGGTATCACTACATTATATTGGTATTGTAATTACCTCCAAAGCTTTCCCATTTGGTCCTTTTGGTACTTTGGTGATTCTGACCAGTAAGGAAGCACATGGTAGGACTCGGATCCCCGTATCACGTAGACAGGACTCTGTCAGTGGGTCCACACCATTTGGACCCTGACTGTATAGTCGTAACTGATGAGCTCCTTCATTTAAAGATATCTGTAATAAACAAAACATGTTCAGGAGTCAAATCATATTTTATCACAGCTGTCCTTCAAGTTTTAAAATCGTACAAATTTTGTTCACATGAATTAATGTGAATCTCATTTCATGTTAACTTACCGGGTAATGTAATTTCCATATGAATTTCACTTCACGTGAATTTAACTTGAAGTTATTTCATTTGAATTTCAAACTTAATGGAGCTATAGCTGGTGACATATTGATATAGGTGAGATATTCTTGACTAAGACATAAAACCTCATTCAATCAATCAATCCTTTGAAAGATAAGAGTAGTCAATTCTGATATATAATATGAACATTGGTGGAAAATTTAGAGTCCGATCGGTACCGTTACAGGTATGGTCTTGACTGAAAATTATGGTAGTCTTATAGGCCTCAAAATGAGAGGAAAATCCCATCCCAGTCATACAGGCAGAGTAGCCTTATAGTCGGGGATTTATGGTATTACATTACCTGAAGTCCTGGTTTATCAACAGGTGGTTGTCTCTCTGTTCCAGATTCCACAAATATATTTAACGTAGCAAATCCTACCACAGTCAGTCCTTTATAAAAATTGTCTACAGTATATATCTGAAATAAATTATAAAACATATTTTAGTCATCGTGAGTGCTCAGAAAAAATTATCTCAAATTTATAATGGTGTAAGATTTTTTAAATATTTGTTTGCCATGTTGTCCCAACCTGTACTGTAAGGTAACCATGGTAATCAGGTCCATTAGCACACCACATGATATGTACCTTATAATGTCTGTGTGTAATGACATGGAATTAATTATGTGTACATGTATGTTGAAATAATTCAATTCTCATTTGTTAAAAGAATTTTGATTGGTCAGATTTTTCTGTTACGTTTGCATGAATGGATTGGTTCTCAGTGACATCATTTCATTATAGATGACATACAGAGGCATTTGAATTCCTACGCCTTAGCGTTGCTATTTTTTACTTGCTACAGCTATATTGTTGTTGAAAAATTTCTAAAAACTGAATTATAAGAAATGAAATTAATTTTTCATTTTGTTAAGGAAGTATGAGAGAATTGGACGATTTGCACACTTAAAATAATTCGCTATGTAAATTTTTCAGTGTGCAAAATGTCCAATTCTTTTATATTTCCATCTTTGTATTTCATTCCTATAATAATTTTTTTAGAAATGTAAAAATGATGTTAATCTGGGATTATATGATGCATATGTATTTCATTTCATATCTATTGGAAATAATTGTTCGGCACAAACATTATGATGTACCATTTTTCTAAAGAATTTAAAAACAATTGACATAAAATCTGACAATAATGATGACAACACAATATAAGTATCAGGTATGTTTAAAAAAATTGCATTGACCTGGGCCCCAGAAGAAAAAAGATAGAGAGGAAGACCAAGAGAGACCTGGTGAAGAACAACAGAGAAAGAAAGAAATGATATGGGCTGGCCAAGTTGGAGAACGGCAGAGAACGAAGCCTTAAATAGGATGAAGTGGAGAGATCTGTGCCTCGCCTTATGCTCCACTAGGAGCGAAGAGGGTAGGTAGGTAGGTATATTTCCTATCTACTTTGGGCCTTGGTGGCTAAGTGGTCTAAAGCACCTACTAACAAACCACAGCTCTTATCACCACCTTGGTTTGTAGGCAGATCCTACTGTAGGAACCACTCTGATTGTGATAGTGAAATACTCTTCATATCCATAGAAATCAAATAAATTTGAATAAATATTGATATTTTTCACTTACTTGTACCTAGTCGTAACAGGAAATCTGTATGTGCATCCGCGATTAGCCAAGAATATATCTGCACAGAGTAAAATGTTGACGCTATGGAGATTTAAAGTGTTGACAAACCAGGCAAATTGCGGATTCTGTTGCGCATATGATGTAAAACGTCACCAAGGACATCACTTCCAGTGTAAACTTCGCCATTTTTTTGCCATGTAAAATCCCCATAACACCAACATTTTCTTTTCTACAGACATACTTTATGACAATCGCAGTGCGCATACAGATCTCCTGTTACGACTAGGTACAAGTAAGTGAAAAAAATCAATCTTTATTCAATTTTATTTGATTTTCTATGGATATAAAGAGTATTTCAATGTCACAGTCAGAGTGGTTCCTATAGTAGGGTTAGAAAGGTTTAGTTTGTTGCATTATACAGGGATTAAACACTATATTGAGGGAGAATTATACAGAAAAAATGGTAGATATAGAATTTTCAACTTTAAAACATTCTGGCAATAAGTGTGGTGGCATTATAATGAGTTGTTACTGTACTTAAACATTTCACCAAGTTAGTTTTAGATGTAGTACGTAACAAGAGTTCTTGTTTGTTACAAACCTTGAACAACAGAGTTGCTGATGGTGGTAGATTGGATTCTCTGTACTCTGTTTTGTGTTCGTATACAGGGTTATATATATCACTGTCCAGTTTGACTGGGGCATTTATATCTTTACCGTAAACTTCATACTTCTTGTCTAACACTCTACCAGCGACCTGAAGACAAAAAATAACAATGTCATCATTGTTTTATCTTGTTCCCTTTCATTTTTGGGTGAAAGACAAAAATCGTTTTGGATGAAGGAAAAACGATGAAAATAAAAGTTTATGAGAAAATGACACCTGAAAAATGATGTATAAGCAGAATAGAATAAACTGTTAACATACAGTAAAACTTGCTATAATCAACCAACTCTAAATGTAGACCACCTGTCCATAAAGTCTGTATATGCTAGGTCAAATAAGTGGCTTTTATATACAAGTTTTTACTGTAATTTTATAAAATTATATTTAAAATATTGCTGTGCTAAATGAATTTCAATTAAGAAAGAAGTATTGTCAAAATTAATGTATAAAGACATTTGAGATGAAATCAAACACAAATATACCCAGAGGCTGCGGTGGCCTAATAGATAAGACGTCAGTCATCAAATCCAGGGTCTCTCACCACTGTGAGTTCGAGTCCCGCTCAGACCACATGTGGGAAAGTGAATTTTCCTTGCCGTAGGCCTTTACTGATTCACCTGGTATCAGTATAAAGTACTGGGGGAGTGGTGCGCTTGTCTGCGGTGTACCGACTCTGTGAGCTAGCACGTTAAAGTCACCCTGAGTGCACGCTATTACAAGGCAGACCATACAACACACTCGCACTTCACATGCATAAACAAAATTGAATAGGTCGAATAGCTGAAAAATTGCTGATGCGACGTTAAGCAACATTCAACCAACCAACAAATATACCCATCTATTTCCAAATCACAATCCAAAAAGTACAGTAAATACTTTGAAAACTTTCAAATTAAGTTAAACAGGGGGAAATGAAGCATGGTGATCCGGAAAGGGTAGGCACAGCTTGTTTAGCTTGCTAAAACAGATATGTGTGTAATAAAAATTGAGAAGGTACATAGAACTATGGGACATCAAACAACTTGTATACCTTTGTAAATGTGACAGAGTCCGGTAAATATCTACATCCATCTACATAAATATCAAAACCATCTCCAGTTAAAAATGGTTCCTTTAAAGGTGTCTTTCTCTCAAGAGGTAACCAGGCAAACTGAAATACAAAAATAAATAAAGACTATAAATATCTACATTCAGCTCACCTTACTCATCACAGTTGGCCATATTCAGCAAGAGTTGAAATACTAATTAGCATGACATTACTCAATATTGTCAGATTTAAAATCATATTACCTTGTGTATTCTATAAAAATCCAAGTTTATGTGACAGTATTTTTATGTAACCAGTACTTACCTTAGAGGAGACACAGTGGCAAAATGGTTCAGGCATTAGCCTTGAAACCTAAGGTATCTGGATGCCACCAGTGTGGGTTGAACCCATTTTACCACAAGTACTTTGTATCAGCATCTACTTATTGTCTTGGTCTGAATGGTCCCCGTGTTTATCAGTGTGACATTGCAGGGCTCTCGCTGGGTTGTTTTTTGGGCCTATATTCTGCCCCATTCACAATTCAAAATCATATGGTTTTTTCACAATCACTTTGCCAATTTTCACAATTTTGGAAATTCCAGTTTTAAAAACAGTATTTTGGAGTTTTCTGTAACTTTAAAGGATTTTTTTTTTTGTTTTCACTCTGTTGGTCATTATGATGTTAATATTCACATTTGCAAGAGCCCTGGCTCAACTCAAAAAGGGTGAGGGAGAGCCCTGCATTGGGTGCTAACTCTGTAAAGGTCACCTTAACACAGACTAGACCAGAAACATTAACAAAATTTAATTTTTCATATCTAAACTAATTCCTAGATATTCAAAGATCTGAAATACATATAGTTAGCATAGACTCAAATCCTTTTAGTACTCCAGCACTAAATTTGTGAGCAAATATCAGTTTTCTTATCGAGTATCAGTTTTTAAATCAAATACTTGGGAACTCGATGAGATCTCTAGTAAATACAACAATTGACCCATAACCGACCACGCCAACAATGTTCCGACATTGGCCGCCATCACGGTACCAAAGCAGCATCACGGCAACTAATGACGTACTAGTGTCAGTGACGTCATTAAACGGCGCAATTCAGGCAGAGTTTTCATTCTTTTTGCCTGTAATTCAAGCATGCCAGGCCTTTGTCGGAACATTGTGGGCATGGTCAGCGATACATCAATTATGGACTCGCAATAAAGTTTAAATGGTATTTGAGCAAGTGAGTTTCAATGTATAAGGATTAAAACTAATACACACACAACATTCCGGTACACAGGTAGACCTACCTCTGGTAACACTTCCTCGGCATCATCAGACAAATCACTTGGTGACAGGGAACCAGGCCTGGGTTGACCTTGGAATATGTGTAATCGTAAAGTAGATCTGCCATAGCGTTTCCAGTCTCTGTTCAACGGGAGATCTTCAAATGGAATACGACTAGGTTCTGGTACTGGTGGGTAATACAGTTTTAATGTGTGGGTGCCTGAGTTTATATACATATTTGATGGGTTATAGTTAGCTCTGCTCTTCAAACCAAGACCTATAAATACAAAGTTAGCACATGTACATACATGTAAACCAAGTTCCGAATCCAGAATACATGAAACCAACAGAAATGTGTGGAGAATCCTCTGCAAGATCTCTGCAAATGTTGCCTTGAAATTTTAGAAACGTTTCATTTCATAACATATCAAGTATCAGTACAGGTACATTTATTTTCTAAAAATGATTTTAAAAAACATTTGAATTCCTAATTCCTATGCCATAACAAAGCTATTTTTTTACTTGCTATGAATTGTTGTTTGAATTATATTATTTAATAATAAGAAATGAAATTACTTTTTCTTTTGTTATGGAAAAAAGAAAGAATTGGATATTTTGCAATATACTGTAAACGTATTTAATTTCGTGTGTATTTAATTTCGTGTGTATTTAATTTCGCATGTATTTATTTTCGTGTGTATTTAATTTCACGTGTATTTATTTTCGCTGTAAAGGAAATTTAGACATATCGGTGTAGTTAAATTTTCGCCTTTTTGAAATATGCATTATAACACAATAGGCATAATATAAATTTCGCTAGGTATTAATTTTCACGCAAAATAAACGACCGCGAAATAAGCGAAAATTAGTACACTGCAAAAATAAATACATTTACAGTAACTCATATGCACTGTAATAATTGACTTACTTTGATCATTTGAAAGTATAAGTGGTACAGCGGCCCAAGCAACAAGTGTTTCCTCGTCATAAAGTGTGGCTTCTTGTGCTTGATCACCGGGTATATAATCGTCTAGTACATCTTGTCGTTTGCGAAGATAAAATCTAGCGATGACGACCATGTCGCCTTGCATGTCTACATCATTAAACGTGGCTTCTTGTTGTCCGAATACATGATAACCGTACTTAAAGTTAGATTTAACAGCGGTAGTACTACAGGTTACAGGGCTAGTTGATGATTGTACAACCTGGAAAAATAGAAAATATATATATATAAGTTTGATGAAGTGATTAACACTATGGTTGCTGCAGCAGCATATATTCCTATACTGGCAGCTTGCCACACTAAAATATATATCCTATACCGGCAGCTAGCCACATGGACATATATATGTGACCGGCTAATAAATGTTAAGGGATTTATAGTCAAGTGGTCTAAATTTAGTACTTATTTAACTCCCAATGACTTTCACCACCTTGGTTTGAATCCCACTTGGAACAGATCTTAGTGTGGGAAAAACTTGTCAGTTCACTTGCCAAAGATCAGTGATTTACTCCTGTATGAATATTTATAGTAACCATGGCAACTGTGTCACATATATGCATGCTGGGGTCCATTTTTGAAGAATTATCATAAATTTAAAAAGAAGGTTCTGAAAAATGTGTGATGAACCAGTACCACAGCCAATAATATAAGAAAAAAGCTTACCATCTCTGGTTTTATTGGAGATGTTCATCAATACAATAACCTACTGATTCTTTATATCAAAACATTTCTTTACACCTGATCATACTAACCTTTCCAGTAAAGGCATAATAAGCAGTTAATCTAATTTTCCCCTCCCCCTGTTCTGCGTTCTTCACCCTGTCAACATCATACTAACCTTTCCAGTAGAGACATAATAAGCAGTTAGTCTAATTTTCCCCTCCCCCTGTTATGCGTTCTTCACCCTGTCAACATCATACTAACCTTTCCAGTAGAGACATAATAAGCAGTTAGTCTAATTTTCCCCTCCCCCTGTTCTGCGTTCTTCACCCTGTCAACATCATACTAACCTTTCCAGTAGAGGCATAAAAAGCAGTTAGTCTAATTTTCCCCTCCCCTGTTCTGCGTTCTTCACCCTGTCAACATCATACTAACCTTTCCAGTAGAGGCATAATAAGCAGTTAATCTAAATTTTCCCTCCCCTGTTCTGCGTTCTTCACCCTGTCAACATCATACTAACCTTTCCAGTAGAGGCATAATAAGCAGTTAATCTAATTTTTCCCTCCCCCTGTTCTGCGTTCTTCACCCTGTCAACATCATACTAACCTTTCCAGTAGAAGCATAATAAGCAGTTAGTCTAATTTTCCCCTCCCCCTGTTCTGCGTTCTTCACCCTGTCAACATCATACTAACCTTTCCAGTAGAGGCATAATAAGCAGTTAGTCTAATTTTCCCCTCCCCCTGTTCTGCGTTCTTCACCCTGTCAACATCATACTAACCTTTCCAGTAGAGGCATAATAAGCAGTTAGTCTAATTTTTCCCTCCCCCTGTTCTGCGTTCTTCACCCTGTCAACATCATACTAACCTTTCCAGTAGAGGCATAATAAGCAGTTAATCTAATTTTTCCCTCCCCTGTTCTGCGTTCTTCACCCTGTCAACATCATACTAACCTTTCCAGTAGAGGCATAATAAGCAGTTAATCTAATTTTCCCTTCCCCCTGTTCTGCGTTCTTCACCCTGTCAACATCATACTAACTTTTCCAGTAGAGGCATAATAAGCAGTTAATCTAATTTTCCCCTCCCCCTGTTCTGCGTTCTTCACCCTGTCAACATCATACTAACCTTTCCAGTAGAGGCATAATAAGCAGTTAATCTAATTTTTCCCTCCCCCTGTTCTGCGTTCTTCACCCTGTCAACATCATACTAACCTTTCCAGTAGAGGCATAATAAGCAGTTAGTCTAATTTTCCCCTCCCCCTGTTCTGCGTTCTTCACCCTGTTAACATCATACTAACCTTTCCAGTAGAAGCATAATAAGCAGTTAGTCTAATTTTCCCCTCCCCCTGTTCTGCGTTCTTCACCCTGTCAACATCATACTAACCTTTCCAGTAGAGGCATAATAAGCAGTTAGTCTAATTTTCCCCTCCCCCTGTTCTGCGTTCTTCACCCTGTCAACATCATACTAACCTTTCCAGTAGAGGCATAATAAGCAGTTAGTCTAATTTTCCCCTCCCCCTGTTCTGCGTTCTTCACCCTGTCAACATCATACTAACCTTTCCAGTAGAGGCATAATAAGCAGTTAGTCTAATTTTTCCCTCCCCCTGTTCTGCGTTCTTCACCCTGTCAACATCATACTAACCTTTCCAGTAGAGGCATAATAAGCAGTTAATCTAATTTTTCCCTCCCCCTGTTCTGCGTTCTTCACCCTGTCAACATCATACTAACCTTTCCAGTAGAGGCATAATAAGCAGTTAATCTAATTTTCCCCTCCCCCTGTTCTGCGTTCTTCACCCTGTCAACATCATACTAACTTTTCCAGTAGAGGCATAATAAGCAGTTAATCTAATTTTCCCCTCCCCCTGTTCTGCGTTCTTCACCCTGTCAACATCATACTAACCTTTCCAGTAGAGGCATAATAAGCAGTTAATCTAATTTTTCCCTCCCCCTGTTCTGCGTTCTTCACCCTGTCAACATCATACTAACCTTTCCAGTAGAGGCATAATAAGCAGTTAATCTAATTTTCCCCTCCCCCTGTTCTGCGTTCTTCACCCTGTCAACATCATACTAACCTTTCCAGTAGAGGCATAATAAGCAGTTAATCTAATTTTCCCCTCCCCCTGTTCTGCGTTCTTCACCCTGTCAACCTGAAATCCTATCGTTGTATCCTGTGGGCTGCCTGGCTGAATATTGGGTAACCGCTGTTCTTGGCGGCTGAAATATGATACACACACAATAAATATTACATTTTACATAGATTTATGAGGAGTATTACTAATCTAGTTAATAATAATTTTACTTTTGGTATCATAACACAGTACATTGTATGTAACAGTTGATCTTGAACACAGATATCTTAAACTTCTGAATAATTTGAATTTTTTTGAATGAGTAACTCTTTATTTAAACAAAATAATTACTGATATCTGGAATTTGGATTTCTCGAACTGTTGTGAAAATCTGCATGCAAAACACGGGAGCATGCAAAATGAAAATTATTGGAAGAAACTACAACTAATTTTACATTGAACGGTGAAAAAAACCACGGAAATTGGCCAAAAATAAGTTTTGAGAATTTTTAAAAAATATATAGTTTTATATGAAATAAAAAAAAATTTACAGTGTCCAAATATATATTGCACCACTCTGTATATACCGGTATCTTTAAGTCAAGTTGAAAACACAACACACAGCACACACAATTGCAAAACAAAAAGTGACTACTAAAAAAGTTAAAATTAATCTACTCAGAGATGAATTAGTTATTTTTTGTAAATATATAAACACTATTTTTTTTTAATTAAAAAATTAGTAAGCATTAAAATAAATTAAAATTAAACTAAAGTAAAAACAAAATACAACTATGTAGTTTTAAAAATTAAGTAAAGTTAGTCTGCTAGCTAAAACCTCAGTAATTTTTTTTAAATTAGACTATTATAAGATATGTTAGTATATATATATAAAATGCTGGGTTATCATCAAGATACATGGATTAAACCTTATTTTCCCCTAGTGAAAATTATTTTAATAAATACTGCATACCTTCTTCGTGGGGTAGACTGTGGGGGTGGTTCTGAGGGAGGAGGCGGTGGGGGTAACTGTCGCTGTGGAGACCTGGGGTAAGGTAACAATGGCGGAATCTGAAACATACCAAGACACAAAATCAGCTTTGTAACATAAAATTTCATTTTTATTTTTACTTTTTAGCTTTAAACACAGAACTTGATACCAAATAAAGGCAAAAACTTTACAATCATAATTACCTTGAATGCATTCCTTTGAAATTGAAGCAATTGAAGGCCTTCTTTCAAAACAAAGGCTTAATAGAAATCTTGCAACATACAGAAGTAGTGGTACATGGATGGACAAATAAATATTACTATAAATAAACAATGACATACACCCAACACCTTACAAAAGCTAGGTATGGCAGCAACTTATAAGGTCTTATATTATAATAAAGAATTTTAAATTTTTTTTCTCATCAAGCAAAGTCAGTAAAAATCTTTTAACTTTATGGGTTTAATTTCAGGACTTTATTCCTGCCCAAGAAATTAAGTCTGGGTATGTAATAAAACTTAAATAATACTTGGTGTAATTTCAGGGGGTAAATTAATCTACCTGTCTCTAGAATGGTTGCTATGGACATCTCCATTTTGGTTGCTATAGAAATCTCCATTTTGGTTGCTATGGAAATCTCCATTTTAACCTATGGTAACTAAGGTGATACAAAACGGCTAAAAACTAAGCTTTAAAATATACTGCTGTGTAATGCAGACAAGCATTATGTGATTTAAGCTACATGTGTGGAACAATCTCCATGGTAACTCGATGACCTACCTCAGGTGCCCGGTACTGACTATAATTTGCAGCAGATATATTGACCAATGACTGGACCTCAGCGTCTCGCATGTTCACAAGGCGGTAATATAATTCTACATCTCCATACTATGTAAAAAATAAAATTAAAAATATTAAAAAATAAAAAAACAACAGGTGAAAGCAAAAAACAAGAGGCCCATGGGCCTTAACGCTCACCTGTGACCTTGACCTTTGATCCCATGAGCTTCATTCAAATATCAAAATGATAATTAGGCCAATATTCTTACATACATGCCTATACAAAAAGTTAATAGTTTTCAAGATAATTAATCATTTAGGTATTCTTTTGCATCTGTGACCTTGACCTTCAAACCCATGACCTTCATTCATATATCAAAATGATCATTAGGATAATACTAAATATTCTAATATACATGCCTATATAAAAAGTTAATAGTTTTTAAGATAATTAACCATTAAGTTTTCTTTCGCATCTGTGACTTTGACCTTTGAACCCATGACCTTCATTCATATATCAAAATGATCATTAGGATAATACCTAAATATTCTAATATACATGCCTATATAGAAAGTTTATAGTTTTTGAGATAAATAATCATTTCAAAGCTTGTTCACATCCGTGACCTTGACCTTTGAACTCATGACTTTTATTCATATATCAAAATTACCATTGGGCCATTACCTACAATATTCTAATATACATGCATATACAAAACGTTAATAGTTTTCAAGATAATTAACCATTCAGGTATTCATTTGCATCTGTGACCTTGACCTTTGAACCCATGACCTTCATTCATATAAAATGATCGTTAGGATAATACCTAAAATATTCTTATATACATGCCTATACAAAAAGTTTATAGTTTTTTAGATAAATAATCATTTCAGTACTTTTTTACATCTGTGACCTTGACCTTTGAACTCATGACCTTTATTTATATATCAAAATTACCATTGGACCATTACCTACAATATTCTAATATACATGCCTATACAAAAAGTCTATAGTTTTTGAGATAAATAATCATTTCAATACTTGTTTACATCTGTGACCTTGACCTTTGAACTCATGACCTTTATTCATATATCAAAATGACCATCAAGCCATTACCTACAATATTCTAATATACATGCCTATACAAAAAGTTCATAGTTTTGCAGATAATTAACTATTTTGGTAAACTTGTACATCTGTGACCTTGACCTTTACACCCATGACCTTAATCAATATATCAAAATGATCGTCATGTCAATACCTACAATTAACAAAAAATACTATGTCATTATCACCAGAAATGTTTAAAAAATAGCATTTCTTATCAAAGGTCAAAAACTGGGACATGACCTTGACCTTTGACCTTGACATCATTTGGAAGAAAATCGCAAGACAAGATCAACAGTGAAAACTTCATACAATTATCTTCAGCCATTATGAAGTTATAACAATAAATGTCTCATTTTAAAAATTACATAATTTTACGCAAAAAACGCGTAACCTATTTTTCATCCAATTTTCATAAAAAACACAATTTAAATGTATCTAGGTATCCTGAATCCAAAAATCTAATCAAAATTTGCCTGCACCTTTTGGTTTCAGAGAAGAAGATTTTTTTGTCTTTTGGCTATTTATAGTAACGGCAGCCATATTGTTGGGCGTGGTCAAACCCCAAACACAAATTTGAAAGCCTGTTACCCAGGCATAATAATCACCAAGTTTCCTCAAATTTGGCTCAGTAGTTTTGGAGGAGAAGATTAAAATGTAAAGTTTACGCACGACGCACGACGCACGACGCACGACACACTTTCGGCTCAGGTGAGCTAAAAATGTCAACAAAATCATAAAACATTAATCATTTTTGATTTTGAGTGGAGTAATGGTGTTCAAGGTCCTAGTCAAGATTCTTTAACTTATATCAAGGTGGTCAGTTCTAAGATGTTGAGGGAAAATGGAGTGTCCTGAGAAAACCATTGACCTTCATAGAATGAACTGACATACTTTCCCACACTATAGATCTTTCCAAGTGTGATTTGAACCTAGGTGGCGAGAGGTGCCATGATCTGTAAGCACACATTAGATCACCTGGCCAGCAAGGCCTCAAAAAAACTACAGGTACTTAGAGGAATGAACAGCATATACATGTATTACTATATCCTGTCAACCTTCATTCTAGAAGGGGTCATGGGGCCACTGATCCCTTTTTCAAAAGTCAAACAAATAAATGTGGGTCATTTTGAAAAATAACTATTTTCATTGCTTATAATTCAATTTTTAGAAATTTTTCAACAACAAATCAACAACTTAAACGACAATATAGCCGTACCAGGTAAAAAAATAGCAACGCTATGGTCCAGGAATTCAAATGCCTATGTACGTCATCCATAATGAGATGACATCACTGAGAGCCAATCCATTCATGAAAATGTAACAGAAAAATCTGACCAATCAAAATGCTTATTAAGTCCCCAGTAAGCCATATTTAAAATTAAATGAATGTAAAAAAAAATATTTATAGTGTTTTTGTGGAGGGTTTTGAAAATGATTCTCTCTTAAAAATCCTAGATTGAAAACTGCTCTTTAGAAAAATTAAAAATACAAAAATTATTTGAGATTATGTTCATATTTAAATTCATTATTTTTAAAACATTTCTCACTTGTTTAGGACTGTAGTTGACTAGCATGTAGGTATGGTTTTATCGGTACATTTCTAAAAGGAATACGGAACTTCCCAGCAATGATGTTACCATCATTATCAAACACAGGAAGTTTGGTCCAAGCCCTTGTAATCAGACTATGTTTGTCATATTCTGATGCTGGACCTCCTGAGGTCTGTAATTCTACCACAATACCTAAATCTGACTGTGCAGGACACCTATAAAATAAGGAATGAAACATGTAAATATTTAACTGAAAATGCAGTACCAAACTTTTCATGTTTGGTTATGTTTTTTGAATTTGAACTAGAACCCTACAAATGAAAGGTTGTATAATTTGGTTCACTGGCAGGAATGTTTCTCAATAATGGTAATACCTTTTAACAATTTTATAAAGTAAAAGAATTATTTATAATGCAGTCTAATTTATAAGGGTTTAACCCTCTTGCTGCCAAACGGACATATGTGTCCTCTACCAACAGCCTGCCATACTGACACATATGTCCTTTAAATGGAATTGTCAATTTTCGGTTAAAAGACTAAGGGATACATATTATCTTTTTGTAAAGTAAACAAAAATGCAAAATGTTAACTATTGAGATTATAATCTAAAATTAACTAATGATGTCATATGAATACAAACACGTCTGACGTCATATTCTATTGTTGATGTCATATCATTTCGCATTGTGAACTTCAATTTGGCACTGCCAACGTTGTGCTGAAAATTAATTGGCAGCAAGAGGGTTAAAAGTTTGCAGGTGACCCACTCTTTAACCATTGCTACAGACGTTGTAGCTTGCAATAAGGCACTGGACCTCAATTTTGAGTTTTATCTAGCCTGTTCTCTACTATTTAGCTTGCACTGAGACACAGGAACTAGGTTTATGAGCATCATAAGCAAGATTTTTCCTATGACAAAAATCTATTATGAATGAGAAATGAAAACTATCTGAGAAAATTTGGGAAGTCTATCTAAAGTGAAGTTCAAATCAACTACCATTGACTTTGAAAAGCCAATCACAGTGCTAGCCACAATACATTTTTTAAGATACTGTATCATTTTCAATTAAACAAATAAAACTCTAGGGCACTTTTTTGTAACAAGAGCAGTCTCTTGAAAGACAAATGCCCCCCCCCCCATTTTTCTTATCAATAAGTTGTTATTTCTAAGATTTGACCTTGTGACCTTGACCTATGTACTTTAATTTGGTATGTTAGACACTGATTCATGCTGGTTTACTTTTGTGCCAAGCTTGATGAAAATCCATCCATAGACATAGAAGATATGGAGTGGACACAATATCGAGACAGATGACCAGATGGTCGGACAGGGTGTTCCCTATAAAGCCCTCCCCCATAAACTTTGTTTCCTGAGGGCATAAAAATTCTAGGGTTCTACGTTGTAAATATTTACTTTGGTACAGGCTGTCTGGCTCCAATGACAGCATTGGACGAGTTCTGGTAGTAAGTTCCCCTGGTGGCAGGTTCTGTGTATACTGTCGGCAGTACTGTAGGGTCTCCAACAACAGCAGACGTACTGTGTAATCCAACGATCAGTCTACACGCCGTAACACGAGGATCCATATTTAACACAAAGTCATAAAATATGACAAATCCAGCACTAAAGAAGAAAATGTCATACACATAAATAAAACAATGATATATTGAGTAAAACAACTTACTGTAAACATGGTGGAAATTTTCATAAAGTCATATTATTAACATTTCACTAGGTGGATATTTTCATGATCTTGTCCATTCTTGGGGTTCAGTGCATAGTATGAAACATGACTTTGCATTATTTTCAAGAGGGGAAATCTTCGCAATTTTCCTCAATTTGGAACACATCTAAAATTTCAATTACACAAAAATAACCATATTTACAGTTCATTAGAGAAAATAAATTTGTAACTGAAAAACATGTACTTGTCAACAGCCAACATAACCAAGGACATCAAACAACACCTGAATGTGATATAAACAGACAAACAAAACAAGAAAAAACAGACACAAATTGGAACTACTGATGATAATATCATATTTATAACCCAATAACTATCTAAATAAACTATAATTGTAAAGTGCTGATCTGGAACTCCAAAATTAACACTGAAGAACCCTCCCTCAACATTGCCATGAGTACATTTCAAAGGTAAACATGTCTTCCACTTAATTTTTTAGCTGGAGATATTATGATACAAGTGAAACATTCTCGACTGGGATTTAAAACCCCATTCAATCAATCAGTTATTTTATGCAGTGTGAGGAGGAAGAAAAATGACCTTATGTGATTTGTGTATCGCTGATCCAGAAAACTGCAAGTTCCTCTTGCCCCTATACAATAATTGGTATCGCTGTCTTTTTGCATTATGTTTTTAATTGTTTATTTACAATTCTTACAATTCTCCTTGACATGCAAGGTTAGGGGACAGGCCCATCAGCATTTAGTGTATGAAAGACTTAATGGTGATTACTAGTGTATCAGAAAATATTCAGAATCCTGGTTAATGAGTCAGGTAACAGAAATTTTGCTTGCTACTGTATACCTAGAAAAGTTCGCTGTGTATTAATGTTCGCTATTTTCGCGGTCGCTGATTAACCGCAAAAATAAATCCATCATGAAATTTTATATCCTTGTCACCTCCCTTACACCACCTACATGACCGCGAAAATGCTCTCCATTCCAAAACCGCGAAAATTTATACAATCTACCAGTGAATATTTGTATGTATACAGTATTTGATAACCCACTGAACAGTTGTCTCCCTTTGTATCAAATTATAGACAACTTGGGCTATTTATATCACAGAAATCATGTATTTAATTGTGGGCAACATCAGGCAGGATATTTCACAATGACAATAAATAATACACTAACATTATAGATAATGTGTAAGGGTTAAAATCCAAGTTGGGGTAAATCCTTCTGGTGGCTTAACTGATACACAAAAAATATCTCATCATACGGTAGCTCAGTTGGTAGAGTGCTCATTTCAAAAGTGGGAGGTTGTGGGTTCGAACCCCGGCCCGTCTGACCCAAGACTTGAAAGTGGGTAGTGACTGTTCTATTGCCAAGCACTCAGCATTACAAAATGAAAGTCACAGTTCTTTCAGATGGGAACGAGGTCCTGTGTCACGGTGGGCTTGGCATGCTAAAGAACCCTGCTGTATAATGCCATCAGCGCAACGCACAGGCAAAATTTCTGCACTTTCACCTATAGCTGGCAATGTCTCGATATAAGTGAAATATTCTTGACTGGGACATTTTACACCATTACTCAACTCATCATAATGCCTCCCAACAACTTTGTCACCTTGCATATTACCATACTATTTTGCCTATTCCAAAATTCATATGTCTACATTTTTGTATAAGCCCCATCAATTATTCACCATACTCTTTTATAATGACAAAATCTCACTGAACAAATGGTGGTAATGAATTGAGGTTTTACTGTAACTAGAATAGAATGGAATCTTAATGGTGGTGTTTGGTTTGTGCATAATATGTCAAAAAAACATCTTCTTTGATTGCAACTTGTAACCATTCTGTTAGCTATTTGGTCTCCATTTGGAAAATAGAAAGATTGTTTTTGTATGAAGATATGTAAACCAAGCAGTAGAGTGCTCCAGTCTTATAAAGGTCCCATCCCTGATCACTTCTGATGACTTCTGTCACAAGGACAAAGTAACACTAATGCTTGTATAATTCTTTTAAAAATATAAATAGCTTTACACTGGGTTGTTGGTTTATGTAAAGTTTGGTGAAAAAACTTATTTTTAAATACATAGGAACAAAGGTTGTAGAATACAAGTAGGATTGCTTTAGTTTTTACAAAAGTACTTGATACCATTTTATCATCATAATGTCTTTTGCCAGACAGAAGTCTGGAGTTTTATAATTATACTAAACAAAATTGGTTCTAATATGTGTTTTGCATCTTGTTTCTTGCATTTCAGCCATGTTGTTTGCTGTTGTGTGCTATTCTGTGCACTGTGTCTCCAATGTCTAAATCTGAAATCTCTTCCAGAACACAGATTTTGTTTAATTTTTCTAAAGTTTATTTTATTCATAAATGCAAAATACATGACTAGATGAACATGTCCAATCAAACCGGATATTATAAAGGTTTTGATCCATATTTTTTTGTGACACTAAAACCATTAACTTTATCACTGGATGCCCAGCACTGGTGCTGCTACTCAAGCTGCATACTTCTTACTTCATTGGGAACTTTCGTGGCCGAGTGATCTGTGCCATTCACTCACTAATCACAGTGCCTCTTACCACCTAGGCTAGAATCCAACTTAGAATCTAGCACAAATGCTTGTGTGAGAAAGTTTGTCAGGTTGCTTGCCAAAGGTTGGTGGTTTTCTCCTGACACTCTGGTTTCTTCCACAATCATTAAACGGACCGCTTCAATAAGTGAAAGAATCTTGACTGGGCATAAAATTTCATTTCTCCAACTTGCTGCTTACTTCATAGGGACAAGTACTGCTATATAGCCAAAAAAATTGTTTTAAATTTGCCATGGCATTTTCTGCAACATCTGATACATGTTGTTAGAGAAGATCAAAATAAAGCAGTAAAAAATTTTAACATATATTTTATAAAATTAAAATAGAATAAATATAAATATATTGGACGACTGATAACAGGGTTGCCATGGTAACACATGATCAATATTGTTTGTGCAAAAGTTCATAGAAAACATTTACATCACACATTCCTTTCACGTTGTAGCTTCCATGGGAAAACATTATGATGTAGTTTTTATGGGAAAACATCAACTTAAGCTATTCCATGGCCAATGGCAAAAAATAGTCACTCAAACATTAGATGTTACCTGGTGAACCCCCATTATTACTATAAAATGTTGATATAAGTTCAGCATAATAATCATGAGCACCATAACAGTAAAATTCACCACATTTGAACATCAGATCATGAGAAAAACAAATTGTACACATTATTAGTATTTGGAACAGAAGTAGTGTTAGGATGAAACAGTCTGCGTAATTTATCCAAATTGTTTACACAAATTCAAACACCATACTAAACAGAGAGAAATGGGGTTTGCCACTAAACATGTGATACCCCTTAAGGCTTGTGTGGAAAAATTATTTTCAATGGATTTGAAACATATCAGTTCACGTTTTCCCATAATAACGATGTTACTCTGGGAATTCCCTTAGTAAACATTTTTAAAAATGTCCCACACAAACATGAAAGGGTGTTGATCACATGATGCAGCGGTGAAACTCCATTGGTAAGTAGATATTACTGTATTAGCAACACAAAAATGTATGACATACTAAACACGAAATAATTATTTATCCGAAGAAAAAAGCGAAAACTCTGTCTGGTTACAACAAAAAGTTATGTAACAATCCAACAACAATAACGTCACAGGTCAAAAATGAATTAATCCAAATACACGTCACAGGTAATATAATCCAAATATGGTACATATAAGTCACAATGATATAATCCAAATAGACACAAATGAAAACAGTATCACATTCACTCAAGTTTGTGGCACAAAGGTGAAGGAAGGTCGCTGGTTAAAACTCTGAGGCAGACATCTTTAAATTAGTATGGTGCTGCCACCTATAGGAAAGAAATGTAAACACTTTTGAATTTCATTTCAAAATTATTATACATTTAGCTTTAGTATTTATAATTTTGTTTTGATTAAGAAAATTATTATGAGGAAATTACTGATATATATTTATTGAATGAAATTTCTATACCATCAGAATATTTTCATAGGTATGAAAAGACATCATAATATTACCTTTCTCATTTACAAGATATTCTAGAATTTGGTTAATATGCTACCGGTTCTTTTATTTACATGTATGCAGCATCTACCAGTTTTAAAATATTCATTTATTATATTTTTAACAATGAACCAATAGTATTTTATAAGACAAAAATTATTCTATATAAAATAAAAAGTTCAGAAAAATCAAAGCAGTTTTATTATTCATAAGCAAAAGAAAGTCTATTTGCAAAAAGTTTGAAAGGTTAAAACATGAAATGAAAAATAAATGTTGTTATGGAATTGTGTAAATTATAATTTTTGTAGCTACAGTGCAGGATCTAATTACGATAAGGTGATATGCTATTTTATATTATAAACTCAGTGTGATTTAAGATTGGAAAAAGTTTGATATATATATATCAAATTATCTCCCCTTTTTGATGTGAACATCCAATTAAAAATATGTGTAAAGCTATAAATATATTTTAATATAAGTGCGCTAGAAATTTAAAAGATTCTTTTCAATAAATCAACCACAAACACAGACCAATCCTTATTCAAATCGCAAAAAAGTGGGTTCTTTCAGTGCATTAGTCCTTCTACTTATATAGCAAGACAATCATCTTGAAATGGCAGAGAAAACTGGAGTGTTTGGAAATTTGAAAATGTGCATATTTTAAGACCATTGTACAGCAGAATTTTGAATAAATATCCAGATTGTCAATGTTTATTGTCTACAAATGGCCTGCCGGTCGATTACAGACTGGTAAAATATTCATAGACTTCTGTGAAAAATGAGTGCATTTGAGCCTTATATAATTACCATTATACACTGATTCAAACAAAAAGATATATCCACTAGTCTAATTGGCAGAACTTAAAGCATGACTATTTAAGCCGGTATATCGCTGTTTATGGAGCAAGTTTTAAACATCTACAAAAAGACTATGAGGACCTAGTTGCAGATTTAAGCAGGATACTGTCCTAAGATCTAATGGTCAAAGCAATTATACTAGTATTAATCAGTCTAACTTAAATTAAAGCACATCTGTTTAAGCTTGGATATGGAGCAAGTTATAAACATCTACAAAATGACCATTACGAGATAGGTGCACACTGTTAAGCAGGATATTCTCCTAAAATCTAATGGTCAAAGCAGTTATACTGACCATTTAGCCATCTATTTGTTCGGGGTCTCTAGTGGGATAACCAAAAGGCTGCTCTCTGGACAAAGCTTTGTTACTCTGGGTCGCTACCCATGTATGAAATGCTGTGGGGACACGTTGTTTATCAAAACGATTATCATCATCACTGAAACACCAAACAGCATTTATTTAAACATTAATTTATTGTTGAATTTGTGGATGGGGAAAAAACAAGATTTACTGTATTCAGTGGTATAATAGATTTCCATTAACAGAAGATAATAAACATCAATGTTTTGGCATGGGAAGTACAACTCTTAGAGGAAATATGAAATGTTGCTGAATTGTTTTTCCTTCTTTTTTTTCTGTGATTATTTTCAGTTGCTGGTTTTTTTTTGAGGGGGGGAGAAGGCTGGGGTAGAGAGATTGCTTCTGTTTACATTCCCTTTTTTCATTTATTTATTATCGTCTGTCTGATCAGAGTTGTAAGTGGTACATTTTTTGTTCATTTATAAAAAGAATAGAATTTCTGTTGAACTATAATGATCACAAAAAAACTAAAAAGAAAATAATTAGTAAAAAACATTTTTGGAACAATCAAACATCTTAAAAAGTTATTAATAAAATAGGATGCCATTTCAAAAGTGTCCCTCAAATGAATTCAAACTGGAAAATTCACAAGTATGTGCATGGACAAAATACTAATAGCCAATAGCACATCTAGTCCACCCAAAGATTGTTCATGTGAAATTTCATAAAGATCTGTGCTATAGTTTTTGACAGAAGAAAATGGAGTAAACATTAAACATTGTAATTGTAAGTCACCCCCCACTTTGTTTAGGGGACATAATAGGTGTGAAACTTAATGATTTGTAACTAGATATATATACACTTCTAAAAATTCTAACAAGCTTGAAGTTTTGGTCAAGAGTACTAAAGCCAATTAGTTTTTTACTGACCAGAAAAAAAGAAGGTTAGGAGCAAGTGCAGTGGTCAGTTCTATACAGGCAAGTATTAATAATACTTTACAGACTTACGGGGAAGAAACTCAGTATTCACTGTTATAGAAACGACGAGAGGATGTCGGGGGAAATGGCTGGTTAGACAGGTGACTAGTACCAATCCGAACTCTCGATACAAATTCTGGGTCTGCCGTGGGTATATAACGGTTTGGACTAAAATTTAAAATTAAATCTTTAAAAGTAATAAAAACCATTTTCTGATGAAACATTAATATTGTAAGATTGTATTGTGGTATAACTTGCTACAAAAATAATCCAAACTGGTCCTAGAACATAGTATACAGAGATTTGGACTAAAAATCAGAATTCATTTATCTTTTAAATAATATTATAAACATTTTCTGACATTTAAAAAGCTTGACACAAATTGGAAGTTTGTATTGTGGTAAATAAGTTGGAAAGACAGTCTGGTCCTTGAACTTTCTGGAACTACCATAATGGGCATCATTTGATCGCCATTTCAAGTACTAATCCAAAGCTAAAGTTTTGTAATCAATATCTTGCAGTAACAGGAGCAAAACTGAAAAACACAGATTCTGAAATCTTCAGGCTGAAGTGAAAGTTTTCATATTCACAAGGCTGAACTAGCTGATAAATGGAACCAAAAAGTTTACATACCACATGGGTAAAATTGAAAGAGCAACGCAGTATATTTGTTTTTGTTTGTTTGTTTGTTTTTTGGTTTTTTTCAGATTATTTCAATAAATATAACCATTAAATGAAATCAAAGTTAAATTTAGTTAATTCCAACTACAAATAGTCTGCCAAAAAAGTCTATTTTGAATTTTAAATAAAAAAATCTAAGTTAAATTAAATATTCTATTTTGAATTTCGAGTAAAAAAAATCTAAGTTAAATTGAATAAAATTAAATTTTATGTAAATTATTAAAATCAAAACTAGGTTTAAATACAAAAAAAGGTGAAATTTTAAATTTAAATAATTTAAGAATTTAATAAAACTAATTCAGGGTAAAGTGTTTCTAAGAGCCAGAGAGAAACCAGTGGTCACTAAAAGTATGCTTTTATAGCTAAACAGCAGCGATGTTGTCTTGCAAGTTTTAACAAACCTGACCTTGACCTTTATGCCACATAGAACGCTGACTGAAGAACTCGCGGAGTTTTGATGATCATGGATGGCCGACCATCACACCAATAACAACTAATGATGCATATGAAAATGTGTCAAAATTATGATTAGAAAATACTTTTTATGGTTATAATCAAAATTCATTTTTTTTTAATTAATTGAATGTGTACTGTCATTTATTTTTCAAAATGACTAAAAATAGCTTTTAATGTAGATGTTGATTTTATTCCTCTTACAATAGTTACCATGACAACTTCAAACATGTAACACCCACAAAAACATACATACAACGATACAGATATATAATATAAGCACAATCAAACACACACACGCTTCCCCATTGTTGACCCTCTATTTTTTAAAACTTTAGACATTCAATGAAACACAATTAAAGAACACTTGACATTTTCAGATTCAATATATAAGTCGAAACATGTCTGCCAAGAATTAGTATTACAAGTTGGTTATCATATTTTTATGTCAATGACCTTGAATTATAATCACCATGGCAACCATGCAGTAACACATTCTGTGACATTGAGATCTCGAAGAATAAGTGTTACAGGCTAGGTATCGTAATTACAATATTTCAATGACCTTGAACTATAATTACCATGACAACCACTCAGTTGAACACACTATGATACAAAGGCCTCTATCTTATTTTGTCAACCTTCAAAGAAATTTCTTCCATAGCCAATGATTAACTTGCCAGGGTACACAGCCAAATTTTGTTCATATGAAATTCACATGAACAAAATTTGGCTGTGTTTATAAATCTGCTGGGTTACTTAGATACATGCAATGTTTAGGGGTAAAAGGGAAGTAAACCGTACATTGCAGAAGTATTGCTATGGTAACATGTAGGTCAAACAGAATATGAATATTGTAGTTAAAAAGACCAAATTAGCGACACTTTGAAGGGTGACAAAAACATTGTACAGGGTTTTGGCAGGTAACATGGCCCCAAGTACCTGTGTCAAAGATTAATGCACACTTTGTCTCAGGCTCACTTACATAGAGGCAATAAGTTCTTGGAAGTTGGAGGAAACCAGAAAGCCCAGAGAAAACCACTGACATTTGGCGGCAAGTCAACTGACAAACTTTCTCACATTTGAATCTGCTCTGAGTGGGACTTGAAATTAAGCAGTGAGAAGCAATGTGATCCCTAAGACAGCAATTTAAGACTGTTGCTCAGGGTCTATAAATCTTTGACAGAGTAAATGTCTACATGGGGTCCTGAAACCTGTCAAAAACTTTATAACTTATAATGTTTCCAGATTGTAAAATAAAATAAAATAGATGATACTTACTACTGATCATATGGAGCCATGGGTTCTACTTCTACGTACGGCCTCTGTAACGACCAAGGTTGTATCTCTGTATTGTCACTGTGTTTCTGATCGATATATAAATATCATCGTGTTATTTGGTTCCTTTACAATAACTTTATTCTCAGTTTATACATCAGTTTTATATAGAATTTCTGGTAACAAAACTGATGATAGTGGAAGTGTCCATTCCTCTGGGAATTCCATGTGGGGGTGGGGATGGGACTTTTTTAATGTTTGAGATTTCATTATATATATAAAGATTGTGATTAAAAATTAGTATAACACAGTGAAAGATAGAGTTGTGTTGCCATTTTCTTACCCATAAATCATTTCTTTGTATCTAAATAGTAAAATCGTTTGTGCCATTCTCATAATTTCATACAAATAATTTTATTTCAATAAAACATCGAGAGTTATCTCCCTTTAACAACAACAGATTTAGATTTGGCAAATAAGAAGTTAAGATTTATTTTAATTCCAAACCAATTACCTCATGATACAAAAATATTTACTCTCCCACATTAAAATAATGTGGCATATTTTACATAACTTCAAAGACAATACATCAACACTACTCTGACATTTTTCATTGGTTTTATTTTATCACAATAATTTTTAATAAGTCAATCAGAACCTTTTTCCAAAATTGTCCATCTATGTTGTCAGCTATTTCTAAGAGATACGCTTGTTTTGAAAATACTGTAGCAATTAATTAAAATTTTGTCTTTGTTTCTAGTTTATTGAACTTACAGTAATACTAACTCTAAAAGTAGATAAAAAAATTGGCTTTTGAAGTATGTGAAAGACATACATGTACCGTACTTTGTAAAATAATATATCATATAATTTTAGTTGGTTATGTTTTATATACAGACCAAAAAAGATCACTGTAACCTTCAAATGAAAATAATAACAATTTTATTATCATTTTGAGTTTGATATTAAATAGTTATAACCTTTGCAAAGTTAACAAGTTCACCACCTTTGCCACTTCACTTATCCCCACATTATTTTGAAGTCCCAATGTCTATTTCTTTAAAAGTTTCAATAAATTTATCGTCAAACCACTTTATAATGCCAAAATGTGACTAACAAATGGTGGCAATAAATTGAGGTTTTACTGTAGTATATTTACAATGGTTTCCCTTGGATACCAGTTGTAGTTATGGTCAATACAGGAACAAGTTGCTCCGGTCACTGCAGTTCAAACTAACCAGATAGAGTAAGGTATTGTCCTCAGTATATGCACCTGCAATAAATATGACCATAACTCTTATCCACTACCTGAATAATATGTCCCCAAATATATCATACTACAGTCTAACCTTTCCTACAGTCAGAGTTTAACAAAAGGCCACATGTACATGTTAAACTTCGAAAATCACTTTTCCTACAGAACTGTTTAACTGCCAAATATACAAAATGTCCGAATATATGAAGATGGGTAAGAAAATGGCAACTGTAACTTTGTATAAATTGTGAGAATATATATGCTTAAGTATCTGTGATTTCAGAAATACTGATGTGATTATAAATACACGTGCTTCAGAAAATACACATGCACTTAGAAATACACATGCTTCTAAAAATACACTTGTGCTGTTTGTGATAATATCCCAGAGAAAAAACAGGTGTGCTTTGTTACCAGAGAGTATAGAATAGAAAATATAGATGTCATCCAAAATTAATCATTATTATCTTTTTCCAAAAAAAATGCAAATTATTCAAAATTACCATAGATATTGATCATTTGAATTTTGAGAATCAATTGTAAAGTGACGTTCTATTTGTAATTCCATAAAAATCATAATTTCTATAAATAGGTAAAAAGTATCATTTTTAATATCTGATTAACTCACTGAAGCTGGGTAAAAATCATCAAATTTAATAACAACAATTAAATGAATATTTTGGATGACAATTAACACACAAGTATAACAAATAAAAGACGACAAAAAATAAAGATCAATGTGAATGTGAGAGACACATGGAAAAAAAATAAATACCGGTAAATAATGCAATGAGAGTGAACAGTGAACAATAATCGTACAATTAGTTTTAATTTGATGTAAAATATCATTTTTATATAAATATAAAGCAGTAAACTTTAATACCATTCACAAAAAAGAAAAATTCACAAATTTTTGCTGTATGATTAAAATTCACCATTGTTAAGTACAACTCTGAAAATTTTCAAAATAAGAAATTAAATGTATACTTTTTACTAAACTTTCTTATGAAATAATTCACATTTTAAATTAAAATTGACATATTTAATCAATATCATTACAAAGAAACAAAAATACTTGCTAAGGTGAATATATATGTACAATTTTTACTACCAGTCTATATAAATATGTGAAAACACTATATAAATACAATATCTGAAGAATTTCAAACTACAGGATGTTAGTAAAGAATAAAGATATAATGATGTTTAGTGTCGCTAATGCTAAAAATAAATAAATTTGCATATCGTGGATAAACAATCACAATTGGTATGACCTAAACTAAAGAAAGAGGGATAAATCGTCTAAAACTAGGGTAGGGAAGGATTGATTACAAATGTACCTAAAACTAAGGTAGCACTGGACTGATTTGACTAAAACTTGGACTTGAAGGTAGGGTCGGATTGAGGCAGGTCTAAAGTATAAATATCACTGAGTATTGTTACTAAAAGAACCAAATTTCCCTACCAGAAATGCCTACTATTTTACTTCTAATGATAACGTTATTTCTATTACCGGTAAATTAAACTAAACAAAGCTTCACATTAACACTTTTTCCATTTACTTTTTCTACATTATTAGACTATCAACAATAATTTTATGGTTTTTATTAAGCATGGATTCAAATTCATAAAAAACATTATTTAAAAAATTGTCTAAAATAGGACAAAATTCTATATGAAGGTTAAATATATGCAGATTAAAAACTATCAAAATTTAATAAGCGATAACTATATCAAAAATTTTAAAGTCATGTAAACCTATTACATTAGAACTGCATTACAGTCAGTCTGTTTACTATGTCTATGTAACTTCAAATTCAATTATTCTGTACTTAATGCATTCACTTATAATGAGGCGGTTAATTCAGGTATCATGGAAATCAGAGTACCCAGAGGAAACCATCGACCTTCAGTAAATGAACTAAAAACTATCATACACTAGGATCCATCCGTGGGATTGAAACCTAGATGGTGAGAGGCACTGTCATCTGTAAGTGCACACTTTAGACCACTTGGCCACCAAAGACCCCAGATTTTAGCAATAACTTGGGTCATGAAAGCAATCAATTCATTAATTTTTTTTCCGATTCCCTTTTACAATGTGAAAGATATATGTGGTACCGTGAAACATTTACATATACTCATAGACATAGTAAACAAATGACTTGCTTTAGGTTTGAACTGCAAAGGAAACTATTTTTATTATTTATTTATAAAACGTTAGGGGTGGCATACCGGCGGTGGTGGTAACTGTGGTTGAGGTGGTTGACTTGTTTCTATTCTAATTTGTTGTGGTGGCTTTTCTAATAACATTCTCTGTTTTAAAAGTTCCAATTCATTCTGTAGCCCCATCATTTTGCCTAAATGGTCGGCCTGTAATCGCCGTAGTTCACGTTCCAGGTCATCTGTAATGGAGGATAGAGATAAAAAAATCAGTAAGAAATTATTTTTTAAATATTTTTTAAACAGCAAGAATGAATATTTATCTAACCCTTCAACACCATATACCATTAATGTTACATGCTTAGAATGAGAATTTTAGTTGCTGAAAATATTCAAAATTTTGGTTAACAAGTAAACCACCACAAAATCACCACAACCAATCAGATGTATATAGTTTATACCTGGAAACAAATTGCAATTAAATATGCAAATTAAAGGTGTTACATGTGAATAATGTTCTACTACAAAGTGTTGCCAAAATTAAAATATAGTGCAATTTAAAATTTAATCATATTGTTAGTGAACTACTTTGAAATACCATTTAAGTAAAACTTGCTGTATACCACCTGTCTATATCTTAAAGACCACCTGTCTATATCATAAAGACCACCTGTCTATTAAGACCACTGTTTTAAGGTCCTTTTGCCTCATATTTCAAAGTGTATAGGCTCACCAGACAGAAGCTTATCTGGATTTCAGATACGAGTTGAGTTGAGTAATGGTGTTTAACGTCCCAGTCAAGAATGTTTTACTTATAACAAGACATCGCCACCAATAGGCGAAGATGCAGAAGTTTTGCCTGTGCGTTGCGCTGATGGCATTATACAGCAGGGTTCTTTAGCATGCCAAGCCCACCGTGACACAGGACCTCGTTTATTTTAAGTTCAAATCCGAAAGAACCGCGACTTTCATTTTGTAATGCTGAGTGCTTGGCGAAAGAACAGTCACAGACCCAGTCGAGGTTCAAACTCACGACCTCCAACTTAAGGAGCAAGCACTCTACAGATTTCAGATATGTCAACTGAATGAGAAAACAATACTCCCTCTTCAATTAGACGCAAGTCCATCTTTATGATAATCTCTAGAATATTTCTTGGTACCCATTTATTTAGCAAATGATTGAACGGGAATAATGTTACATAAAAGTCTTGCTAAAGAATATACCACTAAACCTGGCTAGGGTTCGAACATAAGATCCTACAATCATGAGTCTGCAACCTTAACAACTTGGCCGCATTTCTCTCAATCTTATCAATGCATTGTAAATACATGGTGTATTATTAACCATTCATTGTTAACGTTGCTAGTAACTAGACTTTTAAGAATTCATGTCCCATTATTTGGTGTTTATACTCTTCCAAAGCAACTGGTCTCAGTTCCACTAACAGAGGTTCCAGTGATAAACTTGAGCTATGGTTTTGCTTAGGAATTTCTGACAATAATAAATGGGTTTAAATCTAGATAGCATTGTGAATGTGACTTTATCTGGAAAACTAACAATAGACAATTTTATCAATCCTTGAAGTAACTGACCAACAGGTTAGTCTGGAAGCTGAACTTAAACTGTTCAATTCATCAATTCAAGAACTTATAAATTAAATTAGTATTAGGGAATTTTAATGGGATTCACTACTGTACATGATAAACATCCCTAAACAATTGTTGAGACTGTTTTGAAAATAATAATGTCCTTTTGGACTGGAAAACATGAAATGACATGAACCCATATCCAATGGAATTGATTATGCTGCATAAGCGTTAGAAGGTATCATGTGGTACAGCAGTGTGCCCCACTGATGGATTTTTCCATCACCTGTTGCATTTGTGAAATAAAATTAAGATACATGTATAAAATTGTTTTAAAAATTTAATAAAAAATTAAACAAAATATAATATATGAAAACAACAAAATGACATTTATTATTTTTTTTGCATGAACAGGTTTGACCCACGTTTATAATACAGTCTATGACAATGGGTGGTGAGGGGGGACTGCTGCATTTATATGCTGTTGCCATGACAGCAAATATAATGAAGCAAATCGCTGCATATATAAGATATAACATCAAAAGTATATTATAAATGCAATACATGCAATATGAAATAGAAAATAAAGAATATGGTATTTTAAAGATAAAATAATTTTTAATTACAAAAAGTAAACAAAGAACTACAACAATACCATAGTAAATATGCTCAAACATTTTTTCAATTTATTTTTTCAAATAAAAAATATTCTCAAGATTGACCTACTGCATAATCTAATTTTAAATATTATAGAGTACATGATAATTATTTTAATTAATTTTGAGCTTGAATAGAATTTTTTTATATTTGTATTTTTTAAAATTTTAAATGATATAATAATAGAATAGATTATGAATAAAGATTCTCAATTTTCCACAGCAGGTAAATTTCAAAACAAAAAATAAAAGATTTGTTTTTTACTTTTAAAATAATAATAGTCATAATAATAATAATTCTCAAAACAAATATTTAAATTAAAATTTAACAAATATTGTTGAAAAATACTTGTTTATTGAAAAAGTGAAATACTGTTTAAAAATCAGTAGAAGGCACTACCGAAACATAAATATTGAAATTAAAATTTAATGAATAGTGGTGCTCTGAAAACTGTTTTTATTGTTAAAAAACTACTTGTTTTTCAAAAAAAAGTGAAATACTTTTGAAAAACCAAAAGTAGGTACTACTGAGTCATTATGTAAAGAGGAAGTAATTAAAATATTTACAAGTTATGGACTACCAAACACAGATAAAATGACTGTTTTTATATCTCTGTTATTGACTTGAATGGAGACATTTTATTTTAATTAAAGACAGAATACTTTGGACTAACTTTGTTAAATATGACTTTTAGTTTCAATCCAGTGAATTAGAGTCAATTTGTAAAGTTTCATGCAGGGTTTTTGCCAATCAAGGTCTGGTTGTTTAAAGTTGTGTTAGTCTAAACACTAAGTAGTTGAAATCATTCAGTTCTTTTTTAACCAGGCCCCAGTTGTTCAAAACTCCGTAAACCTAACCTCTTGGCTAGTGATTTTTTTGTATGTTGTGTAGAAGTTAATCTGTTATAAATTTTTGGTTAAAAATAAATGCATACAATTTATTTTTCAAACAGAAAAATTTTAAATCAAAATTGTATGTTAAAAGTGGTAATAAATATTTGTATACCGGTAGTCAAACAACATTGACTTGTCCGCTTGAGCTTTTATTGGGAATATTCATATTGGAGTATTCATCCGATACATGGTTATTGTTAGGATTTGCAGTTGTTACCGTAATGCAGGTGTTTACTCTTAAGTTTACCCATTATGGACTTGCCTTCCCTATACACAAATAAACTTGCCATAGTAAATATTTTAAATTGAGGGTCAAACAGCTGGTCAATGTTGTTTGCCTATAATTGAAATAACATTTTGAATTTTCACTAATGGAGTGGGTTAAGTTAGAGCTTTTAACAACGGATCCAGGTGTTCTGTCCATATATGTAGTTAGACTAACTTCTTTACACAATGTACAATGAGTGTTATTTTACAATACATTCAAACAAACATTGCTAAAAATGTGAAAAATTCCTTGACAAAACTTGTGTGTAACAAGGGTAAACAAATTATATATTTTTAAGTGTCAAAATATTTTGTTAATACACAACAAACAAATTAATAAATACACGAAGTCAAATTCCCAACATAATAATAAAGTAATATTGTTATATTGAAAATAATCAAATATTTTTAAAAAACCATTAAAAATCAACATAAAAATAGAAAATTTCAATATAACAATAAAGAAAAAATAATTTGATAAAAAAAAATAAAAAAAATTTAACTTGCAATAGCCCATGAAACCATGGTTTAAAAAATACCTATAATGAAATGATAACGAAAAAAAACCACTGATACAGTGGAACTAAGAGACTTAACAGTAAAATGTTTCTATGGCAACAGACAAAACAACCAAAAACACACCAAAGGCAAATTAGACATGTTAGTGAGACCACTCAGATATTTAAAATCGATACTCCGCACCAACATACACTTGCTGTGAACTTTTTATTGTGGTTTTACTCCCAACTTTGAACAGGCAATGGGCACAAGAAAAATATACTGAGACTATTTAATATAAAACTTCCAACTTTGGACAGACAATGGACACAAGATGAACCCTCTAAGACTACTGATTATAAAATGCTTGTCTTGGGACAGACACTGGACAAAATATATCCAGTATGGTATGGTTTAAGTACTTTTGTTATGCTCTATAACCATCTGGTTGTATAGATATAACTTAATTTCTGTTACACTGTTTTAATACTCAAGAAAACAAAATGTGTAATTTTAAAACAAAATAAACTGCTGATGTGGAGTAAGTTATTGCTTCAAAGATATTTAGTACACATGAACCAAACTATTGCTATTCTCATACAAGGATCTTAGAAATCACCAAAGTTCATTTCTTATCCAAGCGATGTCACATTCATACATAGTAGATTTTTTTCACAAATAAGGTGACATCCTAAAAATCCATGTTCCTTACATACTTAATTGTCAATTTCACATGTCGCATGTGTAGCTTGCTAGACATGAGGTGTTTACACTTCCTGCACACCCAGCCTCACTTCCTTAGTGGAAGTTAACATGTTTAACTAAATTTTATGATTATTATTGATAGTTGTTCATAACATTCTTCAACAAATTAGGTATCAAATACACCATTAATCACACATTAAACTCCAATTTCTGCAAATTGTTAAAAAAAAACACAAACATGGATCAAACATTAATTTTCAACATTCAACATTTAACAAACATTAAAACCAACATTTAAATCACCTGCATTTTTCCTGGAACTTAAACTTCCCATGGAGTACCCTGTTTATAGCAAATATTAATGACAAATGAGTGTAGTACAGTGGAGTAATGGTGTTTTACACTGGCCCAGTCAAATTTGTTTCACTTATATCTAAGGGGTCAGTGTGTACAATTTGTACTAGTTACTGTAAATTTAGATTTTTAGTTTTATTTTAGTGCTTTTGATGGTCTAACCTCTATGCTAAAATAAAACAGCACATATTACCTCTATAAAGTAAAATTCCTAAAATAAGAGTGCACCAATATTTAGTGATATGATGTATCAGCTGGCATTAAATAATTAAACCAGTGACTTCGACACTTGATCAGTGTGTTTAAAAAACCCTGACATCCAGGAATTTAAAATTAACTATCTATTCAAAATTTTGATTTTCAAAGGCATACAAAAAACAAGATTTGTTACCACCTTTCTTAGAACACATATTTACTTCTGGAATGGAATTCACCACTTTACCATGTGATCCACACCCCTTAATGTTTGTTAAAAACATTTACCTCTTACATTCAGGAAAAACATGAACTAATATGATTCTACAGTCAAACCTGTCTATAAAGGCCACCCAAGGGAACCAGTAAAAGTGGTCTTTATGGGCAGGAGACCTTTATATACAGGTTAAAATAATAATGATAAAAAGAACAATTGGGATATTATTCTACTGGCCTTTATATATAGAGGTGGCCCTTATATAGAGGTGGTCTTTAAGACAGGTTGGACTGTATATCCAATGGAAATAATTGTTCCACACTAATGTTATCAGGAATCACATGATACAGTGGCAGACTCCATTCTTATGAGACAGAATATTCACTTTTAATAATGTTATATTGTCATGGCAAGTAACTTTAAATAATGTCAAGTCTGAGCATCTTGTAATATTCTTTGTTCTTTGTACATAAAAGTACTCCGAATTTGATTTCCTGATGGATGTATCTCATCCTGTTGTTGTATCGCCATGGCTTCGTATTGCTTCTCCTTCGGTTTATTTGCGTTAAAGAAACTAGTCAATGAGCTCTCTCTACTGGGTAAAAATGATCTATCATAGCCCTTTTGAGATGACCCCTCTGCTTTAAGCATGGCAATTTCCTTATCAGTTGCTTCCAGTTCTCGGATTAAGTCCGTATTGGAAAAACTTGCTTTAAGCATGGCTTGACCTTTATGATAACGAGGTTCTTTAACACCCTCCACGATTTCACTCCGTAGCGATTTATAAGACCCTCGTCGTTCCCGAGGTAAATCCAGTGTTCTACTCTTCCGAGCTCTAAAATCATCATCCATTCTGTAATAATAATCTGGCTTTCTGGTCTGATCACTATTTATTCCCATTCTTAGAGAATTGTATAACTCATTGGGGTTAAGTCGAGGGTTAAGGTCAAAGTTCATCCCTTGTGTTGGGTAAGCAGGAGGCTTATATAAAGGTATCCCATAATTAAATGGGTAATTATTTGGATTATTCATTGTGTATGTTTGACTATAGGGATTATATGCATGGGATAGTCCCGGAACTAAATTACTGTTCTCTTTCTGAAGTACTACTGGACTTGCATGAGGAGTTACTTCCCCTGCATTTGTCTCCCCTACTTCAGTTATAGCCCTCAAGTCTAGCGGAGGGACATATGGCTTGCTTTGTATCTTATAAGCATCAGGTTTATTAGATTTTGAAGTTTTATATGAATCGCTCCGCTTCTTGGTCTTTATTTGGTATTTTGGGTCGTGATATGAGTCTAACTTATCAAGATATTTCTTTGACCGTTTTACAGATTTATCATAAGATTTACCTTCTCGATCACTTTTTTGTTTTAGTTTCAAATTTTGCAGAAGCATTAACTCTCTGTGTAGTCGTTCATTTTCAAATTCTAATGTCTTCAAATGATCACTCACATCTTTTTTCTCTGAAAATAAAAAAAAAACAAAAAAATTTAAAAATTATTTTTTTTTAAAGTTAAAGAATATAACTGTCAACAATTTTAATGAGTTGGAAAATGGATAGAGGATAGTGGAGTAATAGAATTTATGCCCCAGTGAATTTTTTTTTCACTTGTATCAAAGCATTCAGTTCATGGATAGTGGAAGAAACTTGAGCGGCCTGAGAAAAAGATTGTTCTTTAGCAAGCAAACTGACAAACTTTCTCACATTAAGATTTTCCAGAAGTATATCTGTAAAGTTTATTCTCACACCTGTGACATGGGAATCCCTTGTTTTTACCCATGTGGGATTTTCATTTCTCACCCTAGGGTTGAGACAGGCTACACGCTGAATGTCCCGCGTAGTTATACCTGCTCTGGATTTATCGTTGGGAGGACTTAATAAGTTGAGAAAAGTTCCGAAGTCAACCACCAATTTCTCAACGTCACAATCACTTACACACACTTAATTGATGACGTCATAATCATTTTACGTGAGAACATTAACAAAAATTGATTACGTCATTTTCAGCAGGCACGGATGGTGGCATAAAAACTGAACATTTGGTGCAATTTTTGGTTTACAAATCATGTTTTATGTTGCAAATATGTGAGAAAAAGAATCATACACCAGTAACAGGGTAAGACAAAGATATCTCAAACAAGGATGAACATTTTCCTGTCCAGAATGAGCTTTAGCAAAACAAATTTATTTAGTGTCTATTTTTTCATATTTTGTTTTGATTTTATTCCAATAAAGCAAATAAATAGCAAAAATGATGACTATACAATATTTACCTCTGGGAGCTCTTTGTTTTTCCATTCCTTGTTTTCTCATTGCTTCTTCTATTGCCTGAGCTTCTGCTTGTAACTGTGCCATGTGGTCTAGCAGTTCTATGTCATTACCTCCGTTCTGCATGTAAGCTTGTCTTAAAGCACTGAAAAGTATAAGTGTTATTATGAAATTACAGCAAATCATGCCAGTATGAATTTCTGGTAATTAATACAGAATAAAATTAATTTTGAGCTACTTGATCCAGAGATTGAAAATTAAAACATTCTTGTACAAATTCTGTTTCTCTAATGAGCACAGAACTTATAATCAACAACAAACACACTGGTCTATCTCCAAATTATAATCCCAAAATAAAGGTAAAAACTTTGACAACTTCTGAACTTCCACCAGGGAAGCGAAGCCAGATACTGCGGAAGGGAAATATTAGATGACCATTGATTATTATAAATTAAAATACACCATCCTATATGATTGGGCCTTCTTTAAATTAAGGCGACCTTTGATCTCTCAAGGTTAAAGTACACAAAGTTTAAAATTTAATTTTGAAATAGTTAATGTAAATTCTAATACCTGATTTCTGCCACCAGAGAATTTCCGTAGTATACAGGATAAATATATGACTTTCGTGAGGTTTCTGGCTGTGGAGGTGGGGGTGGTGGTAGCTGCTGTTGTATGATTGGTTTCTCTACCTCACTAAAATATTTAAAAAACAGAGAGATTTTAGTAAATACAATTATTATACAACTAATTATCCTTGAAATTCAGAATTTTAATGTCAAAAAAATGATTCAATGGTAATTTCAACCTTAGCCAACATTGTTGAATAAGAAGTTAAGAAGTTAAGATTTCACAGAATTTGTGTCTTTTTTTAGGTGCATCCATAGAATACATGTATTTGAATGTAATACTTACTGACCAGTACTTGAATTGAACCTAGTCTGTTTTCGGTCAATCACAATTAAATACTAAATTATAGTCCTACTTATTTAACATAACTTATACTTTTGTTGGTATTTTATTTCAAATCAGTAAATATCTGCCATGTTAAAACACCTGATCACACCTCTACATCTGACTGGAGATATAAGTAGCATTCTTAACAACAAAAACTTTTCTATGTACTGTTTATACACAAATTATTTCAGGTTTGATGTATGGTGGAGGAAACCAGAGTACCCATAGAAAACTGAACTTCTCAACGAACTTTCTCACACAAGTTTCTGACTGATTGTAATTGGAACCTAGACTGTGAGAGGCATTGTGATCCATAAGTGTACACTTTAGACAACTTGGCCACTGAAGCCTTTCTCTGATTGAAATACAACAATCATTTTATAACATACAAAATTTGAAAAGATGTTGATAACAAAATTATTCATTATCATATCAAACTTACAAAATATTACAAAACAGAACTCTTTAACATGCAACAAAACAAAATCAATCAAAACATGAAAGGAACAAAGTAGACTAAATACTTTAATTACCGGGTAACTGATTTAATTATGTACATTGTATTTTACACATATTTTTTCATTAAGCCAAACTTGAAAACCATTTTTAGCTAAAGTTAGACTAGTCTACAATACTACTGAAGATAACTGTAGCAAACTGATATAACAAATATTAAATGCCCTCATCCAATGAAAACATTGAATTAATAAAACTGAAAGAAAGCAACAACATGATAAATAGGCTGTTACAAGTACTAGCAGGTGGTATACCACAACTATTGAGTGGCAAACCACAACTTTTGAGTGGCAAACCACAACTGCACACCACAACCATCGAGTGGCATACCACATACAAACACCAAAACCATTTGGTGGCACATTACAAACACATGCAGCTATTGGAAGACACACCACAACCATAGTTTACCAAAAGCTGTTTAGATGTTAAAATCAGTCTAATGGTCCTTCCACATAAAATATAGCAAGCTGAACATTTTGAAATGCAAACATAGCAAATGCTCTAATGTCTTTTTTTTAAAGAATGATTGGGTTTTGGGTAACATTAATTATTCAATGTTCATGCAATGGTCAAATGTTTAGAAATGGAAATCTTTAAAATCAAAAAAACAAACATACTGCCCATGTTCAAATCACAAAAACCAAAATAAAAACTTTGAAAATTGGTAAAATAAGTTAAGCATGTAAACTTCCACCAAGGAAGTGAGGGCAGGTGCTCTGGGAGGGTAAGCACCTCAGGGATGAAGTTTAGCAGGGGCCCAGGCTACTAAAATTCAGTCTGGGCCCCTTTGTGTTTACACGTTTTAGCTGTTTATTACTATTACAAATTCTTGAATGAAGTGAGCTGGGTCCCTAACTCAAAATAGTTACGCTTCATCCCTGTACCTCCTGTTAAAGTAAAACAATTGAAAATTCACTATTTGCTGAATTTTTCTACTAGCATTTTAGCAACAATAAAACATGCCTGTTTGGGATATGCATCAAGGTTGCAATAGATAAAACACACAATGCAAGAGCAAACGGGATAAAACATTAAATCCAAGGACAAACAGGACATATTTTAGAAACACAAACGGGTATTAATGATAGGGATAAAATAAGAAAATAACCTTCTTCTGTAATCATCCCTGAAAAGATACACCAAATTTTATTATTTTTATGAATTTGTATAAACAAATATATGTATTAGTAAAACACCCTTTGGACCGTTGAACTAGTAAATAAGGACGGGGGTGGGTTAAATAATTTTTAATTTGAAATCCTGAAAAAATTGCTGAAAATAAATTTTAAAACAAAAACTGTCAAATTATACCCAAAACAAACATGATAGATGTTATCTAACATGCTTTACAAAATAACCAAAAACTCTGAAACCACAAATTATTCATAAAAATCATAAACTTTCTTAACTTTTTAAAACTCATGCAGAAATTCATAGAAAACGTCTTGAACATCCAACATTTTCTAAACAAACCTATAATCATAGTATGGGCATGTTTCATCACTTTCTCTTATCACAGACAGTGGATGTGAGCGATGTCCGACAGGCGGGTTATAATACTGTTCTTCTCTTTGATTGGACAATTTTGATGTTGTTAAAGTTCTATTTTTAAGTTTCTTGGTTAAACTTATCAAATCATTTAATAACTGTTGCGTGGTTTTCTGTGACCTATCACTGCATCTGTTAGGTTTTATTCTAGAATTTTGTCCGGTTTTACTGCCATACTCTGACATTTTTTTCTTGAATTTGTCTCTTGAAACACAACTTTCATATTGTATTGATGATTTATGTCTGCTGTCTGCTGCTATCTGATGTTGGCCATCTTGTTTTTTAAGATGATAATCATCCATAACACTGACATCATCATTATAATAAGTTGGTGCAACTGACCCAGTATATTCCTCATTAAAGTGTCCGTAGTCATCAAACTCATTATAAAATGGCAGACTATCTAATGACATTTTACTCAGTTGTATACCGACATCTTTATTGTATGTTGGTCTTTTAAAACCTTGAAATTCAAGTTCTTCTTGAAGTTTATCTTCAAATGAATCCAATAAATTTCTTGAATGTTCAATATTTTCAATAGCTGTGTCCAGTTTTCTTTTTGTATGTAAAAATATATATAATGTGGTAAAGGCATTTTTTGAATAGTTTTAAAGCAACTATTGAGAGATAACCTTACATACTGTTAATGGTTGAGAAAAAGTGGTGGACACAGGAATTTTGAAAAGGGAGGGTTCCATTTTTCTGTAGATACGAAAGAATGAGCTGGGGGGTCTGGTAGCATGCTCCTCTAGAACATTTTTGAGATGCAATTTCCTGCAATATGAACAAGTGATACTCATATACAGTATCATAGACTGAAATAAAGGGGGATTCAAACACACACACACCCCCACCCACCCACACACACACACCCCACCCCCACCCTGTACTGTCCGCCACTGATAAACATATATCAATATAAAGCAGGTTATTTTGTTGGGACACAAAGCTATCACATAAACTATGGGGCATAAAATTCAAACTGAGAAGTGGTACCATACTACTAGAATTTGTCCTAAAGTGACCTTGACCTTTGCAATATAACCTTTGCTTAAACTCAATTGTGTCAAGTTTCTTGACATTCAGCAAAAGCTGCAAAGAGATTTTAACTCAGGTATCATTTTTAAACAAACACCCTTTGTGACCTTGATATTATAAGATATTAGCTTTATTAAAGGCTATGGCACAAAATTGGACATCTGCAGTCAATGGAGTATGGCAGTTTACCACATGACCAATACCTCTTCACGTTTGTGTCGTATGTTTTGGAAAATATTAATGTTGCAAATTCTCATAATAATTAATATTGTATCTAATGGAAAACATCAAATACAGTAATGATGCAATTCCATTTCCAATGGAAATTATCGTTCAACACAAATGTTACAGGGTTTTATATGGTACACTGGTAAAATCGATGACAGTATTGAAAATTAAAACTGTACTTACATGACATTAACTCTGGAATGATTCATATTCATGAGTTGTCTCCTAAGTTCTTCTAAAGATAACTGGTTCCTTCTTTCCTGAGCCCTCAGTTCCTCTAGTAACTGTTGTGTGTTATCTGGGTCTACTTTTACACCTTTAGTACCTAACTGTTCTAACCGTCTTCTGATGTCTGAAATATTTTAAACAAATTTTTTAAATACATTGTATATTAGTTTTGATTCCTTCTTAACGATTGGGTTAGATCTGGTTTCAGCTATGTATGATTTTTGAAATAGTGATAGAGAGTGGAGCATTGATGTTTTATGCACAATTCAAGATTTTTTCACTTAATCAGTGCTGGTCAGATCTGGGATTGTGGAGGAAACTGGAGTACCTGGAGAAAACCACTGAACTCCAACAAGTAAATTTATAAACTTTCTGGAAAAAGTCAGATATGATACAAACACGATTGATCAATTGAATGTGGTTCAACACCCAAGTCAAGAATATTTGACTTATATCAGCTATAGGTTAAGTGGCAGACATGTTTACCTTTGTGGTAAACTCATGCCAATGTGCAGGTAAGGTTCTTTAGTGTGCCACATCTACTGACTCTGGATATGGGTTTTTAAGGTCTTATCTAAAGGGCCCTATGAACCTAACGAAATGGCTGAATATAATATGGTAGCTAAATTGGTAAAGTGCTCACTAAGTATGTAGGAAATTGGGGCTAGAACACCTACCAGGTCTGATCAACACTTCAAAATAGGTAGTAATTGCTCTTTTGCAAAGCACTCAGTATATAGAAATGAAAGTCAATAGGTACTTCAGAAGAGACCTTAAAAACTGATGTTCTGTCTCAAGGTAGATGTGGCACACTAAAGAACCCTCACTGCACATTTTCCTGAATGCAATGCAAAGGTGAAAAAAATCCTGCCACTTCAACTAGAGGTGGTTACGTCTCGACTTGACTGGGGTGTTAAACTCCATTTTATCAATCAATATAAAATCAATACTAACCATCTCTTTGTTTTTCTAAATCTCTGTTACGTAGGCTTAAATATTCCATCTGTCTGCCATGAGTTTCTGCCAACTGTTGTGCTCTGGCATCTTGATTTGGGTTATATCGAGTATATTCCTGCAGTAAAAAAAACAAACAACATAAATGAGTGTTGCAATTTTAGAAACGAGTTTTGGATCAACAGCCGAGTCATATATTAGACGTGATCTTTTGTGAATGTTATGTAAAGTAATGGTGTTTTACACATCAGTCAAGATATTTTTACTGATATTGAGATGGTCAGGGATGGTGGAAGAAGAAACCAGAGTACCATAGAAAACCACTGACCTTTGGCAAATGAACTGATCAACTGTCTCACACTAGGATCTTATCTAGTTGGATTTAAACCTAAGTGGTGAGAGGTGTTGTGATCTGTGAGTGAGCACTTTACACCACTCGGACACAGATGCCCAATCTTTGTAACAAATACATCTGATTTTAATGGTGATATAATTATTATTGTAACAAGAGAAGTATTTAAAGAATGAATTTATTTGGAAAAATATAGTCCTTTTTAAAAGTATTTTGTCACGCATGTGCTAAAATGGAGCTACTTTTTTTAAACAATAAATCAGGTATTAGTAGCCAGAAAAGCTGGCCAAATTCTCCACAAGGAGAGATGGACATAGCCAGAAATTGCAGTGGTCAATAGCAAGTTTGGCTACTAGAAATGAGAAACCTAGCTTTATTGGAAATGAGTAATTTTTTACCGTAGCCCTTCATTTTTTTTATTCTTTTATTTTTTTTTTTTTTTTGAGTTGTTTATGTATACAGAAGAACTTTGATAACACAAACAGGAAATCAAGGTCAATATTTTGCCTTGACTGTATTTCTTTTTGGTGTCCAATTCAATAGCTTCTGACAACTTTGACACCTTGACAACTATCAATGTTGAAGTTTTGTCATGCAATATGAAAAATATCCAAAGTTCCCTTATGTGAAATATGGCACAACTACTTTGACAGACACACAATTTGATTCTTTTTTCCCTAAGATTTAATTAGCAAATGTTATGTTCTTTGGATTCAATGTTTCATGTATGCATTAACTTATCAAGTGTCGTAATTCATCAATCATTAAAAATTCAAAATTCTCTATGCAGATCGACGAGTCTTTAAAACCTAACCTACTCATATCGAGACCAAGTTATTTTGACCCATTCATGGGTGAACAAAGTGAAACCAGTATAAATGGCCCATAACATAATTTTATATAAAATAATCTACAATTACATCAGGATATGAATTTATGTCTGAAAAAAATCTCATTAAATTGTAGATATGGTAAACATTGGTATTCAAATTTTAAAGTCACTAACTTCATAAGGATAAATCTAAACTCTTTTTCCTTTATGTCAAACTGTGTGCCATTACACGGGTCATGATCTTAAATATACATACCGGTATATATATACCTAATAGTTATGAATATATATAATAAATATGAAATATAAATAAAATTTAAAAATCATGTCTCAACTTATCGCTGTGACTGTGATTTTCATTACAACCTACAGTGTAACTATCAAATATAGCCGCACCCATAAACATAAAATATAAGATATGAGTCAATCAGCCGCCAGTTCAATATGTAACAAATCAACAATCAATAATAAACAAATCTGCTCTAATCTAATACAAGTAAAGCCCTAACTTAAAAATAAATTAAAATATCTGAAGTTTTACTACCAAATTCTACAAATCTAATACATGAACATGTACTGCCTAAAATGAAAATTAAAACTTATACAGATTGTACAAAATATCCTTAAAAACAATTTTAATTTGTAAACAGCCAAATTTTGTTGGAATGAATTTCGTGTGGTCATTTATATGATTTTCATGTCATTTTCATTTGAACTTTACTTCACATGGAATTCAAGTGAAAATTTTTCATGTGAAATATATACCAATTTCACACGAAACTTATGTGAACAAAATGTGCCTGTGTAGACCATTACTTACCTCAGATTCAATAGTAAAGAGTTATAATTACCAGTTATAAGTATAACATATACAGAAATTTTATCTTTTTTCATTCAGAGAAGGGAAAGCAAAAAGGAAAACTTGCTAAACATAGTATATCCTAGAAAGGGAAATATCATTGATGAAAAACCAACAAGTTTTTAGATGAAGCCTTCATTAGATTTTCTTCTACGAGATGAAATAACTATACTATTGTGGACCCAGGTATTCTAACTTGAAATTATATCAAATAGTTGGATTTAGATGTAACAGTTTTCCCTAGACAAGAGAAGGCGATACTTTCATACGTCATAAATACATGGAGACAATTAAACCCTTCCATACTTAATTTGATTTTATAAATATTGATGTTACAACTTGAGGGAAAAATACCCTGTACACAACATTTCCAAGACTGACGGATGTACATTTAATTTGGTACAAGTATGTGACCCATGGTCTCATGTTGGTTTACATTTGTGTCAAGTTTGATCACAATCCATCTATACAGAAGGAGATATAGAATGGACACGATATTACAAAATTATATTATTCAGACAGATTCCTATATACCCCCCCCCCCCTAGATTTCGTTTGCTGCGGGTACGCAGTAATTATCTGTTTGTTTAAAGACATACACAGCATATGGTGAAGTGACAACCAAAAACAAATTTATCAATTTATACACACAAACCTATGAATTTTAACATTTTGTGAAAGACTGGTATACAGTGTTACTGTGCTAAATTTAAGTTTAAACAAGTGTTAAAGTGCTACCCAAACCAGATCTTATGACAATTTAGATAATACCATAAGTATTACCTATAAAATGAAATGTACTGTTTGAATGATAAATGGAATATATTGTTGTACCACTTTCAGACGAATTATTTCCATTGGAAATGAAATCATATTTTAGTTCATGTTTTCCTGCAAAAACATTGCTATTCCAGGAAATACATGTAAACATTTTCCAAAACGTCCAGCACAAATGTTAAGGGTGTTAATAATGTGGTACATCAGCAAACCCCATTGGTCAGTATGTACAGATTCTATTTTTTTTTCAAATTTGTAAAAATTCCAGACTGTTATGATGATGGTGGTGTGGTGATGGGGTGAGTGAGATTTGAAAAAGAAGAAAAAGAGACTCAGAGAGATCTTGTAAGGAAAAGAAAGAGAGTCTGATACATACATGTTTAAAAAGTATAAAACCACAAATTAAATTCACAACAAAAGAAAAGTAGTTTTTAGAAACAAACCAGTGTATCCAGCCTAGACAGAAGAAATACTGATCAACATATTCAGAGCGCATGCTTCAATCATGATGCACAAAGTTTAAAATTTTCTTAAAACATAAACTTTGCCTTAAATATTTAAAATATCAAAAAATCTACCGGTATCTAATTACTATGACAATCTTCCTAAATAAATACTGCAAAGAATAGAATTAAATATAAAACAAAAGAGCAATGAAAAAGTTTACATGTACAAACTGAAATTTCTAAAAGTAGAGACCTGGGAACAAAACCGACAACATAAGAGTGGACCTGATATAGTGACAAACAGATTTTAAAACTCCCAAGATATATCTCAGTATAATTATTTCTGCAGTGCTTACCATAATACATAATAGATAGTCTGAAAAGGAAGTTTTATTATTAATAATGATTACAATAGTTATAATAATTAATTGTGGTACTAGTCATCCATGATGTGATGACAGTGTTTATAAACCATGGGCATAGCATATACTGTGGCATCCAAGGCAACCTGAACTCCACCCCTTAGTGGGGAACCACTTTTGGTGATTGTCAGAATTTAACATTCATATATGGCCTGTAGGCCAATGTGCAGACTGCAAACCTTCTTCTGACTTATATAAACTGCCTCAGTTAATAAGATAGCTAAGCTGCCTCCTTGCAAACACAGATTAGTATTAAACATATAATTTCATAAAACTCAATGACAGCATTTCTCAATCTGTATATATGGTAGTCACACCTTCTTTCAGTTTCACGTTATTTGTTACAACAACCCTTAAACATGTACATATTTGAAAATTATAATATCGTCAATTTCCCTGTGTGTTAATTCCTATTTTTCTTAGTTTGAGAATGTAAAATATCATGGATCATATGATAACATGAATAATGCACAATATTCAGTTTGTCATGCAGATATGCAAAGGCATTTATACAGACTGTAAATGCCATTTCATAACGGTTCAATTGCAAAACAAAGACTGGTTGTATACACTGCCATCAGATCATGAATGACCTATACAGTACATCTTGTAAGTTAATTCCAATTTCAACAAACCAAGACACACTTTTCTACATCTGTGAGGAAAATTCTTGTCAATAGTAAGTCATACCAAACCAAAGTTTCCAGATTAGACAAATTCTTAGCAGCATTGTACTTATATACAAATAATTTATGAAAACAGAAGAACAAAGAAGCTTGCCTGCACATGTACATCTAGTCTATTAAAAAACAAGTAAGACCACATTTATTGTGGAATGTGGATAATGACACTCTGTACGGGTGAGCTTCAATGTCCTAAACAAAAAAACTACTGATAAGCCATTTTGACTGACTTTCTTGTCACATATTCTTAACTGTTTGTGGGATGTGGATAATGACACTCTGTGCAGGTGAGCTTCAATGTCCTAAACAAAAAGCTAGTGGACATGCTATTTTGAATGATTTCCTTGTCAAAAAATCAAATAATTGTATTTAAGTCCTGTTAAACAACAATACCACCTTCTTTTTTTTATTAAAACCACAACTCATCAAATACAACATGGTTCCCACACCTGACTTCATTAAAATTTCTCAGACTTTTCCTCGATGTGTGGGAACCATGTACAATATCGGAATTTCAGAGGTTGCATTTGAATGACCTTGAACTTACTTCATCATCAAGATGAATACTCATACTGGTATCTGTCATGGCGCTGGAAGCTCTGGACTTCCTGCGGGTGGGGGGTAATGGTGATCTCTGTCGGATATTTTCTTGATCTTGTAAATTTTCATACTGAAAAAAAGACAAAACGAAAAATAAGTACCTGTATACATTGTATATTTGCGATCTTTATTAAAAATACATATATTATGCTGTCTGAATGGAAGTATGATATTTCAGAGAAAAAAAATTTCTGCAAATCTTGGTCATTTTTGAATGAATTTACTACTGGTAAACATAAACTGTCTGAAAAACGGCATTATACCATCCTTACTGAAATCCTTAATCAAATCAACAGGTTAAAACAATGACAAAAAATGTTAGAACTATATCACATCTTTTCTCTTTCCATATTACATTTAAAATTTCCCTTTCAGAAATGAAATCTATATGCATCTTTATTTTCCATCAACAGTGGGAATTGGAATGAAAAGGATTTTTAAAACACATCTTAAAACAAAGTTAAAAAAGAAAAATACTTTGTATACAGAGTAAAAATTGATACCTCAAAGTGGTTGCAGGGCCATCAATATCATTCTTGTTAATGATTTTAATACCCCAGTCAAGATTCTGTCACTTATAGAAAAAATCAGTTCTGGGATGGTGGAGGAAACTGGAGTAGCCAAAGAAAACCACAAACCTTATGTAAATGCCCAAGTGGGATTTGCACCACTAAGGCAGTATGAGGTGCTGTGATCTGTAAGTGTGCAATTAAGACCACTCAGCAACCAAAGCCCCTAACATCAAATATCAAAATTAACAAAATTTGTTCTACTTTTTAGTCAGAGGAATGGCAAAGATCAGATCCTGCAATGATTTAGAATTATCCAAAATATACCAGAAAACAAGCAAAGTTTGATTTATGGACATTCAACTTCATTCAAAAAGTTTATCCATTATGGAGAAATAACTATAATATAAAAGGGAGATTACTGCATCTGTAATATGGAAAGAGAATTTAAAATTCCACAAATACAAGAAAAGCACACAAAAACATCTCTAAATATTAGTTAAACAAAATATGTTTATTGTTACAAAAAAATGTATTACTTTAAAACCAACATGTAAACATAATATTAAATTGCAAATCAATCTGCAAATTGAAAACCACCGACTTTTAGCAACTGAACTGACAAACTTTCTTACACTATGGATTGAAATCTAGAAGCTGAGATGTACAACTTTTTTTATCAAGTGAAGTGATGAATGATTGTGTAGTGCAGTTTTAGATATGTTTTTTTACCTCTTCCTGAAGTTTCCGCACGTCTTTGTACCTAGAGGGAGGTAACTTGCTTTTACTTCGATACACAGGGGAGACAATCCCAAGTTTTCTGTCAGCATCTTGTAACTCGTCTAGGAGAATTCGTTCTTCTAAGTTTCTAATATCATGTTTTTTGTTTACTCTTTCTTTCAATGCTTTCAGTTCTCCAACCTTAACAAAAGGTTAAATTTTTGCCATAGAAAATTTATTATTTCTGATTTATATTGAAATGCTATAAAAATTCTAAAAATTATTCATAGCACATAATGATGTTAGCCACTGTGCACATTTCTATATATATATGCAAGTAAATATTATGCAAATTATGGTAAATTTGCTTTTTGTGAAATGTCTAAAAGCATGTTCTACCAAACACACAATATTAAAGTGAAGATTCTTTTCTTCTTTTTTTTAATTTATTTTTTATTATTATTTTTTTTTTTGCATTTTTTTCCCCGAAAAGTTTCATATGCTGGTAAAATCTTAAATTAACAGGTGTATGCATACACATGAAAATTACTAGTATATTACGGTACATATCATTTAATTAAGAGTTTAATGCAAGCTTTCAGGGCAACCAGGCCAGTGCTTTTCCTGCTTCCAATGGTATAAGGCCAATGACAGTAGAATTCCACTTGGATGGGATATCAGGCCATTGCAAGGTTAACCTTGGCCATTTCTGTCTCTACTTATCAATTTGTATGCTTGGTCAGTGACAAGCAGTGGGAAATGTCTTACTAAAAGACATACCTCAGGGATGAAGCTTAACTATTTGAGTTAGGGGCCCAGCTCACTTTATAAAAGGAGTTGTTATAGCAATAAATAGCTAAAATGTGTAAACATTAAGGAGCCCAGACTGATTTTTAGTAGCCATTGGCTACTGGGACACTGCTAATCTTCATCCCTGATACCGTTACCATGCTGTCTGACTTGTGAATCAAAACGATGATCCTTAAATGTCCACAGACTTAACCACCAACTATCATTATGATGTAAATCAAATGTCAAGGGTTCTTAAGGCCTTCTTTACTTTTATGAAAATCACTTGTCTTCCCTATACATAAGCATTTTATATTTCAGTTGTGAAACAAAAATAATGTGTACATAAATGATAATAAAGATTCATGCATAAAACTGTAAATGACAAAAACATTGTATCATGCAATGGATAACATAAAACCTTCAAGTTACTTAATAGGCTTTTGTATATTATTCAAGAAAAAAGCGAGTTTTAAAATGAAAGATATTATAATGCTTACAGCATAAGCCACAACCCTAGGACTTAACCAATTAATATGGCTTTTCAAAAGACTTTTTACTTTCATGTGTATAAAAACTTTCACTATGACTCATTAAAATTTTTACCTCAAACTAAATGAGTGTGAACCAATTGTCCAAAATTTCCTTTAAATAACAGAGCATCAAAAAGAATGACTTTTAAGAGATTTATGTTAATTTGTTGAACAACATTGATCAATTGGGATTTTTATTTTCAATCTAAAGGGCACTTCAGCACTTAAGTTAAAAACATCAATCAAATGGTAAAGGTAAACAACAATGACCAGTCCACTTGACCTTTTATTAGGAATATGCATATACAATGGTTCATCCAGTACATAGGTAGTTTTAAGATTGACAGTTAATACACAGCCAATACATGTTTCCAGAATATTGATGAAATGAACACCTGTGACCCCTATACATAAATGTACTGGTCCATAATAAACATTTAAATTAAAGGTCAAGCAGACAGGTCAATGTTGTTTGCCTAAATCAAGTAAACAAATAAACAAAATCAACAAATTCTAAAATAAACAAGACAACAATGGCAACAAAATAAATGTTTATTAACATAAAAATCTAGCAATAAATAAATAAAGATTATAAAGCATTTTCACCACACAACATGCAGGTACGGTAACACACAAAGTTTTAACATAAAACAAAATATACATGCAAAATATGATAAAAATCATAAACCATGAACAAAAAGACAAAATTATTATAACATAAAGCACTGCAGAAATAATAAATACCAACAACCAACATAAATAAACATGCAGAGATTGAAATAAAAAAGTTTTTCCATCCTGTCAAATCTTTCTTTTTTTTTTTTTTTTAAATTATTTGAATTTCTTTACAGTATCAGTACATGTACAGTGAAACCATGATATGATGCCCCTCAAGCCCTCAAAAGCTTTGCCACTTTTCTTATAGCTACAATATTTTTGAAGCCCCAAATTTTATTTTCTGTTCTTTTTCTTTGTAGGTCTACTCCACCTATCACAAAAACCCTTTATAATGCAAAAGTTTGACTGAACAAATTATGGTAATGAAATGAGATTTTACTGTAATAATATTGAAACAAGAATTTCAAATTTTGTACTTTCAAATCAAAGCAATAAAGTTGGGACACAATAAAAATAAAATGAATGAATCGATTATAAGTTTCATAGATTTAGGACAAGTCCAATACATTTCCATGCATTGACCAGACAGAATATACCAGTTATGAGAATTTTCTATGCAACCAATTCACTTGCGGAAGAGTTTAAGCTGGGCAACATAACTCCATGCAGTAGGACAGCCAAGATTATCCTGGCAAACCAAAGCGTCATCAACATCACAGGTAGAGAACCAGAAATTGAAAAGGATAACATAAATTCCATGTAGTAAAAGGGCCATGTTTATCTGGTCAACCGAAGATTCATAAACAAGGCAAGTAGAGAATAAGAATTTAAGAAGGGCAACATAATCCCATGCAGTAAGACCACCTGGGTAACCGGGGAAGCTTGAACAAGGTAAGAAAAGAATCAGAGTTTAAGAAGGGTACTATAAAATAATTTTCATGCAGTAAGGTGACCTAATTCCACAGAGAGTTGACTTACCTTTTCATCAACAACTCTATTTCTTGGTTTTCTCTGAAAGATTGACAATAACCAGAAAATTTTCAAAAAAAAAAAAAAAAACAAGATCTTAATTAAGAAGTAAAAGTTGTGTTGCCATGGTTACAACTGTATAGGAATAACACTTATATTAAATTCTGTTAGGAAGATAGTTATATGTATTAACATTCACATACATACTAACCAACCCTCATAGTTTAAGTATGAGTCTCCCAAGTTTGATAGAGGTCGCGGTGGCCTAATGGATAAGACGTCAGTCTTCAAATCCAGGGTCTCTCACCGCTGTGAGTTCGAGTCCCGCTCGGACCACATGTGTGAAAGTGAATTTTCCTTGTGAAAGTGAATATTCCTTGCCCTTGGCCTTTACTGATTCACCTGGTATCAGTATAATGGACTGGGGGAGTGGTACGCTTGTCTGCGGCGTACTGACTCTGTGAGCTAGCACGTTAAAGTCGCCCTGAGTGCGCGCTTGTACAAGGCAGACCATACAACACACTCGCACTTCACATGCATACACAAAATTGTTCATAGATTAATCCATAGAGATTAATAAAATAGTTCTCGCCGCGAATAGCTGGAAAATTGCTGATGCGACGTTAAGCAGCATTCAACCAACCAACCAACCAATTTTGATAGTCAATAGGCAAGGCAAATACCGTTTTGTAACCAAATGGTATAAGTACATGGTTTTCTATTTTTCTATAAGGTCATGATTTTTATACAATGTCTGCCATGAAAAAGTTTGTCATATGATTTTCCTGTATGTTATGACATATTGTTCAATGATCATCCAGTTATACACTTGACTATTTGATGTCATTTTGGTCAAATTATTGTGTACCTCAAAACTGTTCTTGTATTGTCCTCTTTACACTTCCCATGGGGATAAAATTGCACACACTTTTTCAAATTATTTTTCACCCCTCTTTACGCTTTTTTGATAGTAAAACTTAATAAATATGCAATGTAAAAATGTATTAATCATGAATAACAGTATATATATGTACATATGTAGCTAGATTTCCTCCAGTAATAAAATTTGGGGGAATCAAAAGGATAAAAATTCTATTCTAGTAAAAATATTTTGGGGGAAAATCAAAAAGAGAAAGTTCTATTCTATTCTATTCTTTTACTAAATGCATTTACTTAATCTAACAGGCATTGTAATTAGAAGATATAAAATAATTAACTAACTAATTTACATAAATAATAAATACTTACCACTGATTCCGGTGGGGATACCGGCGGGGGACTATCTACTGACCGCAGGGGTCTTCTTAACATTAAGTTATCTGGATCCCCTAAACTTCCACCAATACAGAACTTCCTCTTGTGCTTGTTAAGTAACTGCATCGTCCCGAAGGACATATGACAGTCATGACACTTGTATATGCCAGACATTTTGGTTGGTTTAAGTTTTTGTCACAATCTCAGCTTGGTTTGTTTATCATTTTCCTTCTGTTTTCTGTTGTTAATGCATTATAATAAAGACCTGAAAATAAAAATTTTAAGTGATGATGAAATAGAGTTGGGTGGATTCTTTCTCTTATATTGAGACAATCAGTTTTGGAGATGGTAGAGGAAACCAGAGTGTCTGGAGAAAACCACTGGACTTCAGCAAGCAAACTGATTAATTTTCTTGCACTAGGATCTTTAGACTACTTTTTAACTCTAATGTGAGAAAACTTGTCAGTTTGCTTTCTAAAGAATTTTGGCTTTTCTTTGACACTCTGGTTTCCTCCACCATCCCAGAACTAATCACCAGAAAATAAGTGAAAGAATCATGACTGGTGCATAAATATATATCAATTAAATCCTTTATTGTCTTTAATTGTATTTATAAGCTTCATTAACATGATGATTAATTAACAATTTGTAATTTGAATAATGTACAATGTACAATCTAACTCCAACTTGTTTATTCCCAGATCTATATCTTCACGGCCGTTTGGCTTTTGGTAATTGAGTAAAGTAATAATGTTTTATATCCTAGTCAAGATTCTTTCACTTATATCTTGACTGTACAAGTTTTGAGATAATGGAGGAGAATGAAGTGTCAAGAAAAACCCACTACTGATCTTCAACAAAACATCTGACAAACTTTCTCACACTTTGCCAGTGTCAAATATAAGAATTGAGTTGAGTTATGGTGTTTAAAACCCCAGTCAAGAATATTTCACTTATATCAAGATGTCGCCAGCTATAGGCAAAAGTGCAGAAATTTTGCTTGTGCATTGCACTAATGGCATTATACATCAGGGTTCTTTAGCATGCCAAGCCCACTGTAACACGGATCCTCGTTTATTTTCAAGTTCCCATCCAAAAGAACCATGACTTTCTTTTCGTAATGCCGAGTGCTTGGCCAAAGAACAGTCACTACCCACTTTCAAGTCTTGGGTCAAACGTCAAATATGAGAACTTGATTATTAGTAAATAAATGACGATAAACGTTAATGTCTTTGTGCAAATAAAATAAAGAAAAAACATAAATCTTTCTATCAAAATGAAAACTTTGATTTTGAATGAGGAAGTTCACCAAAACACTTTGTAGCATTTTACAATAGTAGAAACTTTATCAAAATCTGCTGAATATGCACTTTGAATACTTGTATCTGTTGTCATGGTTACTAAAACTAAACAAACAGTACTTTTAATCCCACTTATAATATTCACAATACATATTCGTGTTATACGAGTGTTTCAATTTTTTTTTTATAAATGCAAATCTCGTGATCAATCAAAAAACTTTTATCACATAAATGCATATCTTGTGTTCTGTCAAAAAACCTTTTATCACATAAATGCATATCTTGTGTTCTGTCAAAAAAACCTTTTATCGGGGTAAATTTAAGCATTTATCCTTATGTAATTACGCATTTTAACGAGATGTCACCTGGCAAATTAAATCTTACAAGGAGGCAAAAAATTAAATATTCATGTCAGTAATTTTTAAACAAAAAATAAGCTCCTAAACTCTTAACTCAATCAAAATTGACAAAAATCAATAGATTATTGATTTATCAAAGTAGAAATGATAAACGCCTATTTATTTATCTTTAACACACATCAATTTTAAACGGCTTCAAATTAAGTTTAATTATTGCAAACACCTTTTTTAAATTTCTTCAAATAAGCTTTTTAAATACTTATAGTGTTGAAATTGCACAGAAGTTTTGAAGAAAAAAAATCTGAATAGGCCAATTTAGCTGGATATTGTTGATTTCTCTACGAGTCTCAATCAAAACAGATTAATGTTAGCAAAATTAATTGGCACATCCCCCTCCTTTGGGGTATCATTTACAAATGTATGACAAATAATTAAAACTCAAAATTTATGATGATGATAGGTACGGTATATATAGAAAGTCCAATCTAGACTTAAAAACCTGTAAATGGGTGCATGTGGATTAGTCTCACTCGGTGCATGTGGATTAGTCTCACTCTAAAGGGCCTTGCTGACTGAGTTGTCTATTGTACTTGCTCTGTATCTGGGAGCTCAGGGTTCAAACCCCAACCAGGTCCAACAGGTAGTGTAGTTCTTGTGCCAAGCATTTGGTATTTAGAGAAGAAAGTTACAGACTCCTTCAAAAAGACCATAACCAATGTTGTGTGACACACTAAATAACCCTCCCTGCACTTTGCAATGGTAAAAATTTCTGCCACTTCACATATAGCTCAAATTAGTTAAACAGGGTTCCTGCAGACATTTAGACTCCAAATTTAAGGAATTTTTAGGGTCTTATTTGCAAATTTAAGGCCTAATCAGAGGGACAATTTTAGCAAAAAAATATTGGTACAAAGGCAATTAAATCAATACAACAATTACTTACAAGTCCATAGTACAGACACTTGAAGTGGAGGTTGAAGTAAGGCTTCAGGAGGGCAAAGTACCTTTAAATTGCCCATTTCAATGCAACTTGTTAAGTAATTTATATATATATATATATATATATCAGTCTATTCCCAACCACTTAATATCAAAATACAGACACCCAACTGGCCAAATCCAAGGGCTTTTAGGGTGTTCAGGATCAATTCAAGGGCTTTTAATTTAGGGTCAGACTTGTTTTTAGGGTCTTTTTAGGGCAAACTCAAGGACTTTTCCAGGCCTGTACAAACCCTGTTAAAGATTCTTGATTGGGACATAAAACCCAATTCAATCAATCAACCATCCCCTGTCAACTGTTCCTATTCTCATGAATTTGTCCAAGAAAACTTATCCACACAGTTTACTTTCAATTCATGATTCAATTTATATTAAATTTATAATGCTTTTATTCTTGTACCCATTTGAAAAAAGAAATCAATGCAATCATTAGGTTCTCTAAAATCAAACCTGATCTATAGCTGGTCAAATATTCTTGAAATTAAAATAAATTATCTCCCTGGTCACAGTTGTTTAAATCTATGTTTGCTTAATCAAGTGGTTAGTGCTAATTAATTTTTTTTCAAAATTAAAATATTTATAACAGCCATTAAGTGTAGACTCAAATGACTTCTTCTTGACAATAGGTATCAAATATACCGGTAATTATTAACTTTTAAACATAAATTTTAAAATATTGCCTTATACACATGGTACAAATTTTTTTGGCAATTCAACTAAGTTAAGCTAATAGTTTTAAACAACAGGCCCCAGTTTCACAATCATTCCTTAGTTAAGATTTTCCTTAACTTAAATTTAGCAAATTTTTGTAATCACTTTTTGAATATTTATCTGGTGAATACTTTTGTCAAAACTAAATGCAAATGTTTTAATCTAGAAGTGATCTTAAAAATGGCACCTTAAATTCCTCAATATCTTGAAAATTAACAAAATTATAAAGATTCGAAATTTTGCAAGATTTAAGTTAAAGAAAATCTTAGTTAAGGAATGATTGTGAAACCGGGGCCTGGCCCTAAATAATAAAACTTCTCTTTATCATTATAAACTCTGAATATATCTATAGTAAGTCAAATGTTATTAAATTTAAAATAAAGTATCTACCTGAATAATAAATCTTCACTTTATCATTACTGACTCAAAATATTTACCTGTTTGGTTTTCAATATTTAAAAATCAAATTCTTTATACAAACAAAATTTTCATGATTTTCAGAAAAATATTCATATCACTTCTAAAGTATATGTTTATACAAATTCTGATTTTAAAATTTCATTTTTCTTTGATCTAACTATCAAATACTTACCATATATAATCCAGTGGTTATAATTTATCAAGACATATTCGTGATAAATTTATACACACAATAAACGTTATCAATTCCTATGGTCAAAAATTTTCAAATCAATAACCCAAGATGAAACCTGCGGTTATCTAGTCTCTAAGATAAACATATACCCCGGTACACGGTACCCAAGCACCCGGGATTTATATATATATAAGAATCTCCTTGAAATCAATTATGATCTATTAAACGAGAACTTTCTGTTCCGAAGGTTTCGCACAACTTATGAACCATGATCTTTTAAGTTTCATAAACATGACGTCTTTAAATCTGTACAAAATATCGTGGTGTTAAAATTTAAAATTATTGATCGTAAAAATACCAGAATTTAAACCTTATCTCTATGCAGTGTAAATATCAGTATATATATTTTCACATCATTTTTTAACTTTTTAATATACTTATGTTTAGTCACGCTTGATCGATTTTACATTAAACATCCTTTAGATTTCTGCTTTTAATAGAAGTTTTCTTTCAATGCTATTTAGTTTATCAAGAAATTGTAAATAATTGGATCCATTCAATCTTATTTAATATTCAAACATTCATTTGTTAAAGTGCATCCAATTTCATTGTTAAACTTAGCAGAAAGCATTGAATTAAATCTTTTATGTCAAAACTTTATTTATCCAATATAGGCAAATACATAAAAGAATTTATATATGAAAACAACAAAAGATGGCAAATTACTTTACATATATCTTAGTAAATATGCTGTATTCATGGAGACCATTCTCTATATAAGGTTAGGCAAAGTTAATTTTTAAAATCAGGTAGACTTGTAACCTGGGCAGACAGAAGAATGGAATATCAAATTTAATAAATCTGAGTCTTTCTTTGAAAGGCGGGGGATAAAACTAAGGGTAAGACTTCTTTTTGTAACCAACCAACCCCCCAACCCCCAATCCTCCATTTTGGAAGAATTATTATTTCATTATGTTTCACAGGAATGTTCCATAACTGTTTTAGAGTTTTTCAGTCAAAATTAAATTTTAGTAGCTTGTACAATAGGAGGTCCTTTCAAAACAAGAAGTTTGAAAGTTCTGAAAAATCTCTGATAGACCAAAAGCCCACTTCAAAATGTATACCATCTCCAGTTTGATTGGTGGTGTTCATCTTGTCATTCACTGGCCTAAAAAGAAATTAGATCAGTCTTTTGAGAGGCAAATAACCCCCTCCCCAACATTGCCAAGTTGTCATTCTAAGATTTGACCTATTGACCTTGATTCTTGACTTATATACCTATATTTGGTATGTGACACATCATCTCATACTAGGTTACATTTGTACCAAGTTTGATAAAAATCCATCCATAGAAATGGAAGATAGGGAGTGGGCATGATATTTGGACATGGTTATTACAATAAGCTCCCTAACTATGTTTACAGGGGGTAAAATTATCCATGTCAAATGAAAACCTGTTTTCAACAAACACATAATTATTTATGTTTGGCCTAAACTGTTGACTGTAGAACATGTGTGCACAAGTTCTAATGCAGATAAATGAATGATGAAAATAAGCTTTCAATAAACACATAACTATTTATGTTTGGCCTAACTAGGGCGGACTGTAAAACATGTGTGGACAGATTCCAGCACAGATATTTACTGATACATCCCCCAGGATGGTTTACTTTCCATAATATACAGTATAAGACTAAAAAAAACATGAATACTGTCATTCAAAGTATAAATAATTTTCATTTTTTGTATTTGAATAAGTATAAAAAAAATGAAAATCCCATTTTTTTTTTGAAAATTAAATATAGATATTGAATTGATAAAGCTGTTAATATGAGAGTTGTCAATATCATATTATATGTCCTATCATAATGTCCCTGAATATAAAACCTATATTCAATTTCAAACAGGCATTTATTGTAATATAATTTTTAATTTTAGTTCAGACCTACTCAATGTTAACAAAAAAATATAAGATGTGACAATATTAATTTAAAATACTGGTATTATTAGGTTTTTTTTACTAAACAACTTTAAGATTTCCATTATTGTGGTTTTTTTTTCTCTCTCCATGTTTTGATTGATTCCAAATTAATTTCTGACAAAATACTCTACCATCAAAATGATCAATTATTATAATCCCTTTCGTAAATATCTTAAACAGAACAAATAGACCATGGACTGTGTTCAATCCAGAACCAAATTTCATTGGGGTTATCCTGACCTTGTCCTTGAAAAAAAGAGTGCCACAGGTGCTTTTGATGTTCAATTCATCCAATTAGATTTGAGCATCCTGACCATGTCCTTGAAAAAAAGCGCCATGGATGCTTTTGATGCTCAACCTAATCCAATTAGATTTGAGCAATTAGAGTATTAAATACGTTTTTTTTTATATTTCACCTAGTGATCTAGTTTTTTACTTGATATGACCTATATATACAAAATTTAATTTTGATGGTAATTAATGTGGCAAGGTAAAACTGCTCAAAGGTAAAATTACCGTTTTCATGAAATTGACTTATAATAAAATCAGAAACCCTGTTTGAAACGTGGAAAATGGTCTATACTTAAGATCTAGGTAAACTAGAATAGTCTGAGGGTTAATATACCCTGGTCCAATAATATTAACCCAAAATCCTTCATACCTTATATGACCTTAACCTTTGAATTACAATCTTTGTTCATGACTAACATGCGTCACTACTATGGAGACCTTGATCATTAAACACAATTTGGACAATTAAGTCAAGTCTGTGAAATTTTAATAAATTCCTTCAAAATGTTTTCAAACATAAACCATCCATTATTTTTACCTTTAAAATATTAACTCTGTTCAATGTCATGATAATCTTTGTTCAAGGTCATACTAGATCCTTGTACAATAAAAATTGTGTGTGAAATTACATGAAATTCCTCCAAAGCAGACTGAGTTATGTCTTTGACATAATTTTCAAGCTTATATCAAGGTACCTCTATGTGACCATGACCTTTAGAAATGATCTCGGTTTAAGGTCACGACACACTGTATGGTTATGAAGATCATTTGAGTAAGGTTCCATTCAATTCCTCAGAAGCAGTGATGAGTTAAGAGCCCAGACCTACATAGACAGATGAATAGACTGTAATGGTGATTCCTATATGTATCAACCTCAAACTCAGTTTGGGGTAATGGGACAAGATAGATGCAGAAATCTAAATTATGGCATAATATAGGCTAATACAAAACATTTTTGATGAGATCAATTGGATAAAAGAACTCTTATCAATTTTCTTTGTATTATAAAAGGAAACAGAAAATTAGTCACCAAACCAAGTCTCAAGCCTGGACCTTCCCCAATACTAGCAGGATGGATGCTCTACCAATCTCCCTAATTGGTCATCCTTAACATTCCATGCCTTCTGTTATTTTTATATTGAAATTTAAACAGTAAATCTAGCTTATTTTTATCAAAACATAGAAGGGAATTTACTAACAAAAATTTCATCTATTTTTATTTCTGTTAAGGTAAATTTCATCACAACATTTTGATAATATTTATTGCCGCAATGACATAGGTACAGCATATACATGTAGTACAGACCTGTCAAAAAGTTTTACACTCAGTTTACGAAAAGGAGTCAAAGGTCAGCAGGCAAGTGGCCAAGATACAGATAGCTAGTGGCCTTAATAGCTGACACTAGATAGATAACAGCTGTCAAGATATACAAATGAGGGGTCGAAATGAGCTGCTAATTCGACACTCGAGTTTTACACTCCGTTTACGAAAAGTAGTCAAAGCTCAGAGGCAAGAGGCCAAGATCTAAATCTAAAACATATACAGATATTTTACTAACAAGTATTTCACCTAATTTTATTTCAGTTAAGGTAAATTTCATCACAACATTTTGATAATATTGACTGCCCAAATGACATACGCACTACATATACATGCAGTACAGACTGTCAAAAAGTTTTACACTCAGTTTACGAAAAGTAGTCAAAGCTCGGCAGGCAAGTGGACAAAATAGATAGCTAGTGACGCGAACAGCTGACACTGGTTAGATATCAGCTGTCAAGATATAAGAATGAGGGGTCGAAATGAGCTGCCAAGTCATCATTTTAATTATTGTTAGCTTAGTAATAAACTTCTGGCAGGTCTGTATTGTATATAATCTTGTTATCTTGAACCTATCCAAAGTTTGAGATAAATAGAATTATGAATGACATAACCAGAGGAAAGTTTAACCAATGGTTATAATTGACATGACTATATGGACTTTGGTATACTTATGCATTTCAACTTATTAAAGAAGTTATATTAGTTGAAGACATTCGAGTAAAACACTATGACACAATAAGTGATTTTGAAAGACTATGTATGAATGAAAACCATTCAGCTGAAAGATCTACCAATATTACTTTCATTGATGTTTCATTGAAGATATCCGAGTTCAAGATAACAAATATTTTTTTGATAATTAAAAAGAAAGAAAAGATTCTAAAAATGAGCATTGCAGATTATGCCACAAAAATATTGATTAAAACCTTTATCATCAATAAAACAGTACAGTGCCTCTCACTCACTAGGTTCAAATCCCACAGGGACAGATCCTATTGTAGAATAAAAGTTTGTCAATTTGCTTATTGAAGGTCAGTGGTTTTCTCCAGACACTCTGGTTTGCCCCACCATCCCTGAACTGACTGCCAAATAAATGAACAATTAAATAATAAATAAACTGTGAATTATGATGCTGAACATTTAACCAATTACATTTTTAAACCAACTATTTTTCCATCAAATTGTTTGATCACATGTAAAAACATTTTTTCTTTCAAATTTCATTTTAGTAAATGTAATATCATATCTGATTCATTGTTTATTTATAAAAAAACCCACATATTTTAATTAATTTTTTAATTGGATAAAATTAAGTATAGAACTTTTTGAATAAGAATTAGACCATGGTGTACCATAGTTTTAATTAAATATTTCTGTCATGATCAGCGATCTATAGACCTATTTCAAATTGTTTTGAATTGTTAGTTTTACAAGGATGCAATATCATTTTTTTTTAATTTAATTAACAATGAATTTTAACATAAAATTACTTTACTTGATTTGTTGATTTTCTCAACTGATTTATTTCCCATGAAGAAATTTGAACAACTTCTACTTGATATGAAAAGAAGAAATTGTCACACTTGTGTGCTTTGATAAATATAAATTCAAATCTTGACTTTATATACTTCACATATGTCTGCAGACAGATAAAGTTAGATGGTGACTACATTTATCAAAATGTGTTAGAACATATTAATAATTAACAGCAAAAAATGCTATATATTTTCACAATATTGTCCAAAAAGGTATATGGGGTTGCATAGGTCAGCTGATAAAACACTTGCTTTCAGTGTGGAAGTCACAGGCATAGGCGTAGGAGGGTTTTTAATATTGGGGGGGCCAAACCGAAGCTATGCCTTATGTCGTGCCTATGGCACGAGGCGGGGAGAGTATGAGAGGGGTGCTAAACCCCTCGCATAGGTGGGGGTCCGGGGGGCCTCCCCCGGAAAATTTTCAAAACTAAGTCCTGTCTAGACGCATTTTCAATCTATTGTGCATCGTTTTGATAGGTTTAAAATACTGTGATATCAAGGCAAGATTATATAAAATAACCGTATGACACAAGTTCCATAATCACCCTCTCATTTGAGATTGATATCAGAGGCTGATCCAGAATTTTAGAAAGGGGGCGTATAATGTGAGATTTGAAGGCTCGAACCTTTAGGGGGTTTCGGGGGCATGCTCCCCCGGAAAATTTTGAAAAAGTGGCGCAAAAATCCTGCATTCTGAGCTGAACAATATGTATTTTTAGCGACATAAAGGGGGTGCGTATTCCCCCTACGCCCCCCGCTGAATCTGCCACTGGATATGGGGTACCTCGGAAAATTTTGACGCCCTTTTACAAGTATAATGATGAAATTGATAATTGATTGGTTACCAGATGGACATTTCCTGTTAACGCTCTTGTTTTTTTGTTTTTTTTTCTTTGTTTTTTTTAGCATGATAAAAAATTTCACACAATATATTGCGGGGGCCTGGCCCCCCCTTCTCTGACATTGGGGGGGCCCGGCCCCCGCTGGCCCCCCCTGCTCCTACGCCTATGACAGGTTCAATCCCCGGTCAAACCATATATGTTAGTTTGGTGACAAGCGGGCCCATGGAAGTGGTGGACAGGCAATTTTGTGCCATATAAAGTTCATTTGGGTGATATTTCCCATGCAGGACTGTGGGAAACTAAAAAATAATATAGTAGTCTGGGTAGCTCAGTTGGTAGAGCACCTGTCTATAGTGTGGGAGGGTTCAAGATCCACACCTCCTATATTGTTCTCCTAGTGAGGAGGGGGGGGGGGTTAAATGTGTGTAATTTTGTATGCCCATCAATACAGTACAGAGAAGTATAAAAATGACAAAAATATCCATCCTAAATAACTTTAACGCTAATTTACAAAAAAGTGTCCAAATGCTGCCGCTGGTGATTTGTTACACCCGCGATGTTTATCAACTTTATGTGCATCAAATCAGGCAAATGGTTTTCCAGTGTTTGGTTTTGTTTCGCCTTTTGTCACTTCATCAACTGTAAATATTTAGACCAAAATAATGTATTAAACGTGTTTACATACCATGTTCGATCTGTTTTTACTCAATTTTCATCAAAAGTTCTTATTTTTAGACAAAGCGTTGTTGTTGTTGTTGTTATCCTAATTCTCCTTCTTCGCGAGAAAATGGACTCTATGGAATTTGGAATAACACTATGGGTTTAAAGTTCCACTATGGAGAGATTAACACTTTGTACTTTTGTAGGTAGGCGCTACTGCGATCGAATGAGTACGTTATATTATATTTAAAATTTTGCTGCTTCGAATAAATGTCTCAAAGGCGTCAGAAATGGCATCTCTTGAACTCGGTGGTATATCCTTACATTCTCCCAGGAGCACCGTCATAGTATAATCTCCGCTTATAGGAAGCGCACCATCTAATTCTCTTTGGATGACGGACATAAGTTCACGTCTGTATTCTACATATTTTACACATTCTAAAATAATATGTTGGACGGTTTCCCTGTTGTTACCACAATCGCATGTTGGGTTGTCTGTAAGGCCGAGTCTGTTCATGTTATCTTTAAGTCTGTTGTGGACAGATATAAGTCTGAGTCTGGCATACTCTAAGTCTCTTTCACACTTCTTTTTAGTTATTATGCCAATATTTGGTATGAGGTCATGATAAAATTGGTTAGCATTTTCTAGGTCCCACTGTCTCTGCCATTTTTCTTTAATGTGTTCTTTTATACAGATTTTTATGTCCGAATATGGTACAAACAGCTCCACAATTTTGGTGTTTGCAGCTTCAGTTGCTGCTTCTTTTGCAGCTAAATCCACTTTTTCATTGGCATTAATACCTGCATGTCCAGCTATCCATGAAATATTGAGTCTGATATTCCTTTTTTTCAGGTTATTACAGTCTAACCTGTCTATAAGGGCCACTCGGGGGAAGTTGCAAAAGTGGCCCTTATGGACAGGTGGCCTTTATAAACAGGTTTGTAAATCCAGTTATGACACCAATATAAATATTAGTTGGAAAAATAGTGAGCAGTTCTAATTTATTTATTTTATTTGTTAAAATTTCTGTTACAAAAAAGGCATTAGCTAATTTTAACAGAATAATTTCTTTGAAAACAATTAAAGAAAAATCTTCTGACCACACTATTTATCGATCTTTGAAAAAAAAAACCTTAAAAATCACCAAGTATATACACATATCTTATATAAAGACATGTCTTCTTTAATAGGTAGGAGTAGTGTCTTCTTTAATAGGTAGGAGCCAGTAATGAAAACAATAGAAAATAGTATATGTATCATGATTAACAATGATTAATAATCTATCCTCAGTGCTTTATGGCTTCATTTGTTGACATGAGGATAAATGACTTAAAATTTGTGTAAGTTTTTAAAAAAGTTTCAAAAATATACTTTTTAAAAATTCTTTTCTTATCAACATACAGATTTGGTTACATGTACTGAGTTTAATGATCAATGGTTTAAAGTTAAATAATCAATGTTTAAAATCTAATTTTAGCTTCAAGATTTTTAAAAAAAACTACATGGCTTAACATTTTTGCACAAATTTTTAGAAACTACCAGTATAACAAAACGTGTCCCCAAAATACGAATAAAAAGTGGCCTTTACAGACAGGTTCATGAGCCATTTTGTACAAAAATAGGGTGGCCTCTGGCTCAGTTGAACAGTGGCCCTTATATAGAGGTTAAATAAAGAGTAAAATGGCTTGGGAGGAATTGAAAGTGCCCTTTATAGACAGGTGGCCCTTATATAGAGGTGGCCTTTAGCACAGGTTGGACTGTAATTGAAGAGTAAATATCATTGGTAAGATGAGTGAAACAACTTTGGTCATTTGTAGATAAAATTGTAGAGATAACACTTTGGCAATCACTAAAAATATGGACAGATTTACACTGGTTTAAGGTACTGTAGGTTTGTACATAGTTGAATGCTAACTTCAGAGCATATAGCTCACCATGGTAGCTAGTGCTGTAATTTGAGACTGGTTCTTTAATTAAAACAGGATCAAAATTTAATCCTTTGGTATAAATTAGGGCTGCTGCACCAACTGGACCTGGGTTTCCTAAAGCAGACCCGTCTGTAAAGATAATCATAGTATCAGGATCTAGTTGTAATAAAAATTCCTGTGTGATGGTCGTAGCTTTCTGTATTTGTTCAGCCGTTCTGTCTTTACTATTACCAAGATTCTCAGTTGTTAAAAGAATATTTTTAACTGGTTCACTGGTGAATGTATCTAAATTATAAGATGATTCTTCTTCGATGTTATTAATATTTGCCTTCTTTGAAAAGTCTGCATTGGCCATATTAAAGTGGTGAATTGGAGTGATAATTTTATGTTCCATAAATTGTGTACATGCTAGGAGTTGTTCCATCTTTGCACGAATTGGATTATCAAGTGGTTTTCTCTTGATTCTGGCTAATTCTTGCAGCATGATTTCCTCATATCTTAGACGAATAGGCTGAATTCCACTGTGTGCTTCTAACAAAGAAGTTGGAGTAGATGTAAAACCTCCTGTGATTTTTAACAGAGCTGCTCGATGAACGGTCTCTAACTTCTTTAGTGAATCATTCTGTATGGAGCACCAGACTGGGTAGGCATATTCAAGAGTACTACGTATACATGTATTATATAACAATCTACCAATGGATAGATTTACTCCATTTATGTTGTTGAAAAAACAGCTGATTTTATAAATAGCAGAAAAACATTTCCTACATGTATTTTCAACATGTTCTTTGTATGTTAAATTTTCATCTAGTATAACTCCTAAACATCGTTTAGATTGGACTTGTTTCAGCAGAGTGTTGTTAAGTTTGATATTAACATCTTTGTGTCCTTTTTTAGTGAAGCAAATAAAGTCAGTCTTTGAGCAGTTTATATTAAGTCTCCACTTTCTAGTCCAATTATTCAGAAAGGCAAGGTCTTTTTCCATCAGATTTACTGCTGTAGATAAGTCAGCACTGGTTATCCAACAGGTGATATCATCTGCGAATGCAATATGCTTTAAAACTTGTGGTTTGAATTCTTTTGTGAACAAGATGAAGAGTATAGGAGATAAAACAGATCCTTGGGGAACTCCATTGTTAGACGCTAACCAGTTTGATGAGTAATTGTTTATAAGACATTTAGAAAATCTATCGGATAAGAAACTATTGATGGTGAGAAGTAATTTTCCATTGATACCAGCTTCATGTAGTTTGAGTATCACAGCATTTCGCCATACTGAATCAAAAGCACCCTCTAGATCAATAAAAGTGGCAATTGTGTCTTCATCTTTTTTGTATCCATCATATATGTCAGAAGTCATATATAACAAAGACTGTGTGATATTTCTATTTTTCCTGTATGCAAACTGAAAGAGGTCCAATTGTTGTGTGGCCTCAGGTACCAAACTAGTCTTCTAGTAATAATTCTCTCAAAAATTTTGCCTACTACACTGCACAGGCTTAAGGGTCTATATGATTTTTCAGTATTGTATGTTGATTTGCCAGGTTTCCTGATGAAAATTTTATGATCAAGTTTCCAAGTAGAGGGAAAGATTCCAAAGTTTAAGCACTGTTGAAAAAGTATTTTCAAGATTTCTACCATGTTGTTGCCTGAATTTTTATCATTATAGGTGAGATTTTGTCTGGTCCTGGTGCTGAGTTATAATTCATAAGTTGAATGGCTTCTTTTACTTCTTGTTCCTGGATGTCTGTGTTAAAGATTTCAGCATTATGATTTGATGACGGTTCAATTTTTCCAGCTTCTTCTTTAACAATGTGAATAATTTTATTTTCTACTTCCTCATAGAAGGTTTGATCAAGCTGACTTGTATCATAATGTGTTCTACGTATATGGGTATTAATCATGCATTCTGTTATATCTTCATCACTGAAGGCATATTCATTATTATTAGTTTTGATTGGTAGGATTGTAGATGAATTGGATCCTTTGGTAATTTTGTTTATATTCTCCACATTGTGTCAGGTTCATTATGTAAAGAGTTGCATAGTTCTTTCCACCATCTATCTCTTTCATCCTTGTATAACATTATAAAGTTTTCAACAGATTTTTTATATTTTGTCCAGTTGTTTGGGTCTCTTCTTTTCCGGTATTGTGTTCTTAGTCGTTTACTTTCTATCAATTTTTGTTTTAATAGGTCTGTCATGAATGGCTTAGAGTGTTTTGATATTTTCTTGATCTTGATGGAAGATTTAGCACAATTTATAATTCCTTCAGTGAAAAATTTGCAGGCCTCTTCAGTGTGTAGACTACCCTCTTCCAATATTGTTTTAAATTCTTCAAGAAAATTGTTACTTTGTTCTTTCCATTCATCCCAGTTTGTGTTCTTAAAGTCCCATTTCTCTCTAATTACATTATTAAGATCTTCATAAGTAATAATAATAGCTGTATGATCACTGTTGAACATACCTTGGGTATCAATATTCCACTTGAAATTTTCTGGCTTCAGCATATTTTTATAAAATGTAAGATCAATGGCACTATCCTCTTGGTTGTTTTGATTGGATCTAGTCATAGAGCCATCGTTAAGGCATATTAAGTCATACTTTAACATATATTCAAGTATTTTGTCACCCATTTTCCAAGATGCACTACCAGATCTTTGTTTGTCAGTTTTGTCCCATACTGCATTCCTAGCATTGAAATCGCCAGTATGATAAGTTTAGTTTCTTGATCGAAGTTTGATATAACATTTTCAAAAGAATCAAGGGCTTTAAAATTAGATGGAGGAATATAAACTGATCCTATAATTACTCTTTGTTGGTTTAATTCGACCTCAATCCATACAGCTTCCAGAGTATCTATTTTTAAATCATTTCTTGGAATAAATTTAATGTTATTTCTGATAAGGATACCGACACCGCCACCTTTCTTAACTGATCTGTTATTCCATATTGATGTAAAGTTTCTAATATCTATAGTTCTGTTATCCTTACACCATGTTTCAGATAAACAAATAATATCAATTCCATAGGAATTAGCATAATCTTCCAACAGTTTGTTAGAGGTAAAAATAGATCGTATATTTAATTGAAGGATTTTCATATTCAATGAACTTAAAGGAAAAACAATGAAAAGATAATTATAGATAAAAACATCTATATACGGTGTAAATATAGAAATAAAGTTTGTATATAGATGTAGACGTAAATTGGTACTACTTTATACTCAATGACCGTTCAAGAATATTTGATTGAATACTCTTAAAGGTCTTACAAAATTTACTGTCAGCTTTATGTTTATTATTACAGTTGACACAGTTTGGATCCTTATCACATGTATAGTTTTGTTGACATTTTTCTGATCCACAGTTTATACAGCGTTTATGGAATCTGCAGTTTGCTGCTATATGTCCAAATCTGTGACAACTGTAACAGCGTACGATCTTAGTAGTTCTTTTAGCCTCACATGGGTGTAGTTTACCATCAATGAGTATTCCTGACTTGATACATAAATTGAAGTCTTTGACAGATGAAATTACTGAGACAAGTGGAAAGGGTCTTCTAGTGTTTCTGTTAAATAAGCGCTTTACTTCAACAGGAATAATGTCATTGTCACTAAGGCAACTTTTAATTTTGTTAATGTCAATATTTGTATTTACATTTCTGATAATGAAATGTTTATTCTTTCTATCATTTATCCTAGGAACATGTGGTTTAATAGTATCACTATTAAAAGAGCCAGCAGGCCATGGTTTAAGAGCCTCCTTTAAATCAATGTCAGACTTTAAATGGATACTTATACCACCTCCAGCAAGAGGATAACAATGTTGTATATTTAAATCTGGTTTTTTCTTATTTATTTCTGTAAGAATGGATTTGCTATGTTGGTAATCATCTGGTTTTGTTATGTTGTCTAGTATAACAATATTTTCTTGGTCATTTAATAAATTTGATTGATGAAAATTAGATTCAACTGCTACTGGAATGGAGGTTGAAGACTTGTGTATATTTTGATCAATTACACTTTTTGCATGGTGTATAATTTGCGGCTGTTTAATTATACAAAACGGACATTTGAATTTAATTTGTAATTTGGTATAGTTTCTGGAATCCTTTTCCGAAATACCCACACAATCACAATGCCACCAATCCCTGCAGTTATCGCATTCTATCCATGTATTATTCTTTGAATCACAGGTTTCATTACCACAGCCTACACAAACTTCGTATGGTTTACAGAGGGGGGGAGTATTATTATTATTTAAGTTTCTAGGGTTTATATTGTCAGTGGAAACCTTGGGTTTTACCTTAGGTGATGAATTTGGGGTAAAGTTTTTACTGATCTTCTTTATTCTACTACTTCTTCTAATCATTTTTGTATGTAGAATCCATTTTATAACTGTTTATGTTTAACCGGAAGTTGATTGTTGGAACGGAAGTGACGTCATCACCATAGTTACAGATATCGTTGAAAGTAAACAAAAGAGTTCCAATAAAAATCTAGTTGAATTATTAAAAGCACAATAAAAGGTTAAAAATTCTGCAACCATCACTTTACAAAAAAATATATTAAATCCATATTCCGTGTAGAATGTAGTATTATCCACATTATTTGAATATCCAATAATCGCATCCAATGTAGTTCAAACTGATGGGCAACGCTTCGGTAAAAAACGATTTTCCTTCTAAAAAGTCTAAAAATCTTCTTAATCCTCTTCTAAATATTCCAAAATGTGCAGAAAATTATAAGAAACATTTTCTGATATTTTTCCGTAATTTCAACTTAATTTGAAGGTGTAAATTAAAATTAAATTTCTGAATATTGTTTTCCGAAAAAAAAAAAACAGCTGATCAGCAGCAGCGCCACCTACCCTCATTCTAAAAATAGCATATCAAGCGAAACTTGACAGGAACAGACGCCATTACGGTAAACCCAAAGTCGCGCGCATCCGACCACTGTTTTGATTAGCAGTTCCTAAGGCCACGTTTACAAAGGCGGAGCCTAAATTTCATAACAATAGCCACGTGCTCCACAACATGTGTTTTGTTCAACAACCACGAAACTAATATTTATTTCTCTACCATAATTATTCTTTCTGCTGTTATTATTTGGACATAATCATTTATAGGATTAATTGCAAGTGAATGTCACAGCTACAAATGATACAGTTTACACATAGATCTACTTTTTATAGTTTTACAACCTTCAATCAGCTGATCAATGTGTTTATATCCGAGTCAAACCTGTCTGTAAAAACCAGTGAAAGTGGTCAATATTGGCTGATGACCTTTATATGCAGATTCAAAAAAATATGAATAGACACGAATTGGGATAAAATTTTACTGGTCTTTAGACGCAGGTGACCCTTAAATAGAGGTGGTCTTTAAGGCAGGTTTAACTGAATATTATAAAATTGATTACAATCTAGCAAATTGACTGGCAGTAAACTTAGACAGATCTAACAACCTTGTTAATAAAAGAGACTCAAGTACATCGAGTATCCTAAATCATGTACTGTACTTTAGTTATCGCGGTTTTATGTAACTTGTGACATTATAATTTTGAATTCAATTTGTACATGCTATTGTCAATTATTGCAATTGTATTTATGCAATAAATCAAAAACAAACAGAGTAATCCATGACAAAATCACAACCCAGAAGCAAAGTAAACCGTATGAAACTGACAATTTCGGTTAAACACGTTATAATTCCACCAGGAAAGTATGGTCAGGTGCTCCGGAAGGGTAAGCACTTTCTGTTTAGCTAGCTACACCCGCAACGTATGTGTATCGTAATCAAGTGAAAGGAACATGGAACAATGGGGCGTCGAATATATCCAGGGCAATCCTGGACACAAAGGCATTATACTTATCAACAATACTGTGGTGACGGTCGTAAAACTTTTTAAGACTCTGATTAGCCTAGGCTTGCAATATCCTTGCGTCAACAATTGATTTATAAACAGCTTGTTTCGTTGTGGGAACAAGCTCTACCATAGCATATCAATTGTGAAACGAATGTACACCATAAGCGGGAGAAACAGGTACTAGTATATTGCTGCATACCCAAAAAAAATGAAAGTTGAAGTAATCACATTTGTCACACTGTTTTAAATATAGCCTTTCGTTGGCGTCATATTGAGGTAAAATCTAAATATGAAACAAAACTTGAAGAATCAGTCGAATCTTTTATTTCAAGCTCACTAGAGTAGACAACATTAACATAATCTGCAAAATAGGATTGTTAAGAGACAGACCGTCATCTGATTTGGCGACAGTCTTCTCCCCAGATTTAACAAGGCACAGCAAGCAATGGTGCACAGTTTATGACTATTAGTATACAGACTGCTGGAAATTATATTGCCAAACACAACAAATATGTTGTATATATGTAAAAACATGTTGATGGTCAGTTCAATATATTTTTGTCGCTAGTTAGAATCCGTATGATGCTTGACAAAATAACCAGAATCCCTGTTCAGCACTAGATAATTGTATCTTTGCTTATCGCTTTTGAAAAAGAATGACAAAGGAATAATTTGTTTAAGACATTCCTTTAATTTAGAATGAAAAATAGTGGTGTGTAGTGTAGAAAAATCGAATGTTGGAGATAAATCAAGAGATAAAGTATTAGAACCACGATGTTCAAGCATTTCTTCAGAATTTTTAAGAATCTACATTTGGTTGAAGCCAGATGTAGAATAGACTTTATCTGAATAGGACTGAAGACCATCTTTGACGACTGTCAAAATTTGTGTTAGATTTAGTAGTACATTTAATTGAAACTGCTATATATCTTTCCTTGTAAGTTGTGAATTCAATACAAGTGAGGAAGGTCAAATTCTCCTTTAAGAAAGACCTCCTATAGTTGGAAAAACTTCATCTTTGCCGTAAAAAAATAGTTCTAGTATATGTAGGGTCATCCGATATACATCTACTATCTAAACCAATCCCTTTAATAAGAATTCAAAGTAGAATCTCTTACAAATGAGAATAATGTTGTTGGAAGCCTTATCAGCTGGGACAACAGCATACTTGTTGTGAATGCCTATTAGATTTGCCGAAAGACGGTGTAGTACTCATAGACCATTTAAGCTTGGCCATCCTCGTTTTAACGAAAGATCTAACGACTTTTATCCAGTCAGATAAGGTGTCAAGCTCCTCCACATCTAATTTTATCCAATGACTATCCTGAAATTATGTCCCCAAGTAAAAGGTTGAGCTTCTCTGTATTTAGGGCATTTTTAAAATAAAGATCTTAATTAAGTGTTCCCAATTATATTAAGATCACAAATTATTCTATGTTCAGCTGGTCCATAAATATAGGGAGAAGACGAGCAAGAGCAGGTAGGTGGAGTAAAATTATGAAAGTTCAAACACTATAATGTTTGTTTATATTTAAATATTATTGATGCAATGGGTTCATTGTAGGAGTAGGAAACTAGATATGACGAGTTAAATTTGAAATAAACTAGAATTTTAGATCGTACTTGCAATTGTTTATTTGGAAGAATGTTAGAAATATTTATACCATCTATGCTCTTGGTACATAGTGTAATTTCAAATATTGGCGTTGACCATCGTTCTGAATATCGTTTTCCCGAGTAGGTTTAAATAATCTGTTATAAGCAATATCCATGATGATAGCATTGAGTTTGTATTAGAATCTATAGTACCTTTGGATATGCATTATTCATTATAAAAACACACACACGTCAGCCCCCAGTGTCACAACCATCTCTTAAATAAGTTTTCCCTAACTTTAAAACTCTGGCTTTGGAATCTTATTAGACCTAATTAGACTAATTTTTAAGATATTCCTAAATTTAAGGTGTCATTTTGCAGATTTCAACTCAATCTTAATATCATCTGCATTTAGTGTTTTAAACGTGTTTATTTGTGGTTCCGAAACATTTGCTAAATTTGACAGTGAAAACACACCATTATACGTCTTCCCTTTGTACTCGTCTTGGTAAATTTCGTTCTTGTCTGCAGTTTATCATACAGAGGTGTTCAAGAAATATATAGATTAACTTTCCATTAATTTTATGATATCCATGTTTTGTCTTGTATCCGATTCGTTTGGTTTTTTTATTGTTGTGGTATGCTCTATGATCTTGCCTGGTTCAAACAATAACCATACTAAAGATACGTTTTATGGCTCTCATCACAATAGTGTTGATAAGTATAATGTTTCTGTATCCAAAATTGCCATGGATATATTTGACGTCACATTGTCCCATGTTGCTTTCATTTCCAATTTTGATTACACACGTGGCGGGTGTAGCTAGCTAAACCGGAGCATCCGGCCTCACTTTCAAGGCCTGGTGGAAGTTCGCCCGTTTAACCTAATTTGCCATTTTAAAAGTTTTTACGTTGCTTTGGGATTGGATTGGTATGTTTGTTTTGAATTTATTACTGCTTTAGTCAAAAGATAACAACAACAACAACAAGAATTGTACTCCAAATTTAATTTTTAATATGATAAAACATAAAGTATAATTTCAACATGATTAATATAATAGGTATAACTGTTGTCATGATGAATGGCTTTGTAACAGATTGTAAAGCATTGATTATACATAAAGAATGTACAAGTGTGGACAGATGCATAAAATAAAGCATACTGCCACTTTAAAACATCTAGATGTAGAGGAATATTGTATGGAATGAGATCGGAGGATTTTGTTTTTAAAATAAGTTTACTATGCTCATACGTTTTAAAAAAATGAATTTGATCATGAAAGTATGTTGGTTTTTTTTATATTAAAGCGTATATATCAGAAATTGAAGAAAAAATTGAATAAAAATCAAAATTAATAAAATGAGAAAATATAATATAATATAATTTAAATCTAGCTAGATTTTAAAAAATATACTTGGGATAAAAAGACATAGAATCTGAACTAAGTGGTTGTGTGAATAGTAAATAAAATTTATCTGGTGAAATAGATAACTGAAAGAAATGAGGATATACCAGTAAGTGTATGCAGATATTGATCAGACAAAAATTCAGCAATATATGAATATTCATCAGATAAATTTTCTTTTGAGCGAAATGCAAAAATATATGTAAATAGTGTTGGAGAAGTAGCAAAACAAAGAATATATGAAACATATAAATAGGGGAAGAATATAGGACCCGTTTCCATGTTTTCTATTGTGCATTATCAAATAGATTTTTCTCTCCTTTAGATCTACACTTTGCAAAGCTGTCTTGAACCGCAAGAAACACTCTAAATGAAATCAATTTAAACTAAATACAAGGTTTTACAAAAAAATTACCAGGTATTTAATCCATAAATGAAATAAATGACATAAAAACTTAAAAAAGGCAAAATTGCAAAATATAAAAACATAAAATAAATGAAAAAAGAAACCCACAAAAGTTGCATAGAAAACAAAAAATTAAAAACCAAGATAAAAATAGCAAAAATAAATAAGTAAAAATAGTAAAAATTAGCAAAAATACTAAAAACAGATCAATAATATCAATACAAAAATCTATGAAAATCTCTTGTGGCTTGAGTAATGTACACATATATGGCATAACCAATGCCCTGCTAAAGACGTTATTTTGTTTAGCACATCACATTTGTCTTGTAAAAATATTTGTCAAATTCCAACTGCTAATGTAATATGCTGCTTTTGAAAATTTAAAAATGAAAATAATGCATTCAAAATCACCTCGTGACACTATTAATTTTTATTATTATTTACAGTATTCCATTTGACGTCTACACAATTTATAAATTTTATTTATTTTGCCATTCTGATTTTATAGTAACAATTTGAATTTGCTATGTTTAAATTTCAAATTTGGTTTTGATCTTAAATTTAAACAAAAATTAAACTGTTGTTTTTTCTCTTCAACACAATGTAGTAATATATTGTAGCAAATAAAAATAATGCTGTTCAAATGTTACTATCAAAATGTAAAGTGTCACGAAGCTTAAAAAACATCGGTGAAATGGTGATCAAAGACAATGAATCTGACCAATTTTAATTTGAATGAGGTATTTTAGTAGTAAAAGAAAACGGGGATAATGATTGTAGAGATTGGTTCTAAAGAAATTATAATTAAAGAAATAATGAAAAATTTTAATTAAAAATTATGAAAAAATACACCTTATTAGAGAATTAAAACTTAATCATCACAGTCATATTTAGTATAAGTTCAGCAGCATACAAATAAATAAATAAACAAAAAAAGTTTTAACTATTTTGAAATTCTGGCTTAGAATTTCAATAGCAATTAATCTGAAGGTTTTTCGATTTTTGTTTGAAAATGGTAAAACAAGCTTATTTGGTATTTTGAAAGAGAATATTTTTCATGTTAGAAATTTGTTAAAAGTGGTTAAATGTTGTATGCTGTTCTGAGTTCATACTGGTTATTTAAAGCTTGATATAAATAGGTAAATAAATATAAATATATAACATAAAACAGTAAATAAAATAGTAAAAGCACTAGAAAGTGTTTTAAGGTTCCAAAATTAGCAAAAAAAAAAAGGAAAACGGTCTTGTTCACACACACACACATCCACACATCCATCCTGGAATCACACACACACACACACACACACACACACACACACACACACACACACACTTATCCATCCTGGAATCACACACACACACACACATACACACACCGTGTATGATGGTCTTAATATGGCAGATTATAATTGGTACACATATATAAAATAATAATAAAGAACATGTATAAACAAAAACTGATAACATAAAAATATATAACAATTATTTTTAATTGTCCAACAGAAGAGGCAATATGCCGCTTTAGATTCAACACAGACAAGACTTGGACATATTCTTCTTCTCTTTCTGATTGTTGTTCTGTTTTGCTTTTTGTGACTTTGTCTTTTCTAGGGATTTTGTTTCTGCAATTAAAGAGAAAACAAACATAGTTTTATATATGCTAACAATCCTCATTGGAAATTCATAATTTTGGTCCAAGCACTACTGATGAAGAATTGTATTCCAAAACGGCCGTCTAGTGCTGTAAAATTAAAACTGGTATAATATGTAATATTAGTTACTTGGTATGATTGAAGAGATTCCCAACGTCTTTGAAAGTTGGATATTGGAATGTGTTTAAAATTACATATTATACCAGTTTTAATTTTTACAGCACAAGACGGCCATTCCTTATCAGTAGCGTTAAGACTAAAATTATTAAAGCAAACTTTTTCAAGAGGTTGAAAAAATATCCAAATGACCAAAACATCTACTAAGGAAATACTTTACACGATAGAGTATACCTTAGTTTTTGAGGGTAATACTTTACACGAGAGAGTATACCTTAGTTTTGGAGGATAATACTTTACACGAGAGAGTATACCTTAGTTTTGGAGGATAATACTTTACACGAGAGCGTATACCTTAGTTTTGGAGGATAATACTTTACACGAGAGAGTATACCTTAGTTTTGGAGGATAATACTTTACACGAGAGAGTATACCTTAGTTTTGGAGGATAATACTTTACACGAGAGAGTATACCTTAGTTTTTGAGGGTCATTCTACGTAGAAAATTAAATTGGTGAATTGGATTCAAACAATTTTAGGGAATATTCCTAAACTGTGTAGACTATTGTAAGTTGTATTGTTTCAAAACACAAATTACTTTTTGTCATATTCTAATCGAAAGTGCAGTGCAATGAATACAATAATATGTTCTAAAAGCTTTAAACTCTAAGAATACATCTGCTGTTAAATTCTCAATCGGATAATACATTATACTTACCATATTTGTTTTTGAACAATCCTTTCAAAGTCCATTTTGTTTTAGTTTTATTGTTTTGTTTAACATTTTCAGACAAGTTTGTGTCTACAATAAATAAATATAATTTCATATAAACAAATGAAAAAATGAGAATAAACTTGGCATATATTATCTTCATGTTATGGATTAAAAACGCAACAAGTTTTGCAAAAGATCATAGGACAAACAACCATCTTCAAGTTAGAATGATAAACGTTGTGGAAATCAACATTAACATTAAACACTAACTTTTGTCACTTACATATGTGCAAGTGGTACAAGTTCACATAAATTAAAATCGCCGCGAATACCTGAAAAATTGCGCCAACATTTTCCTTTCTACAGAAATACTCTATGACAATCTCTGATGCAATTTTAAGTTACATCTAGGCATAAGTAAGTGCACAATGTCAAACATTATTGAAGTTTATTAGGTTTTTCTATTGGAATAAATCATAACTCACTCTCAGAAACACGCTGACACTGATAGTTGAGTAAATACTCTATCTCTGTCCTAAATACAATGCAGTTACAGCATATTACTAGTATATACACTCACCATTGTCAACCATTTCCAAGTTTATTTTCAGTTGTGTTGGTCCACGAGTTTGTGGTTTTTCCAAAATATGTTGATAAAAATTCATTCTGCTGAAATATTCCTAGAAATAAACATTAAAATTATTTGAGTTTTTATTTCAAACTTACCGTTATTCTTTATGTCGTTCACTAGGGAATCTTGAACTCCATCGTAGAACGTTCCAAAGCAAACAACTGTACGATAACAATAAATAGTTTGGGGTTGGGGTTTTCTGAACATTACCGTATAATAAATTGCTGCCAAGACAGAAACACTTGAAGAGTGAGTATGATATCAATAAATGTGTTTCCAAGCACTGTCTCAGTCAAAAACAAAAGCCATTTTGAAATCACAATCCCAAAAGCAAAGAGAAAACTTTCAAACTTCGAAAACAATACACTATACGCATAAGTAATGGTTTTAATTTCTTCAACAGTTGTAAGGATAGTATCAATGTAATAAAACATTATTATTTGCTTCAGCCAATTAAATCATATAACTCATAACTTACCTTTGGTACAGCACTGTTGTATGTCGCACAACAAGATCTGTAGATTTCGTGTACTACGTCAGCTATATCTATTTGACTGATCTGTTCCAATAATTTGGTAGATCTACAACGTTATAAATACATTTAATAGACAAACATTACCAATGTTAATAGTTGAAACAATATTTAGGCTATATTGAACTGTATGTTGAAATACATACACAAACATTGTAGAAACATAGAGGCAACCTTTAGATAAGGACGTACCAATCCATGACCAAACCACAATCCAGAAGCAAAAAACTTTGAAGCTGGCAAATAAGGTTAATCACGTGAATTTCCACCAGGGAAGTTAGGCCGGGCAGTCCGGAAGGGTAAGCATGTTGTAAATATCGTGGGAATGTGATTGTGTACTTACTTTTCAGGAGGAGCGAAGACAGCAATAAGGCACCTCAGACGTTCAAGAGATTCTTCCAAAGTTTTGAGAAGTTTTCCAGATATTTTAAATCTAATATTTTCTGTTGCCTGAAAAAAAAACACAATTCATATTTTATTTTACCAAAAAAAAAATATTTAAAATATTAATATTCTACCTAAATAATTTTCGAAGCAATCGTTATTATTGCCAAATGTTTGTATTTGAGCATTTCTGAAATTTAACTTTAAATTTAGTGCGATATTTTAACAGTTTATTGTACTCCCCCCCCTCTCTCTCTCTCTCTAATTACCTGTTTGAGTTCGGCCCTAATTTCTTCTTCTTTCTTGGTCAATTCATTATAAGCCATCTTTTTCTCATTTAGTATTTCCTTTATTTCTGTTGTTAGTTTGTTTTTGTTTAACTTCCATAGTTCCTAAAATAAACGAAAAATACAGAGTTTGAATTATAATTCTTTGACAAGCCGCTGGACCTTTTGGCGGACTACTACGTTCAAGTATCACTTTGTTCTTCTGTTTCATTAATCCATAATTTCGGCAAAACATACAGAACGTATAAATTTTAAGATAAAGTATCAAAGAAGCAATTAGTTTGGCTGTATCATGGAAATGTAGATGATAATAACTTATCCTTCCGGACCATCCGGTCTCACTTTCCTGAAGGCAGTTCACTTGTTTAACCTAATTTGTCAGTTTTCAATGTGTTTACTTTGCTGTAGGGTTTTGGTTTGGACATGTTGTCAAATATTTCAGAAATTATTACCTTATTCTGTATTTTAACTTACCTTTTGTTTTTGTCTTAATTCCTCCATTATGTTGTTGTGTTCTGTTTTTATTCTCTCTATTCTGTCTATGTCCAGTTTTAATTCAGCTTTAAATGTTCTATATAATCTATTACAAAAGAAAAAAAGGTAATTAAATTCCTTCTTTATAAGCACCATAGTATACCCCCGGTTTTAACTTCAACCGTTGGCCGTATATATGTCGAATGTCTGGTAGACTTGAAATCGATACATGCGGCATGGGACCACATGTTGAACTCGCATACAAAATTTTAAGTGGCTGTGTGTAGTACTCGTATAGTTGTTGAGAAAACGTGTAGGAAAACTTTTCTTTCGGACAGTCGGACGGACAGAGGACAGAGGTAAACCAGTTTATGCATTATAAAACTAGCTCAGATTATATGTCTGCAACGCCAAGAACTATGTATTGGATCAAGTAACGATGATTGCTGGACAACTCGTACCCAAGATAATTCGTACCCAACCCGAGACAACTCGTACCCAAGAAAACAATTTAAGAAAATTTAGTTTTCAAAGTTTTTTTTAAGTATTAATTTATTCATTTCGCCAACAAAGCACACACAGTTTACACTTCTTGTATTCGGAATACTAGTAATTAGTAATAAGTGACGGTTTTTGATTGATAATAAATTATAGTTATGGGCGGGGGTGTTTTAGTTTTGCCTTCCAACTTTGAAAAAGTTGCCGCAAGACAATTTAAAGACAAAACTACTATTTAAACCAGTTCATTAATATTCTTCAATTATTTTCTTGGGTACGAGTTGTCTCGGGATGGGTACGAGTTATCTTGGGAACGAGTTTTCTTGGTACCGTGACGATCATGTCAGGATATTTTCTTTTTAATCTTGTATTTTAGAGACACTGGGTGCTACTGGAATTTTTTTTTTTTGGGGGGGGGGGGGGGATTATAAAGTTTAACTTAATGCGATGATTTCTATATTGTATTTTTGAAGATTAAATTTGAGCGATGATTTCTCATTATCATGTGTGTCAACTGTTGAAACACTCTATGTGACACTGAAGGTAGAGCATCTACTTACTAGTTAAAAAAACAGACACATATGACTCGCCTACCACTGCGGTAGCTCAGTTGGTAGAGTGCTCGCTCCGTAAGTGGGATGTCGTGGGTTCGATCCCCGGCCGGGTCTGACCAAAGACTTAAAAGTGGGTAGTGACTGTTCTTTCGCCAAGCACTCAGCATTACGCAATGAAGGTCACGGTTGTTTCGGATGGGAACTTAAAATAAACGAGATCCCGTGTCACGGTGGGCTTGGCACGCTAAAGAATCCTGCTGCATAATGCCATGAGCGCAACGCACAGGCAAAATTTCTGCACCTTCGCCTATAGCTGGCGACATCTCGATAGAAGTGAAATATTCTTGACTGGGACGTTAAACACCATTTCTCAACTCCCAAATGACTCGCCGCCAGTCAAAACAATACAAGTAAAATCTGACTGTCAGTTCTGTACAAAACAGGCTATAACTTACGTTTGTGGTGTCTTCACCAGCTGTAATTTGGTCTCCTTTTTTCCGACATCACTTGAGTATGTGGTCATTTCCATCATGCACTGATTTAGAAATTTGAACAATCCATTACCTAAAGAGAAGAAAAAACAACACCCTGAGAACAATTGAGATAATTTATCACAATAGTTTGCGACTTAAAATGAAGAATAATAAGAAGACTTAACCGTTTACAAGTATACTATCTAATAATCTTATCTGTATTTTGGATATACCGCCACTTTTTTGCAGTTGTGCAAAAGAAAAAAAAGCCTACAATGTAAGAGAGTTTGACATTATGTGTTCAGTTCGGGTTTCTGATATAATTACGTTTACTCAAAATCCATTTTTTTGTTGTTGTTGAAAACGTTTCATACTATTTATTGTTCGCCAAAAATTCGTTTTTCAACTATATTTAAGATATTTTGAAAATCCTCGATCGGTATCATTGCTAGCAATCGAAAGCGTATTAGGATCATAATTTATTTTAAAAAAAATTGTAATATTTCTCTACAGATTGAAGTGTAATGTTTACAGATTAAAAAATTAAAGTGCGAAAAATTACGTCTCCGTGCATTAGCATTATACTTACTATTACTGTTGTCAGTTTTTGTACGGATATTGTTCAGAAATGAGAGCAAACTTTCAGAATTCTTGTTGTTATGTTTCAAAAGGCAATAAGCAGTTGTGGTATACTGGCTGAAACGATCAATGCTGAAAATAAAAATAAAATAAGATGAAAACAAAAATTAAATTCATGAAATTAAAAATAATTTTTGTTGTTACTTTGATAAAGCAAAACGAAATTTTCGAAAATCAGTTTTGTTTTAGTGATGCATGGCAGCCCGACCCAACCCTAAAGGCAAATCGTCACCGAATTTTCCGTTTTATTCCTCTTTTGACGATGTTTCCAAAGATTTTTCAACTTACCAAAATGCTGTCCGACTTTTCAAGTCTTTGTATTGCGGAATTAGAAAGTTCTCCATCATAAAACACGCAGAATCTTGAATAAATCTGACTAAAATAGATAACACAGCTTCCTATGGCGGGATTCTGTAGGTTACTATGCTAAATTTCCTTGACATCGTACCGATGACGTCATAAATAATAGCAACTTCCGTTCTCGCAAATTCTCAAAAATTGACGGGTTTTAGTCTGTTTATGACGTCATTTTGGTCCTTTGGGTAGCTTTTCAACAAATTTGGTTTCATAATTTCGGTCTAATCACTACTGATGAAGAATTGTATTCCGAAACGGCCGTCTAGTGCTGTAAAATTAAAACTGGTATAATATGTAATTTAAACCCCTGAGCCGATATCTCTGCTGGTGGCTGGTGCCCCGAGGATATCACAAACTCAGTAGGCAATAATTTCGTATTATTGTCAAGAATATACTATAATTGTCTAAATTTCCTGCAAGTTAAAATTTGAAATTTCTCAAAAACTAAGGTATACTGCCTCATGCAAAGTATTTCCTTAGTTTAATTTGGTAAAATATATTTTGGTCCTTTGGGTAGCTTTTCAACATCTTCAAAATAAATTTGGTTTCATAATTTCGGTCTAAGCACTACTGATGAAGAATTGTATTCCGAAACGGCCGTCTAGTGCTGTAAAATTAAAACTGGTATAATATGTAAATTAGTAAACCTTCACCGATTTTACCAAAAACGGCAGGTATTCCGGCATTACATTTTCTACCTATCACGCCACCGTCATTGATGCCCGTCGAAAGCCGAGATTGATTGATTGATCGAATGGGTTTAGCGTCCCAGTAAATAAAATATCGCCTCCAGGTGAAATGGCAGAAATTTTTACCTTTGCAGTGGGCTAAGAGCAGTGTTCCATGACACGGGCATTGGTTTTTTAAGGTCTCTTCAAATGGACTCCGTAAATTTCATTTCAAAATGTCGACCGCTTTGCGGAAGAACAGTCACTATGTATTTTCATTTTTGGTTGACCTGGCCGGGTTCGAACCTAGAACCTCATACGAAGAGAGCACTCTATCAACCAAGTATATAGCACTTGGTACTCAAAGCTGGAAGTTTAATGTTCAGCTGTAGTTGTGCTAAGAAGACATTTTTAAAAATGGCACTCGTGAACGAGCTTCTGTATAATTTTTATCTGCTACGATGTAAATTTCTCTTTTATAATCGACAATCCTTTACAACAACCTCCAATAATTAAATCAATGTAAAGACTTTTCATAATACTAATGGGTTCCGTTCTTAGCGTTGTACATATATGGACTTTCAGTGGGTTCTCCAGTAGCAACCTCATCCCAAATCATATGCGGGCTATTTAGCGCGTTTTATTCAATCATAATGATTTTAATGTGACATGCGAGGGTTTTATTTTTTTCACAAATTTTGTATCTGAGCCGATGACGACTTTTTTAAAAATTGTTCCTCAGAATGCTAACGAATTAGAAAGGAGTTAAGTGGAGGAAAACCGGAATGCTAAGAGAAAACCATCGGTCTACAGCAAACGAACACCCAATTGAGATCCGAACATATGCTGTAAAAGGAGCTGTGAGGCCCCTAGTGAGAGAAAAGGTTCTTGAAAACTTTTAAATTCTTCCGACGAGTTGGGATTGGTGGCTCATTTTTTATTTATTTCAGTGTGTGTGTATGTGTGTGTGTGTGTGATTTTGCATTCTTAATAAATAACTTTCTCGCGTAAAGTTTATCACCACCGCTGATCATAACTCTGTCTGTTTCATATTCTTTCGAGTTGTGTTAGACAAGCCGAGAAATTATTTCTAGAAATCGTGAGAGTTGCATGGGTCGCAAAGATAAAATCGGACCCGAATAGTACGGTTTAACATTGGTAGCGAGTGTGTTTGACATCATATGACTGGTTGTCTGGGTTGTGTAGCTTGGTCGATTAATTAGTCCGGGTTTATCAATAGCATTCCATTTCTGTTGCCATTACTTGCAAGTTTGCATATCCTCAAACGTGGTTCTGTAGTTGAAGCTGGTAGCAATTGGAGTTGGGAGATGTGTCATTGCACGAAAGGCTAGAATAAGAAGCCGGTCAGAACTTAGTCTAAAAGAGCATCCATAATGTGGAATGTTCCGGGTTCGATTACACAATAAAGTTCGGTTAATTTCATAAACGTCGTATCGCACTTATTTCAGCTGAATATTTTTGTTTATCGTCTGACTTTTGGCGTCTTGTCACTGTCTGATGCCGGTTATCGACATACAGTCCAACCTGCCTTAAAGGCCACCTCTATATAAGGGCCACCTGCTAATAAAGGCCAGTAGAATTGTATCCCAACTGTTCTTTATTCATATTATTTGAACTTGTATATAAAGGTCACCTGCTCATAAAGGCCACTTTTACTTGTTTCCTTAGGTGGCCTTTATAGACAGGTTTGACTGTATTTTCCGATTGATCTTTTCTATTTTTTCTTTTGTTTTTCTTAGCTTAAAATTGAAGATATTCAAGAAATGGGACTAAAAATAATTAAACATATGAATTGTAAGTTAAATGGAGTAATATTTAAAACGTTTTCAATGAAAATATGCAGATAATCGACACTTTATTTCTCTGCTCACGGCAATTATTATAGATATCTCATAATTTTCTCGGTTGGAATGACAACCCCGACACAGGCGGATGAAATAATGTTTCAAAGTTAAAGACTACAAAATCCCTATTCAGAAAGAAACAAGCGTTTGTTGAAATGTGATAAAAATACGAAACTACAACTTTCCTCAGGACAACCATACATCTACTTTAAGTCAACAATTTCTCGTGTACAGCCTTAACCACAGTGTCTATGGACTCTCCATAAATCAGCGGAATCCTAAAAAGTGTTTCGAACTAAATGACTCAATTGAGTTATGGTGTTTATTTCTCACAAAATATATTTTAGTCGAGTTGGTGTAAAAACTGGTGACATCATAATTCTACCCGTATAGTAGTAAATAAGACAACAGATATCACTTCCAATTTCAGTGTGTCACTCGTTTTCATAATTATACATTGTGATGACCATTTCTGCAAAGTTTGGAAAGGTTTTTTAATTATTTTTTTTTTACTTATCGTCAATAATAAGAATTTGATTCAACTTGTTGTAAATGTTTTAAGTTTTATCAAACAAGTAGAAAGGCATTAAAAGTGTTATATTTTAACAAATTTTGACAATTTCGCTACCAATGATTTTAAATTTTTAGAAATTGGGGTAGATTATTTTAAAGAAAAGATTAGATCATGAATAACAGTAGATTTATAAAGATAAACAGTAGAGCTAGAAAAGGGACTATATACCTCATGGTCTCATTCAACTCATGGTATAACAGTTGACCAATACTTTAACAAAACAAAATTTTGAAATTTTGTAAAATATATTGTAAAACAGGAATAGAGTGGAATAATAAAGTTTAACACTCGAGTCAAAAAAGATTCTTTCAACAAGTTCAAGGATGGTGGAGTGTCTGAAGAAAACCACAAACCTTCAACAAGCAAAACCTGTCCAGAGTAAGACTCTGTGTCCAGGATTGCCCTGGATATATTTGACGTCTCATAGTTCCATGTTCCTTTCACACAATTTTGATTACACACGTGGCGGGTGTAGCTAGCTAAACAGATGGTGCTTACCTGCCCGGAGCACCCCGCCTCACTTCCCTGGTGGAAGTTCACGTGTCTAACCTAACTTGTCAGTTCCAAAGTTTTTGCTTTGCTTCTGGATTGTGATTCGGCCATGGATTAGTATGTTTGTTTTTGATTCCAACCTAGAAGATGAAAGTGCTTTAATCCTTAAGCCTGCACTTGGACCACTCATCCACAAAGGCCCCTAGGATTGGAGTGAAGTAATGATGTTAAATGCCCTAGGTAAAATTCTTTTACAGACAGAAATGTTCTAGGATGGTGAAGGAAACTGGAGTGCTTCAGCTCACTAAGCCAGATGTGGAAAATTTGTCAGTATGACAAACAAATTGACAAATTTTCCTACATCTAGCCAAGTGAGAATTGACGTATCGCCGGCCACGTCCACAATGTTCCGACAAAGGCCGCCTTCACGGTACCAAAGCATCATCATGGCAACTAATGACGTACTAATATCAGTGAAGTCTTAAATGGCACAATTCAAGCCCAATTTTCGTTCTTTTTGTGTGTAATTCAAACATGCCAGGCCTTTGTCAAAACATTGATGGCGTGGCTGGGGATCCATCAATTGAGCCATGACACAGACACAGTGGCCTGTAGCCAGCATTGGAGACCACTTGGCCTGTAAAACAGGGAGTTCAAACAAACCATAGGGTTAAGAAGTCAGTTCAGGCATGTCTTAACAGTCAAAAATTTCATGAAAATTGGTATGTCCAGGGTTCGAATTTCAGCTCGCATACTCGCATAATGTTAGTGAAGTTTGAAAAATTCTGTGAGTCGTTTTTGGCAGCCATGTTTACCTTGTAAAACGAAACTAGGAACAACTTGTTGTGCACGCGCATTGGCATGTACATGTACTTGTATATTTTGACACTATTTTTCGGTCGTCTGCAACTGAAATTTTAATGCAATGGACAAGTATTTGAAATGGTCCGCCGCTAAAGATCAGGAAGAACCTTCTGCATCTTCCGATAAATTTTTTTTTTTTAAATTGCGAGTTGATTTTTCATTTTGCGAGTTCACAACAAAGCCACTCACAAAAATTTACAAGTGGAAAAAAATCTGAAATTCTAACCCTGATGTCTCTTCAAAGACCTGTTTAGCATACCTCATTCAAAATTTGCAGAAATAGCTAAAAAATGTCACAACAAAAATCAAAACACTAAAGTCTCCTAAGCTATTTATAATACAAATTTTATTTATTTTTAATTAAAGAGTTAAAAGCATTTCAAAAAGTTAAAATTTCAAGAATACCTTAATTTTAGTCTATTTTTTTTATCAAAATAAGACATTTGCCAACATAATATTTTCTTTCAAATGTCACCATATTTATGTTTAAAAGTCACAAGATCTCAAACACTACATCAAAACCAATATTCTAAATTTCAATACAATGTCATATATTCTTGATTAAGATTTAAGCCATTTAACCAATATTTTAGCTGTCATAAATTCCAAGAAAAATTGACAAAATTTTCTTAATTTGACTATGCCATATTCTTGATGATAATTTTGTACATTACACACAGTATGTTTTATGTCACAGATTCAAGGATTTTTCCAATGGGTGTGGGTGATAGTGCTTTCCTCAACTTAAACTTCTAGCAATGTACAATGTTCACTTCAGACAAAATGATTAAAAACCATGACAACATGAAGTGATGAAGGTAATGAAATGTTGTTGATATTTCCTTTGTTTTATATTGGTTTAATTTTGAAGTGTAACCCGATCAGTGAGAACACTAAGCACTTCAGATCCTGTACTAGGTAGTAAAATGTCCTTAAACCTTCTGGATCTCTGAAAATATAAAACACATTTAATAGACTGAATATCAAATAATTCATATAAGTATCACATAAAGACATGCAAGTTAAACAACAAAATATGATGGATGAAATTGTGTCCACGAATTGCTTATACACATGTACCAGTACTGTTTGGGGAACATTGTTGGAATGACTTAAAATGTTGTTTCAAAACTATGATGAAGGCCAAATACATATTATACTGGTACCTCCTATTTTCGCGTCATGCCTAACTTCGCGGTACACCGTTATCTCCCTTGTTTACGCGTTTCCGGTTGAGTTGCCATGGAAGTCACATGATATCTTCTGAAGCCATATACAGAACTTTTGACAGGAGGCGGGGCATTTGATTTGATATGTGAAATGGTAAGAAATTTGTTTAGAAACTACCATATGCGGTTTCATGCTTTTTTCCTATAAGGCCCGATAGACCCTTACATAAAAATTCAAATTTTACATAAAAAAATAAAGATACCTAAATTTTCTAAATTCATACATGATCGTCTGCTTCTGATTTTTGATGAAAATTTGAAAAACGGACTGGAAAATGCATTAAAAGTAAAATTATAGAAGTCCCAACTTTGCCAATGAATTAACATCATAATGAGTAAATTTGACGTTTTTTTTTCCAATGCATAACGTCAGTGCGAATTTTTCTTTTCCTTTTTAATAATAAATCAAGAATATCGGCTTTAAATACCCAAAGAAAACTGAGTTTTAATGGCTGTAAAAATTTATTATTCATGATAAATTGAATAACTGGTGCATATAATAAAAAATTCATGTGCCACTATAGAATAAGCCCTAAAACAAAGTTTATTATGTTTTAGGATTCCCGGCCTCAAAAATACAGACAGTATGAAACAGACGGTCTCAACCTTGCTTATGAAGCTGTATCAAATGGCATGTCGGTTTAATGGCTAGTAGGCAGTATGGGGTACCGGAGTCCACTTAAGGGACCGCACTCGAGGCAATGTGTCTTTAAATGCAAACCCAGGCCCAGATCGCCTTTTTAGTCTAGAAGAAGAAAAAGAACTGGTAGACCACATTAAATACACAGCATCTATTGGTTATGGCTATACAAAATCCAACGTACAATACCTTGCCAGTGAATTTGCTGTAGCGTGTAAAAAAAGAAATTCTTCGGAAACTCCTCTCAGTGAAAGGTGGTTTATGGTTTTATGAAAAGGTGGCCTGATCTCCATTTGTCTAAACCACAGAAACTCTCCATGATTAGAGCAAAATCGGCTTCAAAAGAAACCGTTGACGCTTATTACAAAGAATTGCGCACGATTCTGACAAAGAATGGCTTGCATGACAAACCACAACGCATCTTCAACATTGATGAAACTGGGCTCTCTCTGGAACATTCTCCCCCTAAAATTGTCGGTCCTAAAGATGCCAAACCACAAGCGTGCACCTCTTCAAGGTCAAGTAATATTACTATTATTGGTGGTGGTAATGCTGTCGGGAATAATATCCCACCTTACTACATTTTTCCAGGTAAACGGTGGAATGACTCGTTTTTGGATGGGACGCCGGCTGGCTCCAGTGGTGAATGTAGTGACTCTGGTTGGTCCAATTCAACCACCTTCCAAAACTATATGACTAAACATTTTGTAAAATACGTACATCTCGCAAAAGATGAACCCTTGTTGGTGCTATATGACGGACATAAGTCCCATATTCAACTCACACTACTTGATTGGGCTAAGAAGAACAACATAATTTTGTTTGTTTTGCCGCCACACACGTCACATCTTACACAGCCATTAGATGTTGGCTGTTTTGGTCCCCTTAAGTCTGTGTATAATCATGAGTGTCAGCAGTATTTAAGGAGAAACCCTGGCATACATATTACAAAATACCAAGTTGGTCAGCTATCGGGGAAGGCATACATTAAGTCTATGACTCCGGAAAATCTTGTCAGCGCCTTTAGGAAAGCAGGTGTTTATCCTTGTGATAAATCCGTTATACGCCCAGTGGATATTGCACCTTCACAGATATACCAAGAGCCCCCATCTTCTTCCCGGGATGATCCCGATGTTGACACAGTTACTGATACAATTACACCTGAACCAGATAATCTAGGACCTGAACCAGATACTAGCAATTCAGAAATTTCAACAATAGCCAAAGAACCAACATCAATTAGCACCATTGCCGAAACGGATGTAAACAACAGCTCATCGTTTTTTGATTCCCATAAAATTACAACAGTAAGGAACAGGCCTGCAAGGAAATTTATACCACCGTACTTGTGTGGAAACTTGTCCAAACAAAAGAATGTGACTATACTTCAAAATACAGCTAAAAGACAAGAAAAGAAAACTCAGTTGAAAGAAAAAACCGGTTCAATTAAAAGTAAATCTACATGTAAAACTTCTAAATCAAACCCAGGAAAGAGAAAACAAGGATCAACTGAAAACAAGTCGTCAAAGATTTTTAAACAAGAACATGTCCAAGAAGAAAGCGATGCTGTTCCTAGCACGTCGGGTTTGCGTAGAAAGGGAGGTCCAATTCCAGTAGACAGTGAAACATCAGAATTTTCCGATTCCGACTCTGAATCCAGCGAAGAAAAATGTTGTATCTGTAATAAGTTTACTCCAGATGAAGTTAGAAGATGTACTAGTATTATTTTTACCAAATGGGCAAGATGTGATTTTTGTCCACATTGGACGCATCTGTCCTTTTGTTGTGACACTACAGTTATTCGGCGTGGGGATACATTCAGGTGCCCACTGTCTTGCAAATTAATTCAAAATAACTTGAATTAATTTTTATTTAACTTTATTATTTTAAAGTTGTTTACATGTTTTAAAGTGTGTTTATAAGCGTTTTGAATGTTGTATTGCCGCTGTGTTCCGCGATTTGCCCACGGGAATATAGACATGATTTATAGATTTTTAGAAGCTTCATTATTTTTATTATTTCATGGAAAATTATTAGTAATACATCAAATTATCAACATATGAACTCTTTTCCAGTGTATACGAATAATAAATATGACATTAACATTAATTTCAACTGAACTATATACACGTGTCACAGATTTTCAAATTTACCGCGAAAATAGGATTGCCTCCCTTTTCTACACAAACTCACGTGACTTTGTTTTGAATGAGAGATTACAAACCCTGGATCGTTGGAAGTACAAGATGAAGTGGCCATCGATAGACCCAGTCTCCGTATATTTTGTGTAAAAAAAATTTTATCTGAAGGTAAGCATTGTGATTGTTTTTCATTAACTTTATCGTTAGTACCGCGAAAATAGGAGGGACCGGGCTATGTATTGACAAGTTAAACCAACACAATGCTGGATAATATTGTGGTGATAATGAATATATTGATACTACTAGGGTTATTACTGTTGAATGCTGTATGTCGGGAACATTTTGTGATGCGAAAAATAATCTTCACTTTTATTTGCACTGACCATCATTCGATAATTAACTCGCATGTAAATTTCCAATGAAAATACATTTCTAAAACTATGAGGAAAGATCAAGTAGAAAAGGTTAAAATCATTTTTCTAGATTGCTTATGTTTTCATATTTTCACAAATAGACTTGGATGTCTAAAAAGGGACTTTATAGTAAACAAAGAGTAAATTTCAATCTCTAAACTATATAGTCTCCTGTGGAGACTCTAATATGTCACTATTCCAACTCTTCTCAATTAAAAATATGATGATAATGAATGTTCAGAGTTCAACGTCTACATGTGGCCTGTCAGTCGATGTATAGACCATTAAAAATATGACAAAATGAAATGAGAACTTACTATTGTTTTTTTTTCTAATTCTAACACACCTTGACCACTGCAGTAGCTCAGTTGGTAGAGTGCTCACTCCGTAAGTGGGAGGTCGTGGGTTTGATCCCTGGCCGGATCTTACCCAAGACTTGAAAGTGGGTAGTGACTGTTCTTTCGCATAGCAATCAGCATTACGAAATGAAAGTCACGGTTCTTTCAGAAGGGAAACTAAAAATAAATGAGGTCCCGTGTCACATTAGGCTTGGCACGCTAAAGAACCCTTCTGTAGAATGCCATCAGCGCAACGCACAGGCAAAATTTCTGCACCTTCGCCTATAGCTGGCGAGGTCTCAATGTAAGTGAAATATTCTTGACTGGGTTGTTAAACACCATTACTCACTCACTAAAACACCTTGACTTTCAGACAGAGGGGAATACCTGTGTTACATAGGCACACTTACTTGCTTTGGTTAACATCTACCAGGGATCCTATTTTGGATGTAGTAAAGGATATATGTTCATCACCAATCACTATTTCTAATTCCTAAAATGAAAATTAAATAAAATCTTAAGTAAAATGATTGATTTTCGCTAATTTTCTAAATACAGTATACTTGGAGAAAGAACAGGCTCAAGACTCCATTAAACCCAAGTATAGTCTGAACCCCAAACATTAAACCTCACATATGCAGTTCAAATATTTATTATGGTATCACTTAACTTTAATAATTAATTGGGTGGTTTGAAAAACAATTACATATGACTATAATATTTATATCATAGATGATGAAACTAAAAAAAATCCAAACATAGTTTTCATATCATGCACAGGTTACAACTGCAGTAAAAGGCAGTTAACAGATTCTTAATGGTAAGGAAAATCACATGTTCAAGACTTATTCCTATTTACATATTATTCCTATATTACAATTTAGCAAAATCTGTGACAAAATACCTTAAATGAAATTTATTTTCACAAATTTTGTAAATTTGGTTACCAATAATTTTAAATTTGTGGAAACCAGCTAGTATTGCAATACATGATAATTTACCTGTCTTCCAACTCTATCTGGTGCGGGCCATAAATTATCATCTTCCTGCATCACCTCAGAATCTTCTATAATTCTCTTTAATTCTTCCATCACAGCTTTATGGGCATACGCCTATAAAAACAGAATGCATCAGTCTATTTACAACTAATGGCATAAAATAATCAAAGATTATCAACTCTCATATTATTTTATGACAAAACACGGTATATAAGTGTCTTTAGTTCAAAGAATGTCAATATTGAAAAGTTGGCTTGACATGAGACAAGGTATCATTATAACATTTACAGCATGGTTTTCATCATCTAGATGACTTTTATTAGTAAATGTATTTTTTCAAACAGAATTGACTAAATCATGACTATAATAAAAGATCTGAAACATATTCAAAAGTGAAAGTAGCAAATTTTTAAAACAAAGCTGAGTGTAAAAGCTGTATAAGACATTAACAGTATATATAAGATTATTAATTTTACCTCTTTTCTGATCATTGTATCATTCTTGTAGTTTGAATTATTAGCATATCTCAATTTACCTGAAAATTAAAATAAAAACCAAATGTGTTATAATTTGAAGCCTTTTAAAATATGTTCCTGAAAAAAAGGGACCAAAACCTAAAGAGAATTTTTGACCATTTTGTGGATTCAAATCCAAATTTTAGAGATAACAATTACATATAAAACAATAGAACAATTTTAGTAATACATATAAGTTTATAACTCTGATTTCGAGAGCCTGTGATCAACACAAGTGAGAAAATCAAGACAATTGGCAATATTCAATTCAAAACTAACAAAACAACTGAGTTTTTTTGGGGTCCAGAATTAATTGATGTGACACTTCAATGATGTACATTAGCATACATCATCCATTTAAATCCAGAAATCAATTCACTTTTGATGGTTGGAACCACAGACACTTGTTTCTGATATTGAAAAATAACACTCTATACTTAAACATAACACAAGGTATTCATCTTCACGCATTCCAAAATGTTGACCCCTGTTTGTTTTTGATGTAATGCTTGGGAATTCAAAAATACAACATATACCATTCTTTTCTACATGTATTCTGCTAAAGAATGATGTATAAAATGTCGTCATTGTTGTTTCTAAACCGTGTAACAGGACATAAACTTTATTTGACCATTGCACTTTCTGACATGACCACAGTCAACTGTGAATGTTGATCCCGTATCAAATTACTGTAAACAGGTCTGGGATCTGCCCGAAACGGGGGATAAATCGAAATCGCCCGATCGGGGGATAAAGCATCTAAGCGTTTTTATGACTATAACATCGCGTATGCGTATTTCATTTGTTTGCCTAGAAACAGGCTTAAAATCGAGTAAAATTGATGACCTTTTATAAAAAAATGGCCGCGGGAATTCATTTCTAAGTAGGGGGACTTAAAAATTTGAACAGATACAGTAAACTTATATTTCTAAAGATCTGTCGTGTGGAAAAAAAATCTGTCGTGCGAAAAAAAAGTTATAAGCTCTTAAAAATGTTCCAGTTAAAAATACATCGTAGTAACGGGTATAGAAATGCTAAAAGGACCGTTTCTTACCTAGTTCAGATGTGTGATAACCAACTCTTTGAAGATATTTTTTTTATTTTCTGTCTGAATTTCGTCTCCCTCCACCCCCCTTAAATACCAAAATGTTTTTAAAGAATTTTGACCAATCTACACATTCTTTCATGAAATAACTTGTAATTTTTCAGGATAAAATGTCCAGGTTGTGTCAGAACTTGTATTCTGTTGTAAAGTCAGGTGAAAAGCTTGTAAATATGTAGCTAATAATAGTAAATGTTTCACTTCTCAATCCAATGCCACAATATACTTACTAAGCGTTTAGTGGCAAATTGATTTTTCAGTTTTTACCCGTGTATATGTAGCTATATATCGGAACGTCGGGAGTGTAGGGTAAATCTATATCCTGCTTTTAGTTCCAACATTATTATTCTAAACTGAAGAAGATTTGTTATTTAGCCTCCTGTTCTTTATTTCAAACAAAATAATCATATTTACTAATTTAAAAAATAATAATAATAATAAACAAAAGCGGTATTAACTATTGCGATTGATTATATCATCAAATTCGCTTTGTAGTGACTTGCTTAAAATTCCGAACTCGGTTTATACTATATACAAAAATTCTTCTAATTATTCAGCATTTACACTAAAAAATAAAAGGAAGAAAACTGACAAAATGAATGTCGTCCTCTGATCGAAAAACAAGATAAAACAGTGTATTGATTTTTTTTAAATTCAATAATTGAGTAAATTTATAGATTTGAATTAGCAATCAATTTGTGTTTAATTAAAAATTCAATTGTTCTTCTTTTATTGAATTTTTCATGTCATCATTGGAAAACACTGCCGATATGTCTGTCATTATTACCTGTTGCCTGTAGGATTTACAAAGCTTTATTGACAACCGCGAGTATCTATGTACGATCTACCGGATGTTTACATAAGGTAGTATTACTCGCAATCATCGGAACTCTTCTATGTATTCGTGTGTACACCCACAAGAATTACTTCCCTATGATTGTCCCCCGATCTGGCGATCCCCCGTTTTGGGCAGATCCCAGACCTGGTAAACGTTCTGATTGGCTAAAAGTGAAAGTACATAGGGATAAATGATCCAAACAATCAAAAGAATATTGATTTAGCCAATCAGAACGTTTACCGAAATTCGGTACAGGATCAACATTCACAGTTGACTGTGGTCATGTCAGAAAGTGCAATGGTCAAAGAGAGTTTATGTCCTATTACATGGTTTAGAAACAACAATGACAGACATTTCATACATCATTACAGGATTGCGTGAAGATGAATACCTTGTGTTTACGTTTAAGTATAGAGTGTTTTTTTTTTTTTAAATATCAGAAACAAGTGCCTGTGGACGGTTGGACACGGTTATGGAGGGGGGGGGGTTGATGGTTTATAAAATTACTTTACAAGATATTGGTCTTTCATCTATTTTATGTGACTAAAACTACAAACAGACCTCCAACAAAAGTGCAAAACCACGCGTCCTTTAAAAGATATAACTCTTGGCAAAACGTTGTTGTTATCCTAAATCTCCTTCTTCGCGAGAAAATGGACTCTATGGAATTTGGAATAACACTATGGAGTTGAAAGTTCCACTATGGCGAAATTAACACTTTGTACTATAAAACTACAAAACGTACTATAAAACTACAAAACGTGAAAAGCCGAAAGGACCCACGCTTAACTTTAGGGCACAAACTAAAGTCGATCATAAGATACACCATTCAAATTACTGGCTACATAAACATAAATCTTGATGAAGTACAAAGATTAAGAACCATTACCATCAGGTCTAAATTCAAATTCAAGAAATTCGTGTCCAAATTTGCCTTTATGTCCAACATAATAACGAAGATAAAAGTCTGTGGACGCCGCCATTTTCCTTATCAACTATAATTTCAGAACTGTGTCCGGTACAGCACAGAAACATTATCCGGATTGAAATTCGAAATGTCTGTTTGTTCGTGATCTTTCAAGGTTTTTCTAAATCAAATTTTAATTTAAGACAAAAAATGTTGGATGGTTATAAGCAATAACACACGTAATAAATCAGTTTTATTCAAAACAACGGGTCCGGATTTTAAGTTCTAGTTTGACCAGGGGAGACAACTGGAAAAAACGTTTGACACATGTTTTACACACACATGGAAGTAGGAAGTTGGGTTGATATTGGGTGCTTAGCCTAATATGTTTGTAACATGCAGCAAGAAGATATAACAGAGAAACTTGTTTGTACAATAGAATGTAAACAAGGTGCTGTAAGGGCAGTAAGATTTAATGGTAATTAACAATCAGATTTAACTTGCAGTAAAATGTCAAAAGTCTATGAATATTCATAATGTACTTATTAAAATTGTCACATACAATATCACCAATAAAAAGAGCTGTAAAATAGTGATATTTGCAGTATTTATTGATCAAAATAAAAAGACAGAATTATTGATGATCATCAATAAAAAGGATCATTAACATCAGAAATAATTTACATGGTCTAATAAGACAGCTGACTCTTCCAAAAAGGGTAAACCATTTAAGTTTCTCACACTATTTACCAAGACCAGAAATCTTTCACTGATTGGTTGCCCTAACAAGACTAATATGAAAATAGGCATTGCCTATCCCGGGAAATGTCCAAATTTATTATCGGGTTATTGTGCACACACACACACCCACACCCAAAAAAGGGATGGCACACATTGTTTTGTCTCACCAAATACTAGTGGGACTGACTATAGTTAACTACCGCCGAGTTCTTGCGTCATCTTTCAATCATGTAACTGAGTTTTGTATGATCTTTCCAGGGACACAAAAGGCTATTCAATTACCCAATATAGCATAGGCGTAGGAGGGTTTTTAATATTGGGGGGGGGGGGGGGCAAACAAAAGCTATGTCTTATGTCTTGCTGCAGGTACGACCTCGTGCCTATGGGAGAGTATGAGAGGGGTGCTAAACCCCTCGCATAGGTGGGGGTCTGGGCCCCCACCCGGAAAATTTTCAAAACTAAGTCCTGTCTAGACGCATTTTCAATGTATTGTGCACCGTTTTGATAGGTTTTAAATTCTGTGATATCACGGCAAGATTATATAAAATAAATGTATGACACAAGTTCCATAATCACCCTCTCTTTGGAGATGGATATCAGAGGCAGATCCAGAATTTTAGAAAGGGGGCGTATAATGTGAGATTTGAAGGCTCAAACCTTCTAGGGGGGTTCAGGGGCATGCTCCCCCGGAAAATTTTGAAAAAGTGGCGCAAAAATCCTGCATTCTGGTGCAATCTGAGCTAAACAATATGTACTTATTAGCGACATAAAGGGGGGTGCGTATTCCCCCTACGCACCCCGCTGAATCCGCCACTGGATATGGGGTACCCCGGAAATTTTTGACACCCTTTTACAAGTATAATGATGAAATTGATAATTGATTGGTTACCAGATGGACATTTCCTGTTAAAGCTCTTTGTTTTTTTTCTTTCTTTCTTTTATTAGCACGATACAAAATTTCACACAATATATTGCGGGGGCCTGCCCCCCCCCCCCTGCTCCTATGCCTATGTATAGTGAATATACTAATCCATACCACGACAACATTCTCCCGTTGTAATGTCTTCTCATCTTGAGTCACCTTTTACCATACCATGTGAATAATTTAATCTACTGATTTATGGATTGCATAAATAACTACTCCTGTTTCTTAAAACAAGATGTGTATCATATCACAGTTCAAGATTGTCCCATTCAATTAATGAAGCAGTTATACCAATGAAAAACAAACATACTAATCCATGTCCAAATCTGACGATGCAGGAGTAAAGTAAAAAAAACTTTGAAACTGACAAGTTACTAAAAACGTGAACTTCCACCAGGGAAGTGAGACCGAGTTTTCTGGAAGGATAAGCACCTTCTGTTAGCTAGCTACACCGGCCATGTGTGTAATCAATATTAAGTGAAGGGAACATGGAACTAAAACATCCAGGTCAATATTGGACACAGAGACATCAAACTTGTCAACAATACAGTGATGATGGCCATAAAACTTTTTGCCGAAGGCCCTGATAAGCCTAGGCTTGCAATATCCCTTGGTCAACAATCTATTCGGTTTGTGACCGCCTTGGTTGCTCAGTGGTATAGCATCCTCTTGGAGAGTGGAAGGTTTTTGGTTCAAACCCGACTTGTGTTATACATGACAATACTTTAAAATTTGAGTTACTGCTTCCTCATTTTGCAAGCCACATTTGGCTTAGAGGATAGATTATCGACTGGTTATAGAATTATATTAAGTGGGAGTGGAATGCTTGTCTGTGACTCTGTTAGGCAGCACCTTTAACCCACAACCCGATATTAATACAGTGGTATGAGGGTAAGCTCCTCTTACACCTTCAACATTCACAGGCATATAGTACCATGATGAGAATTTTCTAAAGCACATACCATTGCAAGTAACAAATGATATGATTAAAACTTGACAGGCTTGTACCGAAATAATGTTAATTTTAGCTCAGCCCCTTTAAGTTTCACTGTATGAAGAGCCCCAGCCCCAGAGAGTTGAAAATGCTTTTTCACTTATATCGAGACGTTTAATTCTAGGATGGTGGGTTGGAGTTTTTTTTACCCCAGTCAAGATTATTAGCTCACCTGGCCTAAAGGCCATGTGAGCTTTTGCCATCACTCGGCGTCCGTCGTCCGTCAGTCTGTCAGTCAGTCAGTCAGTCAGTCAGTCCGTCCGTCTGTAAACTTTTCACATTTTAACTATCTCCTCTGAAACTACTGAACCAATTTTAACCAAACTTAATAGAAATGATGTATAGAAGGTCCTTTACTTAGATTGCCGAAATTATTTTGATCCGCCAAAAAACATGGCTGCCAGCGCATAAGATAATTTAACATGGGACCCTATGGGAAAAATACATTTTTGACTATTTTCTCAGAAGTGACTGAAGCAAATTTAACCAAACTTTACAGGAATGGTGTGAGGAAGGTCCTTTAATTAGATTGCCAAAATTTTTCTGATCCGTCAAAAAACATGGCCGCCAGCACAGAGGATAGTTTAACATTAGACCCTATGGGAAAAGCATATATTTGCTATCTTCTTCGAAACCGCTGAGCCAATTTAAACCAAACTTTACAGGAATAATGTTTGTAAGGTCATTTACTAAGATTGCCCAAATTTTTCTGATCCGCCAAAAAAAATGGCCGCCAGGGCCAAACAAAGTTTAACATTGGGCCCTATGGGAAAACGCACATTTTGGCTATCTCCTCTGAAACGATTGAAGAGAATTCAATTAAACTTTACAGGAATGATGTATGGAAGGTCTTTTGCAAAGATTGCCAAAATTTTTCTGATCCGCCTAAAAACATGGCTGCCAGCGGGGAACATAGTTTAACATTGGACTCTATGGGAAAAACACATTTTGGCTATCTCCTCTGAAACTACTGAAGCAAACTTAACCAAACTTTAGAGGAATGATGTTTTGGAGGTCCTTTACTTAGATTGCCGAAATATTTTTGATCTGCCAAAAAACATGGCTGCCAGCGCAGAAGATAGTTTAACATGGGACCCTATGGGAAAAATGCATTTTTGACTATTTCCTCAGAAGTGACTGAAGCAAATTTAACCAAACTTTACAGGAATGGTGTAAGGAAGGTCCTTTACTTAGATTGCCGAAACTTTTTTGATCCGCCAAAAAACATGGCTGCCAGCGCAGAAGATAGTTTAACATGGGACCCTATGGGAAAAGCATATATTTGCTATCTTCTTTGAAACCACTGAGCCAATTTAAACCAAACTTTACAGGAATAATGTTTGTAAGGTCATTTACTAAGATTGCCCAAATTTTTCTGATCCGCCAAAAAAAATGGCCGCCAGGGCCAAACAAAGTTTAACATTGGGCCCTATGGGAAAACGCACATTTTGGCTATCTCCTCTGAAACGACTGGAGCGAATTCAATTAAACTTTACAGGAATGATGTATGGAAGATCTTTTGCAAAGATTGCCAAAATTTTTCTGATCCGCCTAAAAACATGGCTGCCAGCGGGGAACATAGTTTAACATTGGACCCTATGGGAAAACACATTTTGGCTATCTCCTCTGAAACTACTGAAGCAAACTTAACCAAACTGTAGAGGAATGATGTATTGGAGGTCCTTTACTTAGATTGCCAAAATTTTTCTGATCTGCCAAAAAACATGGCTGCCAGCGGAGAACATAGTTTCACATTGGACCCTATCTCCTCTGAAGCTAGTGAAACAAATTCAACCAAACTTTACAGAAATGATGTATAAGATAGTTTAAGATTGGACCCTATGGGAAAAACGCATTTCAGAAATGACTGAAGCAAATTGAACCAAACTTTACAGGAATGATGTATAGAAGGTCCTTTACATAGATTGCCAAAATTTTTCTGATCTGCCATAAAACATGGCTGCCAGCGGAGAACATTGTTTCACATTGGACCCTATGGGAAAAGCATATATACAAATTTGCTTTAAAAGCATTTTAGTCAGGTGAGCGATACAGGCTCAGCCACACTGAGCCTCTGGTTCATTATTCACCTAAATTGAAATGAAACATTCTGGATGATATACTAGAAAGATGGTGCGTTAAGATTTATATTGAAATGGTCGCTTATGTGGATAGTGGAGTGGAAATTGGCATTTATTTACTTATACCAACTTTTTTTTCGAGAACCAAGTCTGGGATATTGAAGAAGGTAATGTTGATTTTATCCTAGTTAAATTTTTTACTGATATTCATTCCAAGAACTAAATTATTGAAATCCCCTGCCAGCATCAGTAGTCCAGTCGCCATCCCTGGAGGTTTTCAAGGAGTCAATTCAGACCTTATAATTACCTAAGTGGATCTCAACTACAGTCAGCTGCTAAACTCAACATGAATGTTTTATTATTGTTATTTTCATCACAACTTTTTAGGACTGCGGTCCATCTCATTGCACAACATGTACAGTTTCCTCATCAGTTATGTCCAAGTTAGATTTTTGATGAGTGCAGTCATTGTAGTTGAAGTCAGTTCTAGTCAGCACCTTAAAGTCAAACTGGTCCAGCTCGATCAGCTGATCATGATATCCACGTCACATGTAAACAAACAAGAGGATTTGTCAATATTTACATTAAATTCGGAATAAATTCAATAAATTTTATCTGTATTTTCATAAAAATGATTATTGGGACGAACTGTTAATTAATTCTTTTGAAAAACGCATTTTATTATTTTTCTTAAAAATCGATCGTTTGTGAAAATGTCTTTCCCGTCCTGACGAACGCCATTTTTGTTTACACTGCATTCAGCGAGGGTCACAGATGCACTCAAAATTACCATTCAATTAAGTAATAATATGTGAAAAAGAGTTACCGTAGAAGTCGTATACTGTGGTTATGCTAACCTCGTAATAGTTTTGTGTCAGGTAACTATGGTTATCGATTTATCTAACTTGAAATCGGCAAATTTTGTATCTTCCCGCATTGTATACTGTGTGATCATGGTTGATGCACGTGGGAAAGCCGGTCGCTGATTGGCTTACAGTGGTTATCGATCTGAATTGAACTTTGACCCAATCAAAAGAAATCACGTCATCGCGAATCTTGAAACGCTACACTTGGAGATCAGCCAGAATGGCGAAAGAAACGTAAATATTTGGTACTCGATCAATCTATTTAAATTATTACTTGTTTCAATGAATAATTTTCACGATAATCGTTTCTTGGTTTCATTTCTGATGTACGAGACGGGCGAGATTTCCCCCCATATGGAGCTCACTTCCTGTCGATTTGACCCCTTCAATGGCCTTGAGAAAAAAAGTGAAAAGTGGTGCACGCGCGGCGTCAAATGATTTGGACGTACGGTCTATAGAATTTTTACACAATTTTCTATGACGTCATAATCACAGGCGCTTGTTTCGATATTTAAAAAAAAAAATAAAATCCCTTGACCCTAATATAAGACAAGGTGTTCAACTTTCGCTATCCTAATTTTTGACCTACCTCACTTCGGTCGTTTTTTTCTATTTATTGGTGGACAATCAGAATAATAAACGTCTTATATTAGGGTCAAGGGATTTTATTTTTTTTTTAAATATCGAAACAAGCGCCTGTGAGCACTCGCCTATAGTGTGGGAGGTCCGGGTTTGATCCCCGGTCCGACCCTGCATTTTTTCACTTTCCTGTTACATTTGGGGGCCCGTACGACCCTGGGAAGTAGCTGATCAACAGGTTGGAACCTGGTTTGATTCAAGGGAGTAAGATCGAAAAAATGAAGGGAGGAATGTAGCTGTCTGGGTAGCTCAGTGGTAGAGCACTCGCCTATAGTGTGGGAGGTCCCAGGTTTGATCCCGGTCCGACTCTGCATTTTTTGTCTTTCCTGTTACATGAGTATCCATGTAGAATAGGGGTTGAACATTTCAATCAGAGACGAGGCTTGAGATTTCCCTATCCTACATGGATAAACTCATAATGGATTGTTTTTCTCCCATTTAATGCCAATATTTGGCTTCAAATTCGATTTACATAGACATTAATGCCATGATGGAAAAAATTAACTTTGTTAACATTCTACTTTAACATACTTATCACTATCGGGAGAATGTACCTGATTTTGGTTTATACAGAATGTATAAACTACAAAATAAAATTATTTATTTTAAACTCCAGAATGAACATTTGAAACGCTAAAAAATTTCTAAATTTTGAAGTTTTTGGTGTCATTTTCCTGCAAAGTGATATCATGTTTCCCACATGATGACGTCATGCTATTGTCTTTTGATTATGACGCCACCAGTGCTAATTTGCACATGCCACCCATAGAGGATAGAAATATCCCCCATGAGTATCTTTAATGGAATATTTCTATATTACATGATTTGTCATGGGAGAAAAATATGAACACACATCTTTTCCTGCTGATTGATTGCCCTAACAAAGCATTGCATCCTTTTAGGTTTGCACATTGATTGGTTGCCCTTATAAAACATTGCAGTCTTCACACTGATTGGTTGCTCTAATAAGACATTGCGGTCTTCACACTGATTGGTTGCCCTAATAAGACATTGCAGTCTTCAAACTGATTGGTTGCCCTAATAAGATATTGCATTTCATACTGTTTTGTTCCAGTTACAAGTTCTTTCATGTTGATTGGTTGCCCTAACAAGAAATTGCATCTTTCCACGCCAGTTGGTTGCCCTAATAAGACATTGCAGCATTTCACTTCTTTGCTCTACTGAGATAATGCAGCCTTCTACACTGACTGGTTGTCCTAACAAGATATTGCAGTCTTTTCTACTGATTTGTTGCCCTAACAAGACATTGTAGCCTTTCACATTTTTTGGTTGCCCTAACAAGACATTGTAGCTTTTCACACTGATTGTTTTCCCTAATAAGACATTGTAGCCTTTCTCATGAATTGTTTGCCCTTGCAAGACATTGTAACCTTTCACACTGATTGGTTGCCCTAACAAGACATTGTAGTTTTTTTTACACGATTTGGTTGCCTAAACAAGACCTTGTAGCCTTTCACGCCAATTGGTTTCCTTAACAACACATTGCAGCCTTTCACATTGTTTTGTTGCCCTAACAAGATATTTCAACCTTTTACATTGGTTAGTTGCCCTAACAAGACCTTGAGACCTTTCAAACTTACAATACAATACATCCTTTAATACTGAGTGGTTGCCCTAACATTACAAGACATATATCAGCCTATCATACTTAGTGGTTGCCCTAACGGGACATTTCAACTTTTCACACTGATTGGTTGCCTTAACAAGACATTGCCTTTGTTCAAACTGATTGGTCGCCCTCACAAGATATTCAGTCATTCTCACTGTTTAAGTGCCCAGAATTGAATTACCTAGCTTATAACAATACTGTTTTTTGTCTTCCATTTATTCAAGGTGATGGAAACTATTGTTTAACATGTGGAAGTGACAAATCTGTCAAGTTATGGAATCCACACAGAAAGTTGTTATTGAAGAGTTATAGTGGCCATGGTTACGAAGTAATGGATGCTCAGTCGTCATGTGATAACAGTCAGATATGTTCTGGTGGCATGGATAAATCTGTGGTCCTGTTTGATGTGGCATCAGGGAAGGCTCTTAGAAAATACAGAGGACATGCAGGTGATATTTGAGAGGACAATAGATATGACCCCATCACTGGTAGCCCATAATCACCATTTGCTACTGATTTCTGATAAATTTAAAAAAAAAGTAACCTACTTTAGCAAATTGGTGAAAAAAAATACTTTAAAAAGAACTACATGTATATTTTCACTAATTTTGGAAATTTCGCTGCTAATAATTAAATTCTTTTGGAAACCTAACAGTAGACATGGTTGGTTTAAACTAGCTGACAAAAAATATTTGTTTTGCCATTTCCCAGCCATTTAAGTGCACTGTTATGGTGCTTTTAAAATCAGAATATAAACAAAACATATTTTGAAAAGCAAAATTCTACTATAATGAAGATTATTTGACATATGTGTTTGTTACCTTAGTTACTGCTGTAGGTAACTGTGTAAAGGTTTATATGGCTTCAGGGTTCATACAGGCCTAAAAAGTCCTTAAATTTTGAGGTTTGCCCTAAAAAGACCCTAAAAACAAGTCTGACCCTAAAAAGTCCTTGAATTTATCCTGAAGGCCCTAAAAGGCCCTTGAATTTGGCCAGTTGGGTGTCTGTATTTTGATATTTAATGTTTGAGAATAGACTGATATATATAAATAAATCAAATAATTAATAAGTTGTGTTCAAATGAGCAATTTAAAGGTACCTGGCTCTCTTGAATGCTAAACGTCAACCTCCATGTCAAGTGTCGTCACTATGGACACCTAATTGTTTTATTGATTTAAGTGCCTTTGCACCAATATTTTTTTTGCTAAAATTGTCCCTCTGATTAGGCCTTAAATTTGCAAATAAGACTCTTGAAAACACCCTAAAAAGTCCTGAAATTTGAAGTCCAAATGTCTGTATGAACCCTGGGCTTGGTAGTCTGTACAGAATTTCTACTATACTCGTGTTAGGTAATTTTTAATATATGTATGTTTATATGATTACAGCTGTAGTTAACTGTGTAAAATTTAACGAAGAATCCACAGTAATCTTGTCTGGTTCATTAGACGGCTCGGTACGGACCTGGGATTGTCGCAGTAGAAAGATGGAACCAATACAGGTATGATTTAAGATTTAATAACAATTTAACTTCTCTGGAATTTTAGAACATTCTTTATACAGTCAAAAATTGTTCCATGTAAATTTCACATGAATCTTAATATGAATTTAACAATATTTTTGCGTGAATTAAAAATGAATTTCACATGAAATTTTTACATGAATTTAACATATAAGCTTGATTGACCCGAAATTTATGTAGATTTCAAATGAAATTCATGTGAACAAAAATATGCAGGTAAAGTCAGTAACGTAACAATGTGCCTGCGATTTCTGGGTACAGTAGTCAGCAGCATGATAAAAAAATTCCAATATAATGTGTCAAATGCTTTAAGTGGTAAAGTATTAGATTATTCAACCAAAACATGGAAGGGTCTATATAATGTAAATATGAATCATATATATATAAAGGTGGTTTTGAAATGAACGCACAAAGGGGTGAATATATGCTACGATAACACAGTATTGATACCCATAGACTTGCCTGTGTTTATACACACTGTGCCACAATACAGCTGATGCACTATATGTGAAAACATCTGATAAATTGTTATTGGAATGAATATAAAATCAAATAATTCAGAAGAATCTTTTCGACCCTACCAGTATGGATCCTAATAGTTAAGAGTTTAACATTGATTCCACTAAGAACAGTTAAACCTCATTTTAATGTCTCGCTATATGTTTTCCATGTCACTTATTTCCATACTAATTTGAAGTCCCAAAATCCATTTCCTCCATGTCTGTAGATTTATTCTATGTTCTGTTGAAAATGTCTCAAGATTTTCAAGATTTTATCAATTTCTTTTTCTGATTTGAAGGTTCTCGATGAAGCTAAAGACAGTGTAACCTCATTACAAGTATCAGATCATGAAATCCTGACAGGTTCGGCTGATGGTTGTATTCGAAGATACGACTTACGACAAGGAAAACTATCTGTTGACCATATTGGAAGTATGTATAACACTTGATTATAAATGTTTATTTTAGGTTATTTAGACCCTCTTTTACAGTCTTATCTTAAAGTATTTTTGCCTCGGCTTTATTTTTTCGAAATATTGACATTAATTTTGTTTCTTTCTGAAGTGTCATTTCAAAATCTGACATTTGGATTTTAGTTTTTGGAAACATTTTGATAGGAAATCATAGAAGATCACCAAAAGTTGCTAAAATTAAGCTAAGGAAAAAAAATATAGTTTCTGACATACATGTATTTATTTACAAAATGATCTATAACAGTATTCAATCTAAAAGGAGTGCTTGTGATATTTGCCTCAAATCTTTGTGTTCAGTTTAAAAGGAGCTCTTGTGATATTGGCCCTAAATGAAGATTTGAGGCCTAAAAAATTTCTCTCATTGGTCATCCATTACCCATCTTTTTAATTTCAGTTGAGTATTGAGTAAATCTAAATATACATTTTTCTCATTATGTATGTTGTGAATTACAGACTAATTATTAGTTTTTTTTGTCCAAATAAAGTACATTGTAATTTATAATGACCAAATTTTGGAAGATATGGTCTTTTTTTATGAGCTTGGCCAGAATGACCCCACTTAATTCACTTCTAGACTGAACACTGCACATAGTGTGTAATTATCACCCACCTTTCGAAGAAAGGGATATTAAATTTTAGTTTCCATCCATGTCCATCCAAAATTCTTGATAGCACAAATTCTCCAAAACTATGAAGCACTTTTTCGTGAAACTTGGTGCAAAGCATCTACATTGATATGGTTAACTCAAGTTGGTTTGCTCATTTTCCTGGGAGTTATTGCCCTTTGAACAGGGTCCTAATTCACTGAATTTGCTTGTTTGACTTTATCTTAAATTCTGTTTTATTTTTATTATTTTACAGAATCAGTGACATCAGTAAGCTTTACCCGTGATGGTCAGTGTGTATTGACCAGTACTCTAGATGACAGCATCAAACTTATGGACAAAGATACCGGAGAAATGTTAAATGAGTAAGTCATCTGTTTAATCACCAATCATATTTATAGTGTTGACAAAGTCTAAAAAATATATATAAATCTTTCGATCAATCTGTGTGATGCTACAATTGGAGATTTTTGCATCAGTTAATTTTTCTAAAAAGCAACATTTCAATTTATTTCGCATACTTTGTACTTTCACTTTGCACCCTTGAGTGACAATCAGTATAAATGTTAATATCAGGGAATCAAACACAAACATTAGAATACATGACTAAATCACAATTCCAAAAGCAAAGTAAAAACTTTAAAATCTGGAAAATTGAGTAAAATATGTGAACTTACACCACCAGGGAGGTTATGCTTGGTTCTCCAGGAAATGTAATTACCCCCTGTCTAGCTAGCTACACGTATCAGTACTTGTTTTATATCAAAATTAAGTATGAAAGGAACATGGAACTATGAGATGTCAAATATATTCAGGACAATTTGAGATAAAGAGAAATCCTACTATGAACAATATTGTGATGACAGCCATAAGACTTTTTGAAGGTCTTGGTAAGCCTAGGCTTGCAATATCCTTACTTCAACAATTTGTAAGCAGCATGCTTAATTGTATAAAGTTTCCATAGTGGGAACAAGCTCTACCATATGGTACCCTGTAATTACCAACTTTTGCACCCTCCTAATGCAAAAATTACAGTAGACAGAAATGATTTTATAATGTCAGTTATGGCAATTTCCATTTAATGTATAATCAATTTATTTATACATTTGTTACTTCAGGTACACTGGTCATAAAAACCATGAATACAAAATTGATAATTGTTTAAATGTTAAAGACACACATGTTCTAGCTGGCTCGGAGGATGGATATGTGTATGTGTGGGACTTAGTGGAGGTATGTATCACACACACACACACACACACACACACACACACACACACACACACACACACACATCTTATCTGCCTCATTTGCTCTAAATGAGATATGGAAGGTAGGGATTAGAAAATTTAAAGTGTATAGGTTGATTTGGCTTGGGATTACATGTACATAGAATCTTTCTTTCTTTAGAATGATTTTTATTCACAATCACCATTTTTATGCTGGGAATACCGGTAGTATGCTGACTATTTTCCATGTATCCTTTGAACTGCCTTCCATATCTCTGTATTCAGGGTCTTCAGTGGCTGTTAGGTCTAAAGCGCATACTTATAAATCACAATGCCTCTCATTGTCTAGATTCAAATACATGTACTACTCATGACAGATCCTAAGTGTCAGAAAGTTCATTAGTTCACTTGCCAAAGTCAGTGGTTTTAAGGCATGACTTTCTCCACCATTTCTTAACTGAGAACCTCAATGTAAGTGAAAAAACCCTAATTTGGACATAAATCACCACTCCAATTTTATTTCTGCCTTCAAGTGTCTAGTTAAATACCACCATGTCATGTTTGTTAGCTGGTAATCATGTCCTGTGTTTTATTCATTTTAAGCTTCTTGTTCTTGCAAATTACCTTCAGTAAAACCACGTTATAAAGCCCCTCAATAACTATGCCACCTTGCTTATCACCATAGTACAGTATAATATCGTTGCAAGACCCTTTGATAACTTGGCCACCTTGCTTTTTGCCACAGTATTTTGAATTCACAAAATCTGTTTCTTTTTTCATTTAAAAGTCTGACTCAATTTATCGCCAAACCCCTTTATAACATTGGCATGTAGGTAAACTATTCCTTTCATTGTTAACACTTTCTTTATTTACAGGCCAAAGTTATACATAAAATAAAACATGAAAACCAAAGAGTTGTCCATTCTTTGTCGTTTCATCCAACAGAATCATGTCTTCTTACTGCTTGTGGTAATAAAGTATTTATGTGGAAAACAAGGCTGTCACCTGTTGTGGATACTTGAAAAAATAACTATTCTTGGAAAAGGTAGAATGACAAAACTCTCAAAGTATGACACAAAATATAGAAATTTTGTGGAAAATAAGACCATCATGTCACATGTGTCATGAATATTTAAAACAGGTGTAACGGCTAAATAATCAAAGTATGATGCATGGAAAACAAGGCTAGCACCTGTTGTGGATACTTGAAAAAGATGAAACAGCAAAACCAGCAAATTGTGATGCAAATTAAAGAATGTTTATGGAAAACATAGTGGACATTTTGAGTAATGTGGAATGTCTAAACTTGATATTTGAAAAAAGTGGAACATCATGGATATTATATGAGGAAAATAGAATGCTTGAAGTAACCAAAGTATGACAAAATGCATTATTTATGTGGAAAACACAAGGCTATCAACTGTTGAGGATACTTGAAAAAGTGGAGTGGGTTCACTAGAATCATCACTAGAATGGTCAGAATGATACAAAATATGATTGTGATTTGTTACTTACAATTAAAACTGACAAACATCAATCACAATAAAACAGTTGTAACAGAAACAGAATCAAGATCAGATTGATATTTTGAGAGAAAACTGAAAGCTGAATATTGATACACTGACATGATTAACTTAAAAGTGTAATTTAAATAATGTATTCATACGCAAACATAAACAATTAAGGGAAAAGTCCAAAATAAAAAATAAAATAAAGAAAAAAAGAGAAAAAAACAAGAGAAATGAAAACCAACTGAGTTATTCCTAGTAAGTCAGTGTTTACAAGAGTTGTCTTTCTTTTACCCTTATACAAATACAGTACTTTTAGTTTTAATCATAGTACCCACTTAAAAGCACAAAACAGAATTAATCATCATTAACCATTTAGCAATACACTAGTTAATATTTAATTGATGATTAACAATAATTGTGCTTTGTTCAACTGGGTGAAAAATTGTTAAAGTTTAAATTACGTCATGGCTAAATTAAGTCACCAGCTATAGTTGAAGTTGCAGAAATTTTGTCCTTTGGAGTGTGCTCAGGGCAATGTGCATGGAGGGTTCTTTTATGTGCCACACCTGTCATGACACCGAACTAAGCTACTGCAGTGGTAGGGTGTATCGGAGACTGTTCTTTTAAAATATGTACAGTACTTACTGTCATGTGGTGTTTTAGAAAATTTTGCAATATGTGTATGTGTGCATTAATGTATTTTGTATTGTCTTAAGTTTATAGCTTGTTTTATAGTGAAATTTCATTGAAAAATAGGTTACATGTTTTTGCATTAAATTACAAAAACTATGTTTTAAAATAGTTTAAATTCCTATATCTTGCATAAAAGATAAAGACATGGGTGTTTCAGTTTAAGTGTTTTCTTGAAAGACAATTCAAGATGTGATTACAGGTCATGACCTTTGTGTTTTTGGTACTATGTATTTTAGGTTTTTTGAAGGTATTTTAATGTAAGACTTGCTTTTTATATGAAGCCAAGTTCAAAAGTCAGGGTCATGACCTCTTTAACATAATAAGCTTAAAATTGGCATAGATGTTGACTATAAGTAAAAAATTATGACATAGGGTTTTCAGTTTTGATTTTTTTTCTCAAGAAGTCTTTTGAATTGAAGTCAAAATGGTTTTCAATATGAAGCTATGATCAAAGGTCAGGGTCATGACCTGATTTAAGAATTACTGTAAACATTTTAATTGCTCATTTTTTAGCTATCTTTTGGAAATTTCACTTCCAAGTATGTCCACCCCTCAGTGTGTTCTGAAAGCAAACATATTGGATAGCACTCCAAATGAATGAAATGAAATTTAATTTCACATAATTAGCAATTCAAATTTTCTCAAAAATCATCAGGTCATGCTGTAGTGATTTGTTTGGCATTTCCATGTGTTAAGTTTTAGTATCCCCTTATAAAAAACAGGAGGTATCACATGACCCTGTGAATGAAACAAATGACCAATAAATGTCATTTCAGGTTTGACACAATCAGCCCCCCTTATTAAATTGGAACTTAAGTCATTAATTTTGAACTTAATTGGTAAAAAATGTCTTGATCCTATTTCTTCAATACACCTCTAAGTAATAAAGTTATTTCTTTTGGCAGAATAAGTAGGCAAAGTGTAAAATGTGGATGGGATTGGACTCAAAGTCTGAACTCATAAATTGGACTATGTATTGGATTGGATTAGAGTGAATCATGAATTACTGTCTAATACTTTAAGAAATGGCTTTTGATCAAAACTAAAACAAAGAGTCCATAAGTCGAATCTAGTCCAACAGTCCAATGCAGTCCACATTATACACTTTGCTGAATTACTGATAATCCCAAAACATCACTTAACACCCTTATTTCTTTACTTATCAAATGTCGTTTTTATATCTTATAAATGAGACTTCTCCATGTTTTATCTACAGTGACCTATCAACAGTTGTCAGCTGTTCCCTTCATGTGATATCCAACACTATTGAACAATCTGGGCTCTGGTATTGGGCTATGAGTCTATGACACATGGAGAACATTGGCATGTTGTCTCCCCTTAGTAGCCATCTAGATGGCGCTGCATTCAAGGTTTTGAAAGTCTTCAGCTGTTATCTATCCAACTTTGGATAAATCCACGATTGAACAATCTGGGCGATGACACATGGAGAACATTGGCATGTTGTCTCCCCTTAGTAACCATCTAGATGGCGCTGCATTCAGGTTATTGAAAGTCTTCAGCTGTTATCTACCATCCAACTTTGGATAAAATCTGGGCTAGGATATTGGGTTATATACCAATGATAATAGGTGGTACAATGGAAACTGACAATCTTGGCAAGGGCATTGGTTATTTCAGAAGTCCACTATACAAGAAGTTCAGTATTCATGATACTAATAGTAATGAAACGGAACTACAGTGCATTTAAACCCTTTTATGCTAGTTCTGTATTCATTGTCTTTTGATATGAATGAGATGGTAATTTATTGGAGAACATTGGTGTGTTATCTCTCCTTAGTAGCACTGTAGATGGTGCTTCATTCAAGTGGGCCAATTTAATCAGAAACCAATCAATACAGAATATTAGTGAATTGGGATTTCTCGTACATGTAAAAATAACTGTATAATTTTGATTAACCAAAAACAAAAGATTGAATAATTACTGCTAATTACAGTTTTGCACGGGAACCGTTTACCTTCCAACTAAACATAACTACTTCTAGCTTTCAAATTTGCTAAAGGACTATCCCTGTAGAGTGAGCGGACCAGGGCTCTTGATTTTGTGTTTTACGGTATATACCTATGTGGTGACATCGGTATTAGTCGTTAGAAGGTTGTGACACTGGAATTGAAATGTAAGAAAAAGTGTGCTTCCATATTTGAATCAAAATTGACCCGTCTCTACATGTATCTGCACTGATGTCGCAGGTCAACAATGGCGCATACTGTAAGCTTCTAAATAATAATTGAGTTGAGTAATGGTGTTTAACGTCCCAGTCAAGAATATTTCACTTATATCGAGACGTCGCCAGCTATAGGCGAAGGTGCATAAATTTTGCCTGTGCGTTGCGCTGATTATACAGCAGGGTTCTTTAACGTGCCAAGCCTACCGAGACACGGGACCTCGTTTATTTTAAGTTCCCATCCGAAAGAATATTGACTTTCATTTCGTAATGCGAAAAGTCGCTACCCACTTTTAAGTCTTGGGTCAGACCCGGGATTCGAACACACGACCTCCCACTTACGGAGCGAGCAATCTACCAACTGAGCTTCCGCACGGAGCGAGCACTCTACTAACTGAGCTACCGCAGGTCTAAATAATACTGATTTGTTGTCCATAGAACCCTGTTTCTGTATACATATACTTATAAAGTAGGGGGGATTTTTCAGCGCCTATCAAGTTGGTGGGTTAAGTATCTTACTATAGATTTTGCTTTCCATGCCATTTCACAAAGCTTGAGACCTTAACCTATGAAACTTGAGCCTTATGCTGGTGCAAATAATGTTGCAAATATTATACTGAACAACTCAAAATGCTTCCAGAACAAAAGGACTGGTAGCAGTTAAAAGCATTTGCATTGCATCACCGACAACATCGCGGAAAGTTAATAAAGAAATCTCAATTTGAACGAATATTAACGAAAATATTGGAGCAAACACAAGCAAACAGCATAACTCTGAAATACCCATGTCATCTGCGAGACCACTACCATGCAAAGTAAAGTAAGGTAAAACGCGTGAAGCCAAAATAAATCCGCATCAACTTCAACTTTCTATTTTCCACTTAGTGCAAATCATCAGACCAAAATCGGGGAAATGTTTAGACACCACATTATTATAGTAGGTTACATCATGGATAAATTAACATCTTTGTCCATGTTTCAGGTTAATTAACACCAATAACAATACAAGGTTAAGATCTAACATTCCGTTGTATCAAACCGCTTTCCCCGATTTTCTCTTTGGGGAATTTCTTATTGGAATGGGTAGACTTGTAAACCATACACAAATCAAGAGTATTGCCAACGTACAAGTTACAGAAACTCTTAATCTTTGATAATTGTCAATGGCAAACAAGTTTTTAAACGTGGTAGATAAGCAGGAGGATGCTTGTACTTCCGGAGCACCCGGTCTCTCTTCCCTGTGGAGAAGTTCGCCGCGGTATTTAACTGAATTTGCAAGTTTACTTGGTGTTGAATTTAAAGACCATCTGAGTATTGGCGCAAGGTTTGAGTTAAGTTATGTGGACCAACTTTGTATTGTTGCAAGAGTTTTTGATACTTTATTGATGTAAAGGCTTGCCATTGGATATAATATTATATAGAACTTTATATAAAGGTCACCTTGTTATTACGGTCGTTGAAGTTTGAACATGAAAGAGAGAAATTGGAATTCAAAGACCAGTTTTGCGTGGTAGCCTAATTCTCGAAATCTGGACCAGTATTAAGTGAACAATAAAAGAGATATATAGATAACGTGTAGAAGGTCAATATCATGAGATAATACCCTTGTATCGGGGTATCCTGTTAACAGGTTATTCTTTCAACATGTATACCATATACAATAAAACAGACCTCTGGAATTCAAATGTTCAAAGTATATATCTCTGCACCATTGACGGGCACCGACCCCTAAAATCGACCGAAGAACGAAACGAATAGTGGTGTTAAAAACCTTTGAAAGTTTAAACGTCCTGAGACAGATAAAATCATTCCTAAAATTGTCTTTCATATTATGAACAAAACCAAATATGCGATAAGTTATTATTCCCATGTATTTAAATACACGACGTCCTTCTGGATAATTATTACATCAAAACTAATTCGTAATTTATTTGAATAGACAAAAAATAACTTGGTTAGTAAAAATCTTATATATTATTGAATAAAGAAATGAGTTAATCTCTCTCTCTCTCTCCTCTCTCTCTCTCTCTCTCATCTAAACATTAAAAAGTAAATTCCATTTCCTGTGATTTATTCTTGTTATCTCTATATAATATTCTGTGAAAAAGTATGAAAAAATGCAAAGCTATGTGCCTGTAAATTTATCAAGTTATTCATTTATTTTATTTTATTTTATTTTATTTCCTTTTATTTTAATTTTTTATTTATATTTTATTTATTTTTTAACTGTGACAACAAGTCCATTTATCCAGCTGTTAAATTTATATAAATTATATCCCAAAAAACAATTGAATACATGTATTATTACTGTCATGTGCTGATTTTGAATTTTTATTAAAATAAGGCATTCAAAATCAGAACATGACATTACTATAATAATCAGTACTCATTAACATGTATGAATCAGAGTAAACAAAAAATAAGAAAAAAATCTACATACATCTACAAATTTCTGACTTTTTTGTGATATAATAACAATGAACAAGTAAACAATATATGACAGTATATATCGTCATTCTCCGACATATAAATAAATAAATACATCTTTATGTACATTTTGACCTAAACGTTATGCCATCCTTTACCAATGTTGCTTTTTCCTTCTTGTTTGTATATTATATATATTCTGTTCTTTTTTCATCATTTCTGTTTTATAGTATTACTTTTGTTCCATGTGTATGCAGTTGTAGGAGATTAATATAAAAAATTCAGAATCCCAACTTATACTTTGTAATCTACAACTTTGTGAAACGATATTCATTGAATAAACTATTGTTTAAACTAACAAATACATCTTTGACAAAAAATGAGAAACAGAAGAATCTCATTGTCTCGAACTTAGAGCATGTTTTCCATTAAAAGAGATGACTGATAAAGAAACACACTGTTGTTTTTTCATACAAGATCATTTGTGACATCTAGGCACGTGCATGCGTGCAATATCATGCCATTCTACAATTTCATTTGACAAGGGAAGTTTGATATACGGTGCAGAAATATGCTTTTATCTAGAAATATTTAGGAACTCGTTTCCTTCAGAGATTTTAATAGGAAATAGATTTGAGTTTCATGGTTTTTATTTTTTGCCCATTTCATTTACATTGCGCACGTGAGCGTTAAGCCTACATATTTTTTGTTTTTATTACACCAAAATTGTAAACATAAAATGTGGATATTACTAATGATCTCTGTAAAGTCACATAAAATGCATATCAGAAGTTAGTTAACTTGTAACATTCAGATTCAAGTCAGCGTAACTTTTAAGTTTTTTTTTCTTTACTGTATCGTTACACCATAAACCCTTGTGCAGACTGCACAATTCAACAATTTCATTTAGAAACTATAACAACTTCAACACCATTATAATTCCATGTACAAAATATCCAAAACATGCCAATCAATGTCTAAATTACAATCCCAAAGCAAAGTAAAACATTGAAATTCTGGCAAATTAAGTTAAATACATTTTAAAGCTGAACAGACTTACTCGATAATAAGAATAACCAAAGACACCAGGAGCAAAATATTGCTGTGTTACTTTTGAATGCATTATACAAGCTCACAAAAATACCCCGCGCTAACAAAAATCCATCGGATCAAACTTTTAAATAGGAGGTGCACATCTACATTATATCACAAAGTCTGTGTGAAAGTTTCATGAAAATCCATCGAAGGGTTTAGGAGGAGTTGCGGATAAGAGATAGGTACCCTAAGGTGTAACGGAAGGACGGACACCCCTATCACTATATACCCCCACTTTTTAAGCGGGGGCAATAAAAATTCAAAAGTATCACATGACAATGCTATGTGATAAGGCGTAATGAAATGAAAACTTACACCTAATAAATATGTCACTTTGGAAGCTTCAATTGACAAAAGTTTATCCTATTACAAACGGCCAGATGCCAAACAATCTTGAAATTACATATTATAACATATACAGTTTTAATTTTACAGCACTAGACGGCCGTTTCGGAATACAATTCCTCATCAGTAATGCTTGGACCAAAATTATGAAACCAAAAATATTTTGAAGATTTTGAAAAGCTACCCAAAGGACCAAAACATTATATTTTACCAAATTAGGCCAAGACAATACTTTGCATTAGGGAGTATACCTTGGTTTTTGAGAAATTTGAAAGTTATTCAGTGTAAGCAAAAGTTTAAGGCTACAACCCGACTCTGGACGAATAAATACAAAAATACAATAAATGGGAAAAGGGCACATACAACAAACGACAAAAACTAACAACAAAATAGCACAAAGTCATATTATTGTTAACACGTAACCCTTACATTAGACCATCGGGGCCTGGAAATTTTCTGTTAAAGTGCATGGGACCAATTATTTACGTCCCATAGTTTCATGTTCCTTTCACACAATTTTGATTACACACATGACGGGTGTAGCTAGCTAAACAGGAGGTGCTTACCTTTCCGGAGCACCCGACCTCACTTCCTTGGTGAAAGTTCACGTGTCTAGCCCAACTTGTCAGGTCCAAAGTTTTTACTTTGCTTCTGGATTCGGACATGGATTAGTATGTTTGTTTTTTTTATTTGATTACGTTATACATAGTCCATATTACATGTCAATCATTCTGGTATTTTATAAAGTTTGTGCATATTTGACTAAAAGAACGGCTATAGAGACAACTTTTGAGTTCCATTGTTCGAATATATCAATATTTCCTCCACATCTCAACAAGAAAGCTTGCAACAAGATCAGCTATAGATGTTGAAAATTGTTTATAGTGGACATTAAGCCGTCTTTATCTATAAATCTTCCGGGAACACCATCCTAAGTCGACAAAACATCTTGTCTCATTCTGAGACGAGGGGGTAAATCGTCTTGTCAGATATAATATTTTTATTGAATTAATCCCCCCCTCCCATCCTTGCAGACACAATACTATCACCTAAATCAGCTTCCCCAGATGTTATAGCTCCGTATGTTACGACATAATCGTTTTTACATCAATGGTGATGAAAAGAATCCCAGTCATATTTATTATAGCTGTACGATGTAATCTGATTTATGTCTTGTAGGGCCTTTGTAGCTCATCTGTATTCATTTAATTTACCTTTGTAATGCCAGGGGCTGTTTAGTTACATATGATAATATTTAGCTTTGTATTCCAGTGTTATTGAAGATCCTGTTGTGACTAACTAGATAAACGGGATTGGATTCCCGTAACCCTAGATTATTTTTCACAAAATACATCATGGAGGAAACCAAAGTACCCGTAGAAAACCACAGATCTTGAAAAGGGAACCGACAAGCTTTCTCACACTAACAACAGAGTGGAATTTGAACTTGGGTGTTGAGGGCGCTCTAATCCTTAGCTAGGTGCCTTAGACCAATAGGCAAACGGCCATCAGGATAGAAAGAAAGAAAGGAAGGAAGGAACCTGGTTTAAGTGACTTTTGTCTAGACGTTTCCTTTTACATACGTAGAATGATCGAAAAACCAGAACTGTGCACTTGTTCTTATAGCAGTACACATCATCTTAATTTCTATCTGGGAGTTCTCTTTCATACATACATTGATTTGTAAAGTGTACAGACAGTTCAACAATCAAACGATGCTTCTATATTTCATGTTGTATTAGATTGCAGAAAATTGCGGATTAAAATTAGGGAAGTGTTTCTTGAGAAAACGTGTATAAAACTAAAAAACGCCTTTTGCTTTTAATAAAGATTTTGTGCGTTGTTAAGGTACGAGAACCATGTACGTGCGCGTGTTTATTGTCACGTTAAGTCTGTACACGTGCTTTGATGGAGCAAATATGGGAATTACCGTTTGATTGATATGGTAGGTTTTTTTTTTGTTTTTTGTTTCATTTTATGATGAAATACACAAATATTGATAACGAATTGGTATGTTAAAGTAAGATTTGCCAACAGTAAAGTATGGAAGCCTAAATCTGCTACAAATACACGGGGGCTTAAATGCTGGAAGTTATCGTGTATTTGACATACAGTCCTGTATTACAAACCATGCATTGTACTGCAGTTTGGTATGTTCAAAACATTGCATGTTTTCCACTAAGGTATTGTAGCTCGTGTTCAGATGCGTATTGTGTTTCGTTAGTTGGGAAGTGCGGCTCAACATGTTCAGATAAATCGAAACAAGGACAATGTGGCTATTGCGATGTAGCCATTTTTGCAGCTCATGCATGATGAATAAGCTTGGAATATTCGGATGAGCATTGTAGCACTTCACATGCTCAGATGAGCATTGCGTGTTTCGGCACAGTCGGATCTTACTGGACATACAACCCTATGTTACAAGCAACACCAGCTTGACATGTTCAGAGAATTGATCAGTGCGTATTTCGAAACTAGGGCAGTGTGGCTCAAGACATGCAGTCCTATTTACAAACAATGCATGATTCATAACTTTGAAATTTTTAGAAGAGCATTGCATATGTCAACACTATATTGACAATACAACCCTGTTATACAAACCTTGCATTAAATACCAGGTTGACATGTTTAGATAGCCATTGCGTATTTTGTCACTAAGATAACCCAATCTAAACTCCAGTTTAGCTGTGCTGAAGTGTTGTTTGTCCGGTTTAACATGTTCGGATAGGCATGGCATATTTCGACACTAAGGTAGTGCAGCTATTGACATACAGTTCTGTTTACAAACCATGCACCATACATCAGTTTGACATGTTTAGGTGAGCATTACTTACTTCGACATTAGGTGAGTGCGGTTTTTGACATCCTCTTATGAGCATTGCATGCTTCGGTATTGCTAGATCTTGACATACAGTCATATGTTTCAAAACATGCGTCATATGCTAGCTTGAAAAGTTCAGATAAGCATTCGGGTTATTTTGACACTAGGGCAGCACAGCTCTTGACATGCAGTCCTGTGTCCTGTTTTTCGACACTGTTGAATCTTACTCGACATACAGTCCTATGTTACAATCAGATAAGCAGTGCGTAATTCGACACTAGGACAGTGCAGCTCATAACATACAGCCCTGTGTCACAAATCAGCTTTACTCATTATTTATATTGTCATTAGGACATTGTGGCTCATCCCATACAATGTATTCTCAAAACTGTGCATAATGCATCAACTTAACATGTTCTGCCATGTTTCGTCAATAGGAAGACTCGGCTCATGACACACGGTCATGTGTCACAACATCAACTGGATATGTTCATATCAGCATTGCTTATTTTGTCACTAGGAGGATCACTGGTCAATCTAAATTCCAGTGTTGCAGTGTTATTTTGAACATTTGATGTTCCATATATCGAACAAATGTTAATAAGTTGAAACTAATTAATTGAAAAAAGTTTTGACGATATATAATTGATTAATAATAGATGGGATTTAATTAAAATAAAACTTGAAGGTTAGTTATTTAGTATGCAGTGAATACTATAGTCAATGAGCCGGTGTAAGATGGATTGGGTTTTCTTGTCACAGTTAAACACAATGAAGCGAGGCGACATGTTTTATAGATGTGTAGAGCTGCAATGACTGAATACAAAATGAGACAAACTTTTTATTGTTTTTTTTCTTTCTTCTTAAAAATGAGAGATTAACATACAGTACAGGCCTGTTGAAAGTTTAACACTAAGCTAACGAATTAATCAGCATCTCATCTCAGCCTTTATAACTTATATTTTGCAGCTTTTCTGCTGTTGCTAGACATCTTTCGAAGATTCGAAATGAAGATCTGATGAAGAAATGCAAATACCAGCCCATTGCAATGGAATTGAAAAGAAGACGATTCAGATGGCTAGGACATGTACTGAGGATGCCACAAGAACGCATTCCTAAACTAGCACTACGTTGGACACCATCTGGAGAGAGAAAACCTGGCAGACCTCGGACCACCTGGAGAAGAACCATCCTATCTGAACTGCAAGAACAGGGATACAGCCTAGGACAAGCCCAGCATATAGCACAGGACAGGGGAAAGTGGAGGGAACTAGTTATGGCCTTATGTCCCACCAGGGATGAAGAGGATAGGTGAGGTGATGGTAGACATCTCTCGGTAGCGTTTCGGTCACTATCTATCCGCATACAGTACAGACCTGTCGAAAGTTTAACACTAAGCTAACGAATTAATGGCAAGTATACGGCTTATCTTGGCCTCTCGTTTGCCATACCTTGGCAGTTGCTAAATATCTCTCGACACTATTTCGGCCACTTGCTATCCATATCATTGCCTCTCGGCAGCCATGATTAAAATCCCCTTTTCAGTTAGGCCAGTATTAAACTTTCGGCAGGTCTGAACTGTACCTCGGTCACTTGGCAGCGTAGCTTCTACTCCTTTTCTTTACCTCGGTGTTAAACTTTCGGCAGGTCTGTACTGTAATGTTTCCCGTCGTTACAATATATATTCTATATCAATAAAAATAAAAATGATTTTCACACATGTCATTTATTATGGATTGTGGGTAGTCTCTCTGGTACCAACACAAAGAAAGTTATTCATGTCATTTTTTGTCAATGAAATTTATATATTGATAATTTTATTCTTAGTGTAATCTAATTTGTCATATGTATTTTTGCTATTGACGTTTCAAACCGACCTTGGTGTAAATAATAGTAATTGCAGTTTAAATCTCCACTTTGCGTCATCAGAATACAACACTATATTGTATTGCTAATTTTTAACATAATATGCATTAAAGTTGTATTGACTCGAAATATCAGAGAGAGAGAGAGAGAGAGAGAGAGAGAGAGAGAGAGAGAGAGAGAGAGAGAGAGAGAGATTTGGTGATTTCAAGTAATGCATAATAAAGGTTCTGGTTAGTGATCGATGCACTATCTCTTGTATATTTAAAATTTCTCAAAACACTAAAGCTTATTCCCTTATGCAAAGTATTTCCTTCGCTAAATTTGGTAAAATATGTTTTGGTCCTTTTTGGGTATCTTTTCAAGTTAATATCTTGATAATAATTTTGGTGTCACAATTTTGGTCCAAGCACTACTGATAAGGAATCGTATTCCGAAACGGCCGTCTAGTGCTGTAAAATTAAACATTAAACTCACAAACTCAGTAGGCAGTAATTGTGTAATATCAACTAAGCTATCTATTTACACCAAATATACCCAGGTTTCCATCTCCTAAGCTTTGTTCAAGTATATTGCTTTCTGTGATATTTCCATTATTTATTTAGTGTCACAACAAACTTAAATCATTTTAAGCAATAGTTGCACCATCTTCAAGAGTCTACAGAAAGCATGCAGCATGCAAGATCTAGTGTTTGCACCTGAGTGTAACCCTTCCTGCCTTTGAGGATGTCGCCAAGTTGGTTTAGGTTTGGTCTAAAAATCTTAGACAAAATTTTGCAAACTGCATGCGGTGTAGTAACTTCTGAATATAGGAAAATAATTATAGAATATGTGAAAATATTTTAGGTCACAGTTTTATTTTTGATGCATTGTTGTAGTTAAAATTTAAATTAATATGCGATCAGATTAACCTAAACAATCCAAAATGGATACTCCCAAGTTTGGGTTGTTATACAACTCACATTGCATGCATATTTTTGCGCAGAAAGAAAAACGTGATCGCCGTCCTGGAAAGAAAATATGGAATATGGACTAAAAGTAAATTAAATCTGAAAAAAATCTATCATTATTGAACTTGAATTAAAAGACTAATGGTTGTTGAGTTGAGTTGAGTAATGGTGTTTAACGTCCCAGTCAAGAATATTTCACTTATATCGAGACGCCGCCAGTTATAGGCGAAGGTGCAGAGATTTTGCCTGTGTGTTGCGCTGATGGCATTATGCAGCAGGGTTCTTTAGCGTGCCAAGCCCACCGTGATACGGGACATCGTTTATTTTAAGTTCCAATCGGAAAGAACCATGAGTTTCATTTTGTAATGCCGAGTGCTTGGCGAAAGAACAGTCACTATCGACTTTCAAGTCTCGGGTCAGACCTGCCGGGGATCAAACCCACGACCTCCCACTTACGGAGCGAGCACTCTACCAACTGAGCTACCGCAGTGGTTGTTGAGGTCTTCAACGACATATGCCCTAGACATTGGGAATATTTGCTGTTCGTGGCGTGTGGAACCGTTGTCGTAGACAAGTAGTTGTCATAGAATTAAACTACGGGTACTGTTTTGTTGGAAGTGTGGCCCCACATCATATTTTTTTAAATACCCATGGTGTATTAAATAAAGAGTACCCGGCTTTTTATATACCATGGGTATTTTTAAAATTTTGTTGTAAAACTAAATATGTTGGGGGAAAATTGTACCCTCCATTAATTTTTAAGGCTAATTTTGAATGAACAGCGAAAATGACTGAATCAATGCATTGGAAAATTTCTGTGCAAAATATTTTTTCGGAAATTTTATATAGAATTTATTTGATAAAGGGATTCAAAATGAAGTTTTGTCAATGTTTAGTTGGAAGGCAGGGGCTTAGATAGGACCAATTTACAACCGAGGCAAAAATAGAAGTAGGGGGTCCGGGGGCATGCTTCCCAAACAATTAAAATAATGGCAATAAACGGTGCTTTCTGACAACGCCTGAAAGTGATACTTGCAGTTAAATGATATTGATAAATATAAAATAAAACTTATAGATTTAAATACAAATATATCACCCCATGCTTATAAATATAAACATTGTTAAAAAGGCAAACCGAGCATTGCATATACAGTTGAACAAATAAAACAACTTAGTAACTCAAGTTTTACTGGAGGTTTTTATTGAGTCAGTCATCGAAAACACAGCGGTTTATCATATTTACTAACTACTGGTATATCTATCCTCTCTATATAAATTATTTGATCCTTTTTCTATTTTCAATTTGTTTCTGTAAAAAATATGTAATATACGTCCTGACTTTTACCGAGGCAGTTGTCTCGGTTGGCAGTTGTCTCGGTTGCCTCATAGTTACCTACGCCCCATGGAAGGGGTGTGTTAGATGCTTCATCGAAGATTTCTTAATCACTAACTTAATCAGTAATATAAATTGACTTTTGATGCCAATAACATTTTCTCAAGATACAATGCAATTTGAGTATACAACAAGGCAGCCTAGCCAATACACAGGTTTGGTAGTCATGTGACCAGCATTTTTATCTCCGCATTTTAAATAGTGTACCTTATTTTTATTGACTTAGCTGCATACCTACAATATAGTCCTTTATACTTACTATACCTACATATATATATGACGTTTATAGTATAAACTTGTAAAACCATGTGCTTTTGTTATGCGCAGGCATGTCCCTGCTTGTGTATTCCACCGCGCAGGTCATATCCGATAGATTTGTACGTTTTTATAGTAAGCGCGGAATGACATGGGGGATGTTCCCGTTTAGTGTCTTATTTCATGATTTCTGTCTCGCGGAAAATCTTGATAAACTTTTTGGTTGTTTTGTTTAAAAATCTTGGAATTTATTATATTTTCATTCAAGTTTTCACCTAACTCAGACTCTTAACGCGTGCACACCTGTACACAGGTAGATAACTTACACAGACAGTTTTTACCTGTTCATCGAAGAGGTCAATTTAAATAATTATTTATATATTCACCCGACAAGTCTACCTGACTTGTTATAAGTTTACCTCGCTCTATCCAAAGATGGGGTTACATCATATGTGGATTTACCAGAAATTCATGGAATTTATTTAGAAGATGAATTTAGTAATTTTGTGTTTATTTACCTGCAATTTTGTACACCTGGTGGTCGGAGGTAAGTTACTTTTAGTTTCATTACAGTGATTAGCAATAAATAGCCACGTTATATGTCTATTTGTAAAGTAAACAAAATGTTCAAATATACCTGATTTAAGATGGTATTTATTTTAACTAGGATTTGATATCAGTACGGTTATCTGTGTATTGGCCGAAATCTATTAAAACAATATTGGAGATTTAGGAATTATTGACGCGTTTAAGAATAATGGAATCATTTATATTGATACAACACCGACTCTAATCTCATTAAAATTAGAGTACTCTCTGATAACTTTCAAAATAAAGTTTTATAAATATTTTCTGAATGAATTATACTGATAATATGTATTGACTTGCACTTAAAATAAATAGGCTTTTTGATAAATAATAATATTTATTTATTTATCAAAATATTTGGAAAACGGTTTTTAATGAATGACACCAATGTTTGGAAGAACTTCCATTTAAATATTAATATTGAATGAAAAAAATCTAAAATTGGTGAAATTAAGTGATTTTAAAAATTTCCTTAAAATAATTTTCCATATTTAAAATTTTACTTATAATTTAAAGGGTGGTTGTACACCAAAAAGGAATATCTGCTGCAATGCTTTATGAGTTCTGTAATTAATTAATTAAGTCAGTAATACACAAATTAATCAAGATTAAACAAGAACAAAAACATTTTTGAAGGTACAGTTTTGAATTAATTGTGCATACCTCTGCATTCTTTGCAAATTAACCACTTGATGATTTCAAAAACTGAGCTAAATTAGGAGTTACATTTTTGCTATCCACAAGAATTTTATTTTTGACTGAAAAAAACTAAAGAATAAATTCACATTGAACATTACTTTGATAATGATATTTTAAAAAAAGAAAAGAAAGACATAAATATGAAATATGATCAATGGTATTGAAACAGACTCTTAATCACCAATTAATAGTCTAACTATCAGACCTAGATTTTTGCTCATTCTTTCTTTTTTGATAAATTAGTAATTTTTATAATGATAATCAAGGAATTGGAATATTTTTGCAATAAAAATGAAGAACAAAAAATAAGAAAATGATAATAATGAATAATTAGTCTTCCTAGGACAGTTCTTTTTTATAATATTCATTTATTTAAATCTAGATTTTCCTTTTGTATTTTTTTTTCAATTTTATATTTCATTTTTAATTTAATTCAAAATTGATAAAACTGGATAAAGAGAACCAGCATGATATGTAAAGTATTTTTATTTATGTGCACTTTGTGAGAAATACGAGAAAAACACAGGTCTACTAATTTTGATGATTATAATGTTAATAAAAACATTGATTGTTCATGATAGATCTATATCTAACGACTATCTTTATGGTAGTAAAGACCTTTGAAGGTCTAGATCTACTAGATCTACTTAATCACACACTAGAACCATGGACCCGAATAATGAAGTATAAGGAAACCCAAGTCAGAGAGGGCCTTTATTGTAGAGCGAGGGGTTCAACAAGGAGGGACCCGAATAATGAAGTTTGAGGAAACCCAAGTCAGAGAGGGCCTTTATTGTAGAGCGAGGGGTTCAACAAGGAGGGACCCGAATAATGAAGTTTGAGGAAACCCAAGTCAGAGAGGGCCTTTATTGTAGAGCGAGGGGTTCAACAAGGAGGGACCTGAATAATGAAGTTTGAGGAACCCAAGTCAGAGAGGGCCTTTATTGTAGAGCGAGGGGTTCAACAAGGAGGGACCCGAATAATGAAGTTTGAGGAAACCCAAGTCAGAGAGGGCCTTTATTGTAGAGCGAGGGGTTCAACAAGGAGGATTCTTAAGCCCTGCCATTTTACATAATTCTTTTAGATATTTGCTTAACTTAAATCTGGCAAATTTTTAAATCTTAATATTTTTCTTAATTTTTAAGATATTCTGGAATTTGAGCTGTAATTTTGACGATCACTTTGAATTTTTAACATCTGTATCTGGTTTTTCAACAAAAAAGTTATTGTAGTTCCAGAAAAAGATAGGCAACAGGCCTCGGTTTCACAATCATTCCTTAGCTAAGATTTTCCTTAATTTAAATCTTGCAAAATTTCAAATCTTTATAATTTTGTTAATTTTTAGGATATTGAGGAAATTAAGGTGTCATTTTTAAGATCACTTAGCTAAGGAAAATCTTAGCTAAGGAATGATTGTGAAATGGACCAGTTGCTAAATTTATGTAAAATCTTACTTTAAAAGTTCATCCTTTGTAATACCACTTAAACTGCAGTGCTAGGAGTGTCTAGTCACTTATACTGAAAAACACTTTGATGAACATCTCCAATCAATCTGAAAATGATGAAGTTTTTTTTGCAACACCTTCTGCAAAACTTCCATTTCAAAAACTGATCTTTTTCTTCCATATTTAAAATCCTGATAATATATATTTCTTCTGATCAATTGTTTATTAATTTTTTGTAACTGAACCAAGTCTGGCCTTAAGAACTTCCTTTTGTTTCTGTATCCCTACCTATTAAATTCTATATAAAATTTTAAAAAATTATTGATCACGGAAATGTTCAAAATGGGGTTGATTCTATGATTTTTAGTAAGATTTCCTTTTGTACACATGATATTTTGAAAAATCATTTTCCACAGAAATGTTTAAAATGACTTAAATCTGTTATTTTAAGACTTTTCAGTCAAAATTAAAAATTTTTGTGGAGGGTACAAATGCAAGTTTTCCCGGATTTTTAGGCCTTTTCGTACAGTATTTTAGTAGGGTGTACAAATGGAAGTCCTTCTATTGTGACTGAGTGTGAGAAGGTTTTAACTGTATTTATCATCAGGTATACACTTAGGTGACCCCTATATTTTAACAATTGTTAATTAGCGTGTATTGGGCAAGTCTGTATAACCATCTATAAACACCCAGATGATACACCAGTGACCCCTGGCATATCTCCAACTAACTCTTTGATCATTTGATAGCCTCTAACTTTGGACAGCATACCTTTGTCACTTATTTCAGGGTATGTGAGAAAAGGGTTTTACCATTATCTCAATATCACACCATCTTACCGATAACGGATAAACAATAACCCCGTTTACCTGCCGTAGTAAACGACGAATGACGCCGTAGTAAACACCGGGGCCACGGAGATTTAACAACTTATATCATCAGTGCATCAAAGTAATTTTGTTTATATTTTAGGTGCAATGTTTTATTTGTAGAATATGTCTTCAGAAAATATGTTTTTATAGATATGTGTATAAAAATTTATTAAAAATTAGTTTTGAATTGAGTGAATTAATGGAGATTTGCACCCTAGTAAAGATTCTTTCACTTTATCAAGGCGGACAGTTCAGGCATGGTGGAGATAACCAGAGTGCCCAGAGTAAAATCACCAACCTTAAGCAAGCAAACAGACAAACTTATTCATGCTAGAATTTGTCTGAGTGGGGTGCAAACCTAAGCAGCAAGGTTTGCAAGCATGTGCTTTAGGCCGCTCATGTTTTAAAGTGAAAAATGCATCATACAGGGTTCATACATTTAAGGAAAAGTCCTTAAATTTCGAGGTTTTCCTTAAAACAAGTCTGACCCTAAAAAGCCTTTGAATTTATCCTGAAGGCTCTAAGAAGCCCTTGAATTTGGCCAGTTTGGTGTCTGTATTTCGATATTAAGTGGTTGCAAATAGACTGATATAAATAAACAAATAAATTAATTAATAAGCAACATTAAAATGGGGAATTTAAAGGTACCTGGCCCAACTGAAGGAACAACGTCAAACTCCACTTCAACTATCGTTACTATGGACACGTAAGTAATTGTTTTATTGATTTAATTGCTTTTTCACCAAAATTGTTTTTGCTAAAATTGTCCATCTGATTAGGCCTTAAATTTGCAAATAAGATCCTGAAAAGACCCTAAAAAGTCTTTAAATTTGGAGTTCATATGTCTGTACGAACCCTGTCATAATTTTTTATTTCAACCACAGCTGGTAAAATGTCCTCAACAAAAATCTGTATTACAATTCATCTTTTTATAAATACATGTACTTAGATACATGTTTGATTCCATTAAAAATATAACTATAACAAGTTTTTTGTGGGTTTTTTTGTGTTTTTTAAAATAGATCACATATTTTTAATTCTTAAATGCATATATAGAATAAATTCACATTAAAAACCTTCAAAAGGTAACTCTTTGTAATCTGATCACACAAAGGTCCATTTTACTTAAGAAGTCAGTGGGATCAGATTTTCCTGGGACATATTTATGTACTAGTTTTCATGTGAATTGGACTTAAATTTTTTTATTACTTTCTGAATTCTTTATACAAATACACTTTATTTTCTATTTTTTGGATCTACTTGAACTTCTCAACTTGTATCAATTTCACAAAATTATTTTTTTAAAAAGATTTTTTTTTCATGTTGTTATTTGTGGTTGCAATGAATCATAGGAAAGCATGAGTAACAGGGAATTGAAATTTTAAAATCATATCTGAAATCTTAAGCTTTTGTGAAAATGTAAAAATAAAAACAAATGTTATATGTACAGTACATGTATGTATTCAAAAGTTGCAAAAACTAGATCTATTACAGTATCTGTCATGTGTAAAGTGAGTGGAGAAGTGGTGTTTCACGCCTCAGTCAAAATGCTTTTACTTATATCGAGACAGTTAGTTCTGAGATGATGAAGAAACTGTAGTGCACAGGAAAGATCACCGACCTTCAGCAATGGAACTGACAAACTTTCTCACATTGGGATCGGCCCAAGTGATATGCGAACCTTATAATGCAGTGAGAGGCCATGTGAACAATAAGTGCACACTGTCATGGGTAGAAATATAGTAATTGTTAAGAATTTTTATGTTTTTTTAATCATAAAAATATTAAATTTATATGTTGTTTAAGTTGGAAAATCAAATGCTTACTCTTACAGAACACCTAGTCTCAATCTAGGTCTAGCAAGATATTTTTCTACGTGTGGTCAGCTTGTCGTCTGCTATGGACATGTATCCATAAATGAAAGTCTTTGTGTGGACAAATTATGTTACAATGAGGAAAAAATTACTGAATATTGAAAAACATGTATTCAATTTTGTAAAATTTTTCAATGAGATGACTTTATTCCCAAAAAAGAATTTTACAGAATGACAATCTCAAAAGTATACATTTTGTAAAGAAACCAAAGTGATAACGGAAGTAAATTAAGCCACACACAGTTTAAGTAAAAAAATCTTAAAAGCAGCCAAAAATTGGATGTGATGTTCCATGCTCTCCAAAAATTCCAGAAAATTTTCTTTTTCCCCTTTGTTACATGTGTGGTCATATTGTGTCGGGTTATAACATGTAATTGTTATTTTTTTACGATTCCATGAATAATTCCTTTTCTGATATCATATCAATGCCGTCATCTATCACGAGGATCTAGGTATTCTAAACGCTGTGGATTATCATCAGCATCTGTTTCTGTGAAGATGGTCTGACGACTTCAATCTACCAGTGAAAAAATGGCTCTCTGATTGTCAAAGATAATAAAGTTTATGACCCTTTATCTAGCTTTTTATAAGTTTGATAGATATGTGATAGAAGTCACATTTGACATTAAGATGAATATCCTTCATTGGCATCATGCTTCACAAATTCTTTTTCTTTTTTTCACATCTCGGGGTTAGATTTTTTCCAGTTGCATGTCATTTTTTTTTTTTACTTTTTTGTTTTTGGATTGTCTCAACAAATTTGTTTCCATTATTTATTTTGAAAAAAAACATGATTTAAGATTTATAATTATAAGTACCGTTGTAGCTTTGTTTTAAAATATCCAGTGGCCAAAATCACCATTGTTACTAGTTTCTAAAAAAACGAATTTCAATAAGTATAGTAACCTATTTTAGCAAATTTGTTGAATAAAAATTAAACTATTTTCACAAATTTTGAAAAAAAAATTGCTACTAATACAGTTGTAATTTTAAATTCGTGGAAATCTAACTAAATTTAAAGTATTCATCACCATCAAAATACCTTTAAATTAAAAAAAATTACAAAGTTATGGTATCAGAAAAACTTGGAGAGATTTTGTGATTGGTGGAATATCTACAATTTTATGGTACTGTTTAATGGTACTCATCTACTTATCAAAGTATAAAAATGATGATAAGTACAATATCTAGATCAAGTTTATTTCTGAGAAAATTTCAGAGAACAATGCATGAGTTATGTCCCCTTAATTAAAACCTGAATCTATGCATAAAACAGCCATAAAGATGATGGATTCAGTGATAGTTTGATTTGCATAGAATAAACTTGGTGATAAGTACAATATCTAGATCAAGTTTATTTCTGGGAAAATTTAACAGATTATTGCATGAGTTATGTCCCCTTTAAATTAAAACCTGAATCTATACATAAAACAGCCATAAAGATGATGGATTCAGCGATAGTTTGATTTGCATTTTAAAGGGTAATGATTAACCTATTTCAGTTTCTTTTTAAAACATGATCACAACTTAACCTAAATACATAAAAAATTTGCTAACCCTCTCTTAAAAATAGGATCAAACTGTTTAAAAATTAAAGTTTAAAATTCTGATAAGTATAGGGTTGTTTACCTTTAAGTTTTATAAACACCTTCGGTAGATTATTGTTTAGTATTCTGTCTCATTAACTTTCTACCCAGAGACCCCTCGTACCTGTAATGCATGCTTTTGTACCTGCATTTGTTCTGCATTATTTACGACGTATTCCCGATTCTTAATGCATCATAATAAATAAACAAGTAGACAGGTACATAATTATAATATTGTTGTCGTGGTCGTTTCTAATACAGGTATATTATTATGATATTAGTTTCTTATATATTAAGTTATATACTTATCTAATTATGTCATCATGTTAATGGAAGCTGAAAATCTTTACCTTTTTTTTCTTCTTTGTTTATTTTGGAATTTTTTATAAGATCTTGTATTCATGGTTTGGCTGTTTTTAATGTCATCTTTTATTACTTTGTGTTTGTGACTTTATAAATGAAACCTGTTAGACAATTTTCTTTATGATTTTGTAGTGGTCTGGGTAGCTCAATGGTAGAGCACTCGTCTATAGTGTGGGAGGTCCCGGGTTCAATTCCCCGGTCCAACCCTGCATTCTTTCTCTTTCTTGTTACATTAGGGGCTCGTCCGACCCTGGGAAGTGGCCTACCAACAAGTTGTCCCAGGGTGGAACCTGATTGTTTCAATTCAAGGGAATTGAATAAAAAAACAGGAAGGGAGGAATGTAGCAGTCTGGGTAGCTCAGTGGTAAATCACTCGCCTATAGTGCGGGAGGTTCCGGGTTCCATCCCCGGTCCAACCCTGCATTGACATTGTTACAATTTGATACCACTACAGCAGCTCTGAGTTGGTAGAGTGCTTATTCCATATGTGGGAGGATGGGGTTTCGAACCCTGGCCGGTTCTGACCAAGATTAAAAATGGGTTCTTTTGTCAAGCACTCTGATTTCAACCACAGTTGGAAATTACATCAAAGGGTTTCTAGAGAGAGACCTTAACAACTGATGCCCAATGTCACTGTAGGCTTGGCACACTAAAGAACCCTCCCTGCACATTGCCTTGAGTTGTTTCAATTCAAAGTTGTTGAATCCACAACATTGCCAGTCCACTACTTCTGAGACAGGAAGGAGAAAAAATGCAGGGTTTGAAGGGTATCAAACCGGGACCCGCCGTATAGGTGAGTGCTCTACCATCTTAGCTACCCTGCAGACTGTTACAATTATACCCCCTTTTTCGTAAAAAATAATTTAAATGACTGCACTATTAATCAAAGGTACATATATATAAGCCATTATTTAGCAGACTTCAGACTACAGAGTTTGTGTGTGGCTGAAATATCTAGTTACAATGTCTACCCGAGCACTATAGACAAATAAAGTAAAGCTATACACTTTACAACTCTTAATCCAGCGATTTTTACTCCCAAAATTTTTAATAACCTTTTTGAATTATAAAAATGATTATCGATTATTTTACAAACTAACAGGTATTGTTTTGATACGGTGAATGTACCGTGCTACTAATATAATACACTATTACATAGGTATAATATTTAGGGTATTATTGTCATAATAAAAAACAAGTGTACTATATACCCATATTTACAGGTATTCACAAAAAGTCAGTGTTAAAGTTCTAAAGTATCTAATTCCTCAGGTAAAAAATTCCAATTAAATTAGGTGTACCATTGTTATAGACTAACTTTAACATACACAAGGGATCAGATTTATCAGGATTTAAAATGGTTTCTCGGGGACTGGTGCATGGAAATCTTCCCCCTATCAAGTCATTTGAAATCAACCATCTATATGAGAAATCTTTATAGATTGCTATCTGGTTTTTTATAATAAAAATGTAAAAACTTTCATTTGTATCAGTCTGATGTTATGATATGCTATAGTCATTTAATGTTTGTCCTCAAAAGACCTCTTCTCTATTGTGGGAATGCTAATTATTTTAACAATTTTTAGCTACTCATACAGAAAATGCTTATTTGAAAATATATTTTTATGTGAATTGAGAGAGAGAGAGAGAGAGAGAGAGAGAGAGAGATGGTGTACTCAGTAGAATTTGTCTTGATTGTTATTCAAACCTAGGTGGTATTCCCTTAGAAGCATATACTTTACACCACTCTGCAACTGAGGCATCAAGGTCGTGGGTTCAAACCCCGGCCGGGTCTGACCCAAGACTTTAAAGTGGGTAGTGACTGTTCTTTTGCCAAGCACTCGGCATTAGGAAATGAAAGTCACGGTTCTTTCGGATGGGAACTTAAAATAAACGAGGTCCCGTGTCGTGGTAGGCTTGGCACGATAAAGAACCCTGCTGTATAATGCCATCAGTGCAACACAGGCAAAATTTCTGCACCTTTGCCTATAGCTGGCGACATCTCAATATAAGTGAAATATTCTTGACTGGGATGTTAAACACCATTACTCAACTCAACTGAGGCATCAGAAACAGTGAGAGAGGAGAAATTATACACTCAGTTCAACAAAGTTTTAGTGCGTTTCAAACTTAATTATCCTTCAATTTATTGGAGCTGTTCACATTTCCATACATGCAAGAAGACATTTGCTCCATACATAAAATTGCATTTAGGGGCTGTGTGGTCTAAAGCATGTTCTTACGGACCACATTGTCCCTCAATGCCTAGGTTTGAATCCCATTTGGAGCAGATCTTAGTGTGAGAAAGTTTGTAACAATGTTGCAGATGGTCGATGGTTTTCTATGGGCACTCTGGTTTCCTCCACTATCTCTGAACTGACTGCATCTTAAAAGAAACTTGATTGGAGCGTGAAGCTCAATGACTCCACTCTCCATTAGGTTATATAAAGGCCACCTGCTCATAAAGGCCACTTTTACTGGTTCCCTTGGGTTGCCTTTATAGACAGGTTAAACTGTATGTCCAGTTTGGTGCATAGAAACTCAAATACAGAAAAACTAGTCTTACTTATTTTCATTAACATTTGACTCTCATTCTCAGAAAATGTGACGTAAATATAGAATTGTCATAATTTCAGCACCAAGTTAGATTGACTCGGTGCATTGTTATTAACCCCTGTGACCTCTAAAACATAACTTAGTCATTATTTTCTTTTGTTTTAATTTTGACACTGTCAAAAGGTCAATCTGTTTTTGTTGTAACAACAATGCAATTAACAGATGTGAAGTGCACATAAAGTTTGGAAATTTTTACTTGATGCACTATTCAGAGCTGCCAACCCTATTTTGTGTAATTGCTGGTCCGACCGAAATCAAACCGTGTCTGTGTGCATCCCTACCAAAAGAATTGAAAGTTGATCAAAAAATGTTGTGCATTGTCATGTGATGTCTTAGAGAAATGGATACAGTATAATGCATGTAGTGATTTTTCACCTGCTCCCGGGCACAAAATTAATCCACTACACCCTTAGTCCAACTGTGTAAATCACTCCAATTCACAGCAATTGCAGATGAATTTGAGTGGTAATGAATGAACATTGCAAATCCAAACACTCTATGGTTGTTTGCGGGTTAGTCCCCTTCTTGGCGGGTTAGTCCCCTTCTTGCCAGGTCAGCAGGAATTCATGTCCAAATGAGGGCCGGACCCGCGGGTTGTGGGTGAGTTGGCAACTCTTACTATTATTTGAGTCTTACAATGCTGTCATTTAATTGTGTTTAGATAATCAGTTTTAGGAAAACTTAGCTCTGAACATACATGACTAAAATGACTCCTGTAGTTTGAATGTTGAAAAAAAATGAAATTATAAAAAAAAATGGAAGAAAATTAAATTTCATGTGATGGTTTCCTTGTTTTCTGACCACTACAGTAGCTTGGTTTATAGAGACTGTTCACTACATATTTGGGAGGTTTGGGTTCAAACTCCAGTTAGGTCTGACCAATATTTGAAAATAGGTGGTAACTGTTTTTTTTGTCAAGCACCTGGATTCCTCTGGTTGCCTTTACTTTCACTGAATTGACAACCTCGATATTAGTGAAAGAATTTTGACTCATACGTAAAACATCATTACTCAACTCTACTCCACTTATTAATGTTTTAAAACAATAGCACCAAACACATTCCACATTTCACATAGAAAATTGTATTATGATTTACACATACCCCATATCAGAAAACCCTCAGACAGACACAGTGCAAGTATATGAATGTTCATATCTGATTGGCTTCAGCATTTTCACAAATTAGTTGATTTATCTACAGTTATAAATAAGGATTATTCTGATTTTTTATTGTTGTTGATTAATGACTTACTTTCTTTTTGACCAACATCTCCCTCTTGGGTAAGACAACAGACAGCTGTAAGCATTTATCTTGTCAGAGGTTAAACTTTTGATGTTAAGAAAGCCGCAGTGCTTGGTCATGCATGTCCTGATAAACCTGTCGGCACAATTTTATCAATAATTTTGAAACATCTCTATCAATAGGTCGGTGATCTGACAGATGTGTGGAGTGTTTGTTACACAACTTTTGTTTTAATCATGTTTATCTGGTGTGGTGGTATCTAAATGATGCAGTACATATGGATGTCCTGGTTTAGGCGTGGATTCAGGCCAGTTCTTAACTCTCATGGGGGTTGTAAACTGGTATGTGTTCATTCAAGAATTCAGAAAACAAGCGATAAAACCCATTTTACTTTTTAAACATTGAATATATAGAAGCCTGACGCTTGGCATTATGGGGACAGAGTTTTGGCTGGTTTAGCACCCAGTGTCCTCATAATGTGCCTGTGGAGTGGTATGTCTGTCTGTGGTGTATTGACTCTGTGAGCTAGTACCTTAAAGTTGTCCTGTGTTTGCTTGCTAGTACAAGGCAGTTATAAAACACTCACACCTCTCAGACACACACAAACCTATTCGTAGATTAATCATTGGAAATTAATAAACCTGATTTCGTTGCTAATTGCTGAAAAATTACTATTGCAACATTAAACAACATAATAACACCATCACCACCAACAAAAACATCACCACCAACAAAAACAACTACAACACAAAAGTGACAACTACAATAATGCACACACACATTAGAATTTCAATACAAACTGCCATTGTTGTATATGTACAGTTTTTCAGACAGACGTTTAACAATTAAGGTAATTTGTATTCCATGTGCAGGTAGCTAACTTCAAAACACAACTTTTTGTCTAATTATAAATTCTTATCACTAATCTCTTCAATCTATCAATACTCTCAAATTATAATATCTCTTTTTCAATTTTTTTCTCCTTCATTTAATTTTTTTTCTCACTAAATGTAGGGCTGTTTTTGTTATTTATATTTAGTGTAATAAAAAGTTAAGCAATTAAAAATGATAATTTATGCAAAATGTTAAATAATCATAATGTACTGATTATAAGGGTTAAGAATAAAACTAGAAATATTTAATTATGGTATTGAAGAAATATTAAAAATTTAAACAGTAATTGATTAATTGATTGGTTGGTTTAATTGATTAATTGATTGGTTGGTTGGTTGGTTGGTTGGTTGGTTGTGTGTGGATAGGCTGGGCAAGTGGGACTTTTGTTGGTTCGTTTGTTGTTGGTCATTCTGTCACTTGATTGGTCGATTGATCATTGGGTCTTTTGTTACCTCATTTGTTTAGTTGGGTGTTACATCCATGTTAGGGATATTTCACTTATATTGAGACATCACAAGCCATTAGTTAAGTAGCAGAAATGTATACATACAGTAAAACACGTTTTTAACGAAGCCCTTGGGACTCTATTTTTAACTTCGTTATAAAGTGACTTTGTTATATTGTTATAAAAAGACTTATATAGAGAAACGGTTGGGCCAAATAATTGACTTCGTTCTATCTATGTATTTGTTTTAAGCGTGTTTGTTATATTCGTGTTTTACTGTATGCAATACGCTAACAATTATAATTTAGGGATACGGTTCTTTTTCACTTCACTACTGTAGTGCTAGGTGACATCTATTTTGGTGAAGAGCACAATGTGTCATATTGAACACTTAATCATTACTGACTAGATGAACATCTCCAATTAAACTTGAGATGATAAAAATTTTGAAAGATTTTTAGGCATGTAGTTCCTTCTGTTGAACTTTATAACATTCAACATTCTGCAGTTTGTCTCCAGCAAGTATGGTTTCTGTTGTTTGATTATAAATTGATCATGTTTTGTCTAAGCTTTAAAGAAGCCACGGAGGCCCGGAGAGTATTCTTTATAAAGTCCTCATAAACAGTATCATGTAAAGATTTCAGACTTACCACACTTTAACCTCAAGGCGAGACGTGTAATTATCAGTAATTCTTGTTTAAAACGTTTATTTTCAATATAGCAATATATATATTTATATATAATCATCTATATATACATTATTTCAATATTTCAACTAATTTTCTTAATTGTGTAGATATATCATTTGAGCACCACCCTCGACAGGGTGATTATTAGACAGTACGGTAGCAGTTTTTGTACTCCACGTCGTCGGATAAATAGACTACTTTAATCAATATGGACGGGTGTACATGTATATCATAATAATTTTTACTGATAACATCGCTAAGATATATATTAGGTCATTTTTTGAATAATTTGGTGTACTTTAAAGTGTTTTCACCTGAAAACTTAATTGAATATGTGTGTATATTATACCTGTGTGTACAAGCTCATTGAGATTTGTGTTTGTTGAATTATAAGCATACTTGAACTATTTTTACCCATAATCCTCTATTATCTCCATTTATCTTTTGGTTGGTTATAAGATCAGATTTATGTTTTTGTGGTTTAATAAATAACCATTGATAGAGGAGGCTCTGAATGCCACAATTTTCTTTCTTTCTCTTTTTTTTTTTTTTTTTACAAAAAACCTCACCTATTTTTTTATTTGGACAAAATTTTGAGGTTACAATCTATGATAAAGCCTTGTAAATAGTTTTTTGTAATGCCCGGGAAATACCTGTCTCATGACAAATACAATGTAAAAGGAGGGAGAGAACACCTGAAAAAATCAACTACCTAACAAAGTGCACTGGTTGAGGATTGAACCTGGCATCCTGGGTGAAAAGTTAGTGTTCTTCCACAAGGCTTAAGGATCTGGACCAGAAGTGCCAAATCCTGGACTTCATCCAAGGACCTTTCCTATACTAGCAGTATGGTCTACCAACTGAGTGTAACAGGAAAGGGGGAAAAGTGCCAAATCCTGGACTTCATCCAAGGACCTTTCCTATACTAACAGTATGGTCTGCCAACTGAGTGTAACAGGAAAGGGGGAAAGTGCCAAATCCGGGACTTCATCCAAGGACCTTTGCAATACTAACAGGATGAGCAACCCAACGGACCATCAAGTCTGGTCTGCCACAATAGCACAAATTAATTTGTAAAAACAGTAAAACCTCATTATAATGCCCATCGATCTTCATTCATTTCCCAAAATCTGTTTCTTCTTTGTTTTTCTTTATCAGTCTTCCTCAATTTATGGCCAAACCCAAATTAGACTGAACAAATGGTGGCCACAATGAATTCAATATTTGACTGTGTTTACATTTTGTGTGATCATTGACACTCCTTTGCTAGTATAGGTATATTGGTATAATCGGGCCCTTAACTAGCCTCATACATATAAAAGCGATCAGTACTACAGATACTTTGCTAGCTGTGGAGATTTCTGGGGTAGTGTTTGTAAAGCTCAGTGGGATAGTATATTTTAACAAACACTGTTTATGGTTATAAAACTCTTTCCTCGTGTTTATCTTATAGAGTTTATATTTAAATATCAAAAAATCCCCTAAAACTGATCTGTTTGTAATCAAATAAATTCATACAATTATGTTCTTATCAAGCCCTGGAAGTAAAACTTTAGGAAAAAAGTCATACCATCATAAGTAAAATGTTCACCAAAAAGTCATACCATCATATGTAAAACTTAACAAAACAAGTCATACCATCATAAGTAAAACCTTCACCAAAAAGTCATACCATCATAAGTAAAACTTCACAAAACAAGTCATACCATCATAAGTAAAACCTTCACCAAAAAGTCATACCATCATAAGTAAAGTGTTACAAAACAAGTCACTCCATCATAAGTAAAACCTTCACAAAACAAGTCATACCATCATAAGTAAAACTTCACAAAACAAGTCATACCATCATAAGTAAAACCTCACAAAACAAGTCATTCCATCATAAGTAAAGTGTTACAAAACAAGTCATACCATCATAAGTAAAACTTAACAAAACAAGTCATACCATCATAAGTAAAACCTTCATTTAAAAGTCATACCATCATAAGTAAAACTTAACAAAACAAGTCATACCATCATAAGTAAAACTTCATAAAACAAGTCATTCCATCATAAGTAAAACCTTCACCAAAAAGTCATATCATCATAAGTAAAACTTCACAAAACAAGTCATACCATCATAAGTAAAACCTTTACCAAAACATTCATACTTCAGTAAGTCAAACCTTACAAAACAAATCGTACTATAGTAAGAAAATTTACAAAACAAAGTCACACCAAGGATAGTGTGTAATGTTGAGGGATGGGCTTGGGAACTTTGTAATAATCTGCTTTTTATTGATGGTCATTCAGAGTTTTTTGTGCATGGTCAGTTTTTATGGTCTAGGTGGGGGCTAAGCCATTACTCTTGCACATTTTTGTGGTCAAACTAATTCATGGATTTATCTGTTTTATTTTATTCTGAGAATGGATAAAGATGAATCTTTTTCATTACTTATTGTGATTTCTTTGTTTTGATAGAAGTTGGTTAAATGTTGTTGGGTATTATCCAAGGCTGATTGGGCATTATTATGATAATTATAATTTTGATTCCACACCTTTAGATGAAACATTATGAGAAACTTGATTTTAGTTATAATACTTACATGCATGCTGAGAGAGAGAGAGAGAGAGAGAGAGAGAGAGAGAGCATATATACATGTCGAGAGAAGGCAAATTGAAATTCAGCATCATGAAATTATGAACTAAAATGAACTGAAATGGTATTTCTGAAGGAATTAGAAATTTGACATTTTAGTTTTCTTTAAAGCAATATACATGTTTGCTAAGATTTTGTGTATGTCAACAATTATGAATTTATATTTTCATTTTTTAAGCTCAGAACAAGGAAATATTTTCCAAGTGGAGTACTAGTAATTAAAATGCAATTTGTCTGTGTATAATTTGGTCTGTTAAAACACTACATATGCAAATAAAGTTAGCATGGACATATTAAGGTGATTTCACATAAAACGGTGGTATATTTATTCCCATAATTCACAACTTAGTGATGTGTATCGATAATTATGATCAATTACTGTCCCTGATTTCTAGATATATAACTATTGATTTATTGATTTTATCTGATTGGAATGCCAATAAACATCACAGAAAATCATGCATGCACTCTTATGCACTGTTATACAAAGTAGCACTTAACAGTCATGCACGTGTACAAAATCATGCTTACCTTGACAGTCACATGCACATGCCCAAAGATGCATATAACTTAACCATCTCCCATGCACTCTTAGTATAAAATCACACTTGACAGTCATGCTTGCTTTCATATACACATGTACAAAGTCAAGCTTTACCTGAGAGTCACATGCACATGTCAGAAATCTGGCACACAAAATTGAATCCACAATTTTCCAGATAAATGCTATAAGTAAGATGTTATTAATTTGTGGATTCCCATTGAGGGGTTATTTCCATCCTCATTTTAATCAATACTCAGCAGCCCTCTTGATCCCCTAACACCCCATCCCCAAAATCTCACACAGTCAAATTGTACCTGCATTTAATGTGTGACTTTGATAATCTGAACATGGCATTTGTGGAAAGTGTGTCTTATAATGGCTCAGCATCTGCAATCCAAACCCCCAGTCCCCACCAACCCCAACCCCAAATCCCACTCCACTATAAGTCTACACATTACAGCATGCCTGAACTATACTACATGGATTATTTTGACAGTGTGTTTATGTGGACAGTGTTTGCTAATTAGGGCCCAGCAGCTAACCCCAACCCCAGCCCCAACCAACACCTACAAACCCCACTCCACTGTAAGTCTACACAATTCAGCATGCTTGTACTATAATACATGTACTGGATTATAATTTAATGGATTATTTTGACGGTCTGTTAATGGGTTATGTGGACAGTGTTTGCTAATTATGGCCCAGGATCTAACCTCAACCCCCAGCCCATACCACAAACCCCACTCTATCTAAATCTACAAGTTACAGCATGCCTGTACTATAATTCTGAATTATAATTCAATGGATTATTTTGACAGTGTGTTTATGGAATAGGTTGACAGTATTTGCTCATTATGGCTTGGCATCTGACCCCAAATCCCCAACCCCAGCCCTTACAATAAACCACAAACCAAGTCTACACATTACAGCACGCCTGTACTATAATACTGGATTATAATTTAATGGATTATTTTGACAGTGTGTTTATGGGTTGTGTGGACAGTGTTTGCTAATTATGACCCAGCCTCTAACCCCAACCCCACACCACAAACACCACTCCACTATAAGTCTACACATTACAGCAAGTCTGTACTATAATAATGGATTATAATTTAATGGATTATTTTGACAGTGTGTTATGGGTGGTGTGGACAGTGTTTGCTAATTATGGCCCAGCAACCAGCCCCAACCCCAGCCCCAACCAACTCCTAGCCCCCAGTCCTTTATGAGAAATCCCACTCCACTATATTACAACATGCCTATACTATGGATTATTTTGACAGTCTGTTTATGAGTTATATGGACAGTGTTTGCTAATTATGGCCCAGCATACATATATATATAATTCACATAAATCCATGTTTATCTTGTCCTGTAGGGTATAAAACCAAATGAAATACATCTGTTCTAAACTGATAACATAATTAACAAACAGCTGTTAATGTGGCTACTGTAACACATTTGTTATATGTTAAAACACCCAGTGTCCAGTGGCATGGTGTAAAACACTGCTTGTTGAAGAGGTTGTAGGATTTAACCGAAACAGCTGTGGTGGTTACTCTAATACATCTGTTACATGTTAGGACACCCAGTGACCAGTGGCAAAGTGTAAAACGGCTTGTTTTTGAGGTTGTGGGATTGACCCTAACAGCTGTTGTGGTCACTGTAACACAATTGTTACATGTTAAAACATCCAGTGTCCAGTGGCATAGTGTAAAACACTGCTTGATGTGGAGATTGTTAGTTTTAACCCTAACAGCTGTTGTGTCACTGTAACACAATTGTTACCAGTGTCCAGTGGCATGGTGTAAAACACTGCTTCATGTGGAGGTTGGGGTTTTTAACCCAGCGTGTTTATCAGTTACATACTGATTGAAAATTCTTTACCCAATGGCTTATCAGAAAATAATTTAAATATCCTTTGTCTATAAGGTCACTACAAGACAAAAAAGTCTTTTTATAACAGTGTCCATTTCCTGTGATATGTTTACTTTCAGATAACCGGTCAGTTCCATGCTGGCTTGAGATTAAAGATTATCCAGAATATAAGATAATACACTACACAATGTTTTACACTATATCACTGACCAGTTGACCAGTAACTGGACCAAGACTGAGAGATAATAAACACAGGAGATAGCCACATAAACTTGAAGTTTATTATTTGTCTGACAAGCTATATCATATAATAATGGACATAGATAGAAACCAATAAGAATTTGTTTGGGGTCAGACTGGACATAATAATTACTGTTTAAATGTTTTATGGAGAAATTGCTGGCATTTTTGTTTTATTTTATGAAACACCTGATTTATTTTACGGCATTTTTATGATTTTTATCATATTTTTATGTTGGAAATATTTCAAATTTATGGATGAACAAAATAAATATTTTTACATGTACATGTATATATATTGTTGTCTGTTACTAGATCTCCTGTCTTTGATGTAAATGAAAATGTAATTGTCTGTGGGTGATCATAAAACAGCTATTTTTTGCCCGTAATTCATTATAGATGGACAACACACCATAACTATGAAAGTATATGTACTAAATGTTTTAGAACAGAACTGTAAATGTATTACGGTAATTTTAGAATGTACAAATTTTACCGCAAATTATGATTTTGGGTAAATTCACATATATTTGAATTAGTGTAAATATAAGGAATAAACTTATGAACTAAGATTGGATTAACTTGGCACAGAAATTTATATCTTTGTTCCTACAAAACTTTGAATAATGTTTTGTTTAATTTGTAGATTAATTTAAAAAAAAAAATCAAAAAAAATCAATGAAACAAAATTTTAGCATTTGGTAACATCATCAAATTTACAGATTAAGTTTGCTTGCACTTTTCCACTATAATGCACAAAGTTATTGCCCTTTGATTAATAAAATTCCTGTTTTTGATGTCTGGGCAGATCATGGGATGACAAAGTTTGTTAGTTTGCTTGCCAAAGGTTGATGTTTTTCTCTAGGCACTCTATTTTCTTCTACCATCCATGAATTGACCACCTTGATTTAAGTGAAAGAGTCTTGACCAGGATGTGAAATACCATTACTCCTGAAAAAGTAGTTAAGCTTTGGTAAATTTTCGGTTCAATATAGATTCAGTTTTCACAGGTTTCACTGTAGTCAGGATATATAATGTATTTTATGTAGTTTCTCAGACACTATACTTTCATTTTTGTAATCTCAACCACTGGGAAAAGAAAGACATTTAAAATTATGTGAAATAAGATTCCTTTTAACATGCAATTTTATTGAACCTAAATGTAACATTGTGGTTTAGTAGGCATATTAGAAGGTCGTTGGTGAATCCGATACCCTGTATAATAAAAAACCACATTATATTCATTTCTAAACATAATTTATGATATGATATATGTACAAGATGTGTTCTTGCATTTTGAAAATGATAATTTTATGTTTTATTTGTGTCTGGGATATGTGGATGTATAATGATTTACAGGGTGAGGTTGACTTCTACATTAAAAACAGCTACCCTGGTTATTCATATATTATAGCGCTTATAAATAGATATATTTTACACATTCCATTTAAAATCACATTATTTTTTTGCAAACGTTTGCTCTAACTTTATACACAAACAACAACATTTTTTAAAACAATTTTTTTTTTGCAATTTCAGGCAAGAACTTGTGTATAAGGGTTATTTGTGTATGAGGGTCACTTGTGTATAAGTTTTGCAATTTCTGGCAAGAACTTGTGTATGGTTATTTGTGTATGAGGGTCACTTGTGTATAAGTTTTGCAATTTCTGGCAAGAACTTGTGTATAAGAGTTATTGGTGTATGAGGGTCACTTGTGTATAAGTTTTGCAATTTCTGGCAAGAACTTGTGTATGGTTATTTGTGTATGAGGGTCACTTGTGTATAAGTTTTGCAATTTCTGGCAAGAACTTGTGTATAAGGGTTATTGGTGTATGAGGGTCACATGTGTATAAGTTTTGCAATTTCTGGCAAGAACTTGTGTATAAGGGTTATTTGTGTATGAGGGTCACTTGTGTATAAGTTTTGCAATTTCTGGCAAGAACTTGTGTATAAGGGTTATTGGTGTATGAGGGTCACTTGTGTATAAGTTTTGCAATTTCTGGCATGAACTTGTGTATAAGGGTTATTGGTGTATGAGGGTCACTTGTGTATTTCTGACAAGAACTTGTATATAAGGGTTTCTTGTGTATGAGGGTCACATGTGTATTAGTTTTGCAATTTCTGGCAAGAACTTGTGTATAAGGGTTATTGGTGTGTGAGGGTCACTTGTGTATAAGTTTTGCAATTTCTGGCAAGAACTTGTGTATAAGGGTTATTTGTGTATGAGGGTCACTTGTGTATAAGTTTTGCAATTTCTGGCAAAAACTTGTGTATAAGGGTTATTTGTGTATGAGGGTCACTTGCGTATAAGTTTTGCAATTTCTGGCAAGAACTTGTGTATAAGGGTTATTGGTGTATGAGGGTCACTTGTGTATAAGTTTTGCAATTTCTGGCAAGAACTTGTGTATAAGGGTTATTTGTGTATGAGGGTCACTTGTGTATAAGTTTTGCAATTTCTGGCAAGAACTTGTGTATAAGGGTTATTGGTGTATGAGGGTCACTTGTGTATAAGTTTTGCAATTTCTGGCAAGAACTTGTGTATAAGGGTTATTGGTGTATGAGGGTCACTTGTGTATTTCTGACAAGAACTTGTATATAAGGGTTATTTGTGTATGAGGGTCACATGTGTATAAGTTTTGCAATTTCTGGCAAGAACTTGCGTATGGTTATTTGTGTATGAGGGTCACATGTGTATAAGTTTTGCAATTTCTGGCAAGAACTTGTGTATAAGGGTTATTTGTGTATGAGGGTCACATGTGTATAAATTTTGCAATTTCTGGCAAGAACTTGTGTATAAGGGTTATTTGTGTATGAGGGTCACATGTGTATTTCTGGCAAGAACTTGTATAAAAGGGTTTCTTGTGTATGAGGGTCACATGTGTATAAGTTTTGCAATGGCAAAAACTTGTGTATAAGGGTTATTTGTGTATGAGGGTCACATGTGTATAAGTTTTGCAATGGCAAGAACTTGTGTATAAGGGTTATTTGTGTATGAGGGTCACTTGTGTATAAGTTTTGAAATTTATGGCAAGAACTTGTGTATAAGGGTTATTTGTGTATGAGGGTCCCATGTGTATAAGGACCATTTGTGTATAAGGGTCACTTTGGTATAAGGACCATTTCAATTTATTTTTTAAAGACCATGATACCATGTCTAGGATACGTGTATGTATAATAGTTTACAGGGGGGTGTTAGCAAACTGTACCAGTATTTATTAAATACATACCCTGGTTATTCATATATTATGATACTGGCCTACTCGTCTTACCTCTTACACATTCCATTGAAAATCATATTAGTTTTTTGCAAATTTTCAGATTTTTGTTTGAAAATTTAATCTTGCTCTCTCTAACTTTAATCTCAAACACACAAAAATAACTATCATATAATAAAAGAAGCAGAAGATATAGATATGATCGTCAATAAACAGAATAAATAAATAAATAAATAAATAAAATAGGAAAGCACATCAATTGAAAACCTGACAAAATTGCTGACTGACTATTTTTTATGAAATTCAGGTTTTATTACAAAGTCATGTAAAATAGGAGAGGGGTGTTGAATCATGGAGTTTTACACCCCAGTCAAGATTCTTTCACTTATATCAAAGTGGTCAGTTAATGGATGGTGGAGGAAACTGGAGTCCTCAGAGAAAACCACAGACCTTTTGTTAGCAAACTGGACAAACGTTCTCAAAGCTACAAAGTCATGTAAAATAGGAGTGGAGAGTTTTACACCCCAGTCAAGATTCTTTCACTTATATTAAAGTGGTCAGTTAATGGATGGTAGAGGAAACTGGAGTGTCCTGAGAAAACCATCAACCTTCTGTTAGGGAACTGACATATTTTCTCACACTAGGACCTGTCTCAAGTGGGATTTAAACCAAGGTGAGGAGAGGTGCTGTGGATGTTAGCACATGTTTTAGACTAAAATGAAATTTTTATACTTTGAATGCATGTGCATGAAGTAGTTTTTCTGTGCTAACCCACGTAGATTTGATTACCGGTAATTCAACTATATTGTACACATGCATATATACCTAGTCGTTAGCAGAAATCAAATGATAGAAGTAATGTAAGAAATGTATCTGACATAACTAAACATGGACAAGTTTTTCAGTGCTAGCCCACATAGATCGCAATTCAACTGCATGTAATAAGGCATATTTGGAGTAATTCAACTACACATGCATATACGGAGTTGTTAGCAGAAATCAAATGATAGGTTTAATGTAGCTGACATAACTAAACACATTACAGGTACTCGGTCTCCCTTAGGGCCGTTATTGTACCTTTTTTACTTTGATATGTCTTTATCAGAGGTCTAACTTAAAATTCCTGAAATACCTCAGATAATAGCGGACTATTTCAGTTGTTAATAAATTTGTTGATTATTTACATTTGTGGTATTTATAAATAATAGTTCATGATGATCTACATTTATACATATATATACTTGTCAAACAAGATATATACACATATACATGTATATACAGGTATACCTGGCTATGTTTTATATACTAACTGATATGTGTTAAATGTATACGCTGGATATTTTCCAGTTTTGAAATTCCTGGGATTTATATTTAAAAGATTTTAACGATAAAAAATCATTTGTTAAGGATATTTTTTTCTACTTATGTTATGCATATAAAAATTACCTTGATTTTTAGCCTATATAAGGGAGGGCACAAAATAACGGGAATTGTTCTGTTTTAAAACAAACTAAATTTTGCTGCTTGAGTAAGCGTTTAAAATAAGAAGATTGAAGTTGTAGACTGTGGAATTTTAAACATGTTAAATATATATTTTACCTATACATAAGCTGTGTAAGAGAGATTTTGTGTAGTAAAAATGTTATATTGCTTTGCTTTATAATAAGTTTAACTCGTCAAATATGTGTCGGTTATTGTAGATCATTAAATTGAACACAATATACATATCTAAAGAAACAACACTTACCGTATAGACCTGTCCAAAAGTTTAACACTAAGCCAACCAATCAACAGCTCATCTCGGCCCCTCGTTAGCTTTATTTTGACAGATATTCGACAGCTGCAATCTATTTATCGGCAGCTTTTCTGTCAGTAACTATTCATATTTTGGCCATTTGGCAGATGAACGTTCATTGCTTTTCGTCAGCTCAGTGTTAAACTTTCAGCAGGCCTGTACAGTATTCCGTACTAAATGACCGATTTAGGGCCATTATTTTAACTGCACTGATATGTTAAAATATACTTCGGTCTGGAATACACAACTTATTAAATTTTTGGGTGTCTTTCATCTTTAAGTAAAATCTATGAGAAAATCTATCTAAAAGATTAAGTTGTGGTTTAGCTTGTTTTATGAATAATTGAATTGTTTATAGTTTTGTAGGTCTATTGGAATTTTGAAGAGAAAATCAATAACTGATTTTAGTAGAGTGTGTGTGTGTGTGTGTGTGTGTTTGTGTGTGTGTGTGTTGTAAGTGTGTTTGGAGAGAGAGAGAAAGAGAGGGATGGAATAGACTTTTTTCAAGTTTCTTTTTCTTATATTGAGGAGGTGAGTGTTAATGGATGGTGTAGGAAACCAGAGTGCCAGGAGATAACCACTGAACTTCGGCAAGCGACTGACAAATTTTCTCACACTTGGATCTGTCCGTCCCAGGTGGGATTCAAACCTAGGAGGTTAGAGGTATGCTGTAGACACTTGGCCGCCAAGCCCCAGTGTTTTCAGGAGTCAAACACATGTTGAAGACACTAGTAGTTTTGTCCTTATTTATATGATTATTTTATCTGCACATTTTTACCAAAAAAAATTTTAAAAAATTAAATAAAAAAAAAAAAATAGTTGGCACACTTGAATTAAATAAACCATATTGAAACATTTTATGATTTACTGGGTAATTAAGAACTAGTTTAAATTAATAAAAAAAATTCTGATTCACAGCATAACCCTAGACGGTATCTCAGTTGGCTTTGTTGTCTTAAAATATTTTTACCACACTTAATGAGCTGGAAATGAATGTATAGGTAAACAACATTGACCTGTCCGTTTGACATTTAATTTAAATATTCATTATGGAGAGATAAATGTAAGTAATAGGGATCATGCATGTATATTTCGTCTACCTGATGTGAACACTAATCATGGGCAATGTGTATATGTATTAACTGCGAAACCTAACGCTACCCATGTATTGGATGGAGTCTCCTATATGAATATTCCTAATGAAAGGTCAAACGGACAGGTGAATGTTGTTTACCTATACATTGATCAATATTATTACAATTTAAATAAACAATACCGTGCAGGATGTTTTACAATGTATATTTAATTGTGATTTAGAAGTGTGTTTTTTGACATCTTACCTGTGCGATGATATTTTGTATTCCAGGTGCGATAGATTGTCGTATTAGATTTATCATTTTCAGCGAAGGATTTTGATTTTGGCTTTGATCTGACGGTGTAACTATCATTCTGTTTTGTTTGAAATCACATAAAAATAATTTGTTCTGGTAAAAAATTTGGAATTAAGTCCGCCTTTAGATTTAATTTTTTTACCCTCATGAATACTTATTCATCATCTTTAAAACATGAAATTGAATTTATTTTTAAATGTAATAAATCAACTTGAAGGTTTCCTTTCCGAGAATAACTAAACCACCATGTACTTTATCATTTGTACTTATGTAATTTTTAAAATATACATATTTTTTAATCTTTTACTTTTTAATTTCATCAAACTAAAACCTGTTTACATCTTCCAGAATCCTGCTTTAATGCAAGTGTGCAAAAAGTAAACATAAGGGGGATAACTCTATTTAACCTAAGGAAAGGTGATGATATTGGTATAAGGAATGTGTGTGTGTGTGTGTGTGTGTGTGTGTGTGTGTGTGTGTCATAGAGAGAAATCAAGATTCTCAAACTTGAAATAGAGGAAAGAAAATATATCATTGGTAGAGGAATCTCAATCTGTGTCTGTGTGTGTAAGTTTCTTAAATCTGAAATTGAGAAAATAAAATAATTCAGTGTGTGTGTGTGTGTGCATACATGTGTATATGCATTGTGTGTGTATACGTACATGTGTGTGGTGTGTGTACATGTGTGTGTGCATTGTGTGTGTGTGTGTGTGGTGTGTGTGTGTGTGTGTGTGTGTGTGTGTGTGTGTGTGTGCATGTGTGTATGTACATTGGTAAAAGCAGCAATAGCAGACATTTAACAAACAAAAACAAGTAGGTTTTTTAAGGTTTTGTTTACAAACATGACTTTACAAATTTCAGTGACTCTCATTTACATCATTTACATATTACTGGTATTGTTTTATTGGACAATAAATATGTCTGGATGCCTAGGCAGGAATACCCACAGAGCTTCTCTGTCTCCTACTGACTCTTGTGCGTCCTGTCGTCCGCGGTTACCTGCTACAAGGAAATACTACCTTGATATAAATGTAATTCTGCAGTTAAAGCCTGTAATTTATTGTCTACAGTTACTTAGAATATCGACTTAATCAGGGGTCATAAAAATCTACCCCAGTCATTAATACCTGATATAGACTGCTTATAGGTGCAATATACTTGTATATTGACTGTGGTATGATACCAGTAGGTATATCAAACAAGTTTGTGTGTGATAAAAACTTTTTTTTTTTTAAATTAAAAATAATAAAATTTATAATTAGAACAAAATGAGGCATTTATCTTCACATCACAATTACATAGTCAAACCTGTCTATAAAGGCCACCCAAGGGAACCAGTTAAAGTGGCCTTTATGAGCAGGTCCAATTAATATGGATAAAGAACAATTGGGATACCATTCTGCTGGCCTTTATAAGCAGGTGGTCCTTATATAGAGGTGGCCTTTAAGGCAGGTTGGACTGTATGTTATATCAATGATTTCAATGTGACAAACTTCTTGTAAGGGACCACTATGCAGGTAAATCAGTTAGTAGAGTGCATGCTCTGCATGTGGGTGGTCAGTGTTTCAACCCTGGTCAGGTCTCACCCACACTTGAAATAGGTATTGACTGTTCTTTCGCCAAGCACTTTGTGTTTAGCAATTAAAATCCAGGGGTTCTTCAGATGAGACCTTAAAAACTGCATGTCATGGTAGGTGTAGCATGCTAAAGAACCCTCCCTGCACATTGCCTTGAGTGCATTGCAAAGGGTGGTCATTCACATATAGCTGGTGATGTCTTGATATAATTGAAATATTCCTGACTTGGAAATAAAACCAAATTTGATCAATCAATCATATTTTGCCTGCAGCTTGTCTTAATGCAATGTTTAGAAACATGTCGGGATCTAGTAAAACTTTCATTCATTATCTCCTTTTGTTTAGTAAATGTTTAACACCATATTAAGGGGGTTTGGAAACTTACAAAAAAAACATTAAAGAAAATTATTTTAAGGACTTCAAAATAGTGTGGCAATAAACAAAAATGTGGCCAAGTTATCAAGGGCCATTATAATAATCTTTTAATGTATATGTGATTGAATTGGTTAACTGGCAAAGGATAATGGTTGCTTAATTAAGCTCAGGTGTTTCTTGACCATAAGTCAGAATGCTCTTATTTCAGAATTGCTCAAAATGAAGTGAGCTGACATATAGTGTTTACTAGTAATGGGAATCAGTTGCATTTTCATAATCGATTAATCGGTTATAATAGGAAGATGATTTCGATCGATTTTCCGATTATAATCGGTTAATAAATTGAAGCGGAAATTACAAAGTAAATTAGATTAAATTCTAATTTTTAGTCTTGATAATATTTGCAAGATATTTGTATCTCAGTTAAGACTTAAAATATCCTCCATTTTTCTGATCATTTACTCTTCCTTACATTTGTGTTAGTTTTCTTTTCCAAGTACACTTATTTCAGCTACAATTTCATACTTATTTTATAAGAGACGTTCGTCTCAGTCAGTGTGAAATCTTCATTGTGAAGAACCGTTTTTCCATAAACGAACTTCAGTAAATAATTGAAACCGATCGATTATTAGATTTTAGAATTGATCATCGCTAATTGGACGCTCAAACAATTAGATATCGATTAAATTGATTAATCGGTCCAACACTAGTGTTTACTCAATTTCTTCTGCTTACATTTTGTCCATCACATTCTTGAAAACTGTTGAACAGACTTAAATGAGACTTCACAAGAACAACCTTCTGGTAGAGTAGATGTGTAATTGGCTATTCATATTTTGATATGATGCATATGGATTTCTAAGTTGGGGCTTGTTTTGGAACACTTTTGAAAAGACGTCCTATTTTAGTTATAACTTGTTAGCATGGTGCTTCTTATCAATTATCCAATTCTGTAAAAAGAAAACCCTACATTTTACCCATCTTTGTTTTCAAGGTTTGCCTACATCTCTTAAAAGAAAATCAGATTTGTTAAGAGATCAATTACACTTATTCCCATTAAAATCACCTCATTTGTTTAACATGTAATCTATATGTTTAAATTTGAAGTTTATTTTCAAATTTAGGTTATAAAATTTTGTAAAAAATAACATGAACAACTTAACCTACTTTTTCTCAATGTACACATTATACAAATTAGGTCAAGAAAAAATAGATGTATTTCAAGGTTTTTTAAAATATTAAATTTCAAGGTAAACTGAAATCTGAGAATTATCAACAAATATGTTTTGTGTGTTTTTCTCCTTTTGAGAAATCAATAACATCAAAATGAGGTAAAGTATACATTTACATTGAGCAGACTTTATAAAAAAATCTTTAAAAAACACAAAAATGTTATATCAATAGGCAAGTCTTGTTCCTTCATTAAGCCCACTAAGGCCTTAAAAATGGGGTTATTTGGCAAAATAAGGAATCTGTGGTATGTTCTAGAATGAACACTGAACCTTTTTATTTCCCAAAGTATTCTAAGAGGTACTAAGTTTCCACACCTGTATACAAGGATATCCTATATATACATATTATATACACAGTGTGTATGATATTTTTTTCTTACATTTCCAACTAGGTTATTTAAAATAATAAAAACAACACTTTATGTGAAAAAAATATATTACACCACAGAAAAACACTGAACTATGTTATGACATGTGTTCTGTAGTAATGACGTCATTGTTTACATTTGACAAATCAGAGATTCACCAATGACGTCACAATAAGAAATCTGACGTGAACTTCACCGCCAATGTTGTATCACCACAGTGTGGTGATACAAGATTCTGTATCATGCATGTTGGATAAAACTTGTATTTTGTCAAAGTAGACAGAAAAACTAGTCTAATGTTAGATAAATTAATTGATATGTGCCCTAGATTCAATAGCCATCTTTAACACTTCAAACAATGTATTTCTTATTATCAGCACTTTTTAAAAGATTAGGTTCCAAATGTAACAATATTTCTTATATACCATATTTCCACACTTATAACTGACACTTTTCAGACCAGAAATAAAGTTTTGAGAAAAAGGGGTGCGGGTTAAAAAGGGTTTCACCAGAAAAATTCATCTTTTCAATTTCACAGATTCATCAATGTACTGTGGTGTATATATGCTGAACATGGGTTACAATCATGATAAAAATAATGGATCAGCCTGTAGTATTTGGAATTCTGATTACAGCTGTTTTCCTTTTAAAATGTTTTAATCATTATTTATTTATTTATTTATTTATTCTTTTGTTTATTTTAGAGCTAAAGATTACAGTTCATCCAGAAAACGCCACTGTTTTAGAATACAGAAGATTTACATTTCATTGTGAGGCTAATGGAGACTCGCCAATTCATATCAGTTGGTTCCGTAATAACTCACGCTTACCTAAAAAGGGACAGAACTACAAAGTAATAAAAAGGACAGGTGCCCTGAAATTTTACCAAGTCCGAGTCGTTGACCGTGGATACTATCAGTGTAAAGCGGAAAATGGAAAGGAATCTGTGCTCTCGGAAACGGCACACCTGAGGGTAGAATGTAAGTGAATCATTATATTTGATGAATTTGGCTTGATAGGCCGCATGGCCCCGTTTTCACAATCATTCCTTAGCTAAGATTTTTCTTAACTTAAATCTTGCAAAATTTCAAATCTTTATCATAATTTTGTTAGTTTTCAAGATATTCAGGAATTTAAGGTGTTATTTTTAAGCTGACCTTAAGATTAAAACATTTGAATCTAGTTTTGACAAAAATATTCATCAGTAGTTCCAAAAAGAGATTATCAAAATTTGCTAAATTTAAGTTAAGGAAAATCTTAGCTAAGGAATGAATGTGAAACCGGGCCCAGATATCTCAACTGGTAGAGCCTTCTGCTAGTATTAATTGACATATCGCCGGCCACGCCCACAATGTTCCGACAAATGGTCGGATGCTTGATTTGCACGCAAAAAGAATGAAAACTCGGCCTAAACTGCACCATTTAATGACTTCACTGACACTGGTACGTCATTAGTTGCTGTGACACTGCTTTGGTACCATGATGGTGACCAGTGTTGAAACATTGTGGGCGTGGTCGGCGATACGTCAATTGGGAAGGTCCCAGGTTTGAGTTCCAGTTTGGTTGCTGCATGTTTCCCCTTTCCTATACTATATTATTTATATTGAAATGTAATAAATGTGACACCAATAATATTTTACATTTTACATATTGTGTCATGCAGATTAATAAACCAGTAAATGGTAAATGTAAATTTGTGGCTGAAAATCATAAAATTACCAATATGACCATGGACACACACACTAGAAAAATGAACACCTCTATGGGGTTTTATAAGGAGTTATTATCTGGTTACTTTTTTATGATTTCAATCAACAACAAATCTCTTGGCACTTTGTACCACTAAGGTAGCTCAGTGGTACAGTGCTCACTTCATATGTGGGAGGAACTACTGCGGTAGCTCAGTTGGTAGAGTGCTCACTCCGTAAGTGGAAGGTCGTGGGTTCGAACCCCATCGGGTCTGACCCAAGACTTAAAAGTGGGTTGTGACTGTTCTTTCGCCAAGCACTCGACATTACAAAATGAAAGTCGCGGTTCTTTCGGATGGGAACTTAAAATAAACGAGGTCTTGTGTCTTGGTAGGCTTGGCACGATAAAGACCCCTGCTGTATAATGCCATCAGCGCAATGCACAGGCAAAATTTCTGCACCCAAGCCTATAGTTGGCGACGTCTCGATAAAAATGAAATATTCTTGACAGGGATGTTAAACACCATTACTCAACTCAACTCATACGTGGGAGGTCATTGGTTCAAACCCCATCCAGGTCTGACAAAGACTTGATAATAGGTAGTGACTGTTCTTTCCCCAAGCACTTGCATTTAGAAATGAAAGTCACAGGGTCCTTGGGAAGAGACCTTAAAAAATCAATGTCCCGTGTCATGACAGGCATGACATGTTAAAGAACCCTCCCTACACATTGTCCTAAGCGTACTGCAAAGGTCAAATTTCTGACAATTCATCTATAGCTGGTGACATCTCAATTTAAGTGAAATATTCTTGACTGGGATTCAATCAATCTTTGGCACTTTGTACAGATACTGGTAAGCTAAAATGTGTTTTATTAGAGCTGTTTATTTACTTAGTCAGTATAGAAATCTTCTTTAAAGCACTTGCATCCACTTTGCAACAAGTAAGCATAATCATAAAATGAATAAATTGATAAAATTGAATATTGATTTGATTACTGTGTGTTGGGGATTCTTTGCTGCTTCTTAAAATAATTTAGAGATTGAGTTCTAAAATAGCAATACGATGCATTATTGTAAGGTGAAACAAATGATATCACTTACAGAAAGAAGTTCAGAGAAAATTAATTTTGAAATAGCAATAATTGTTCGCAAAAAGTACAGTAAAACCTGGATTCATTGCCACCAATGTTCAGTCAAATTTTGGCATTTTAAAGAGGTTTGGCAATAAATTGAAGGAGGCCCTTAAAGAAAAACATAAACAAAATGGATTTTGGGACTTCAAAATAATGTGGCGATAAGCGAAGTGTCAAAGTTATCGAGGGGCATTATAATGAGGTTTTACTGTAATGTTAAACTTAATTGTGAGATAAAATTTATTATTGATAGCTGTGTATTGGTGATTCTTGCTACCACTTACAGTAGTTCAGAGATAAAGAAGTTTGAGTTCAGAAATATCAATATGTTTAAAAGTTACACAAATCATAAATTTAAAACTCTTGACATTTATTTGACCATTCCTTAAATGTAAATAAAACATATATCATGATTTTGAACCTATATATCTGGCAAAGTAAATAAAAATATATCAAGTTTGTAAACACAAAGACTTAATTGATATGCATGGCCTTTGACTGATCAGCTGATTAACAGGTTTTTTATCCAGTAGCACCTGTTTACACATACAACCCTTCTTTGTACTGGTTACCTAAAGTGCATTGATGTCTTATAAAATACACATAAAGTACTTTCTCTAACCATAAACCACATCAGAAAAACGAGTAGACTTGACAAGTTTCTTAACAAACCTTTCTCTGTAAGGTGAAATATATCAATTTGACTTAATCAAGAAAATAAGGTGAGGAGATAAAAAAAAAGTTTAAATTTATATGTCAGGTTATAATGTTTTGTTTAATACAGTACAGGCCTGCCAAAAGTTTAACAACAAGCTCACAAGTTATTGCTTATTGTTGATAAGTTTGACGTCTCTGTGTCCAGGATTGCCCTAGATATATTTGGTGTCTGTGTCCAGGATTGCCCTAGATATATTTGGCGTCTCTGTGTCCAGGATTGCCCTAGATATATTTATTGTCTCTGTGTCCAGGATTGCCCTAGATATATTTGACGTTTCTGTGTCCAGGATTGCCCTAGATATATTTGACGTCTCTGTGTCCAGGATTGCCCTAGATATATTGGAGTCTCTGTGTCCAGGATTGCCCTAGATATATTTGGCGTCCCATAGTTCCTTGTCCCTTTCACACAATTTTGATTACACACGTGGCAGGTGTAGCTAGCTAAACAGGAGGTGCTTACCCTTCCGGAGCACCCGGCCTCACTTTCCTGGTGGAAGATCACGTGTCTAACCTAACTTGTCAGTTCCAAAGTGTTTACTTTGCTTCTGGATTGTGATTCGGATATGGATTAGTATGTTTGTTTTTTATATAAAGCTCAGCGTTAAACTTTGGACAGGTCTGTACTGTATATATAGGGTTAAGACTTTGTATAAGATATGGAGTGTTTGCTCTTGTCTCCTCAGATCAAAATGGTAAGCATCGGTTAAATAGCCTTATAAATAGGGCTACTGTGTATGAAGTTTGACAGATTTTCTAAAATAAAGACTTTACTGTTAGGATATACCCTCTCAAATACATCTTATCTTCTACAGTAACTGACAAATATTAGGTTTTATCCAGGTGACAACAAAATCCTTGTTTTCTGTAACTAATAGCTTTGTATACCAAAATAATCCATTGTCCATATCACTCAATCCTTGTCTTCACAAAATACTTCATTGTCCATATCACTCAATCCTTGTCTTCACAAAACACTTCATTGTCCATATTCCTCAGTACTTGTTTTCACAAAACAGCCCATTGTCCATTTCTTTTTTATTCTTTAACTTGCATAAAATAGTAAAATATACTATACCCTAATATCTCGCTTATGAAAACCTTCATTCATATCATAGCCTATTTGTGTAGTCATATTTTGGTGTCAAAGGGGGTTTAACGATAAGTTGGTTTATCAAGAAATGGATTTTAGAACTTCATATTACTGTGGCAATAGCAAGGTGTCAAATATTATTAAGGGGCATAACAAAAATTTACTGTATTGTCATGTGCTACTTCTGAAATTTTATGGAATGATACATTCCTGTTTTTGCTTATCTGCATTTTAAGAGCACAGAACAGCTTGTCATTGCCCTGGTTGAAGCATCAGCATAGTTGTGGCTTCCAATATTGAAACATTGATAGGCAAATACATGTGTATTAAAATTTTAATCTTTTTTTTATTTATTCAACGATACATTTTTAGAATATGACCTTTGTGATGCAACTTGTCACCTCACATACTCAATATTAAAACTGCATTGTGAATGAAAATGCCACACTGACCTTTCTAATTACTGTATGTACCAGTATATGGTAATTAAGACAGATGGAAACAGGTGCTTGTTTAGATTTGGAGATCTGTACTTGACATATTTGACTTCATTGACATACGAGGACTTCTGTGGTAAACTTTTATCAATAAGGGAATCATATCAACAAATCTTGAGATGTCTGGTCAAATGTCTGGCAGCATCTTAGTGGTTAGTTGTAAGGTGACATGAGTTGTTGGTGTCTAATGTTTGTGATCTTGTTAAAAATCCTTCTCAAAACCACCCAGTAAGATTAGAATGGAGTAATGGAATTTTACACCCCAGTTAAGTCTGGAATTGTGGAGGTACCCTGGGAACTGGAGTACCTTGAGGTGTCTGGTCAAATGTTTCAGCATCCTAGTGGTTGGTTGTAAGGTGACATCAAACCGTAGGACTGGACTGGAGTAATGGTGTTTTACGCCCTAGTTAAGATTCTGTCAAATAAATAAAGGTGGTCAGCTCTGGAATGGTGAGGAAACCAGATTTCCCAGAGAAAACCACCCACCTTCTGCAAACAAACTGACAAACATTCTCACACTAGGATCTGTCTCGTTATGGGATTTGAACCTAGGCAATGACAGGTGCTTTATACCACTTGGCTACATAAGCATCTCCTACACTTGTTAGTGAAATTCAATTACCATCATGATATTTATTCATTACACCAAATTTAATCTAAAATAAGCTAATTTAATGATCTTGTATATATACATTTTAGCACCAGTAAGATTTGTGAAGAAGTATCCATTCGATCGTCATGTAGCCTCTGGCAGCATTGTACAGTTAACTTGTAAGGTGGCTGGTATACCAGCGCCAACGATAAAATGGAAGAGAAATCGACAAATCGTAAGTCACTACAAAATAGTTATTATCATGAGTTAATGACACATATATCCATTCATATAAAAAATGACTAAAGTCCGCAAAATATGGTTACCCATAAATTGAATATATCACAGAACACTGGTTTGCAAAAGAGGGAGCAACTAATATAGTCTGTTTTGTCATCAACATCATGATGAACTTTTCTTCCAAAATTTGATTTTTTTCAAAAAAAATTTTCTCCGAGTATAATCAAAAACATTCATAGAAGGTTTCATAAATTAATAGAAATGGACATAAATTGAATACCTGTTCATAAATGGTATATTCTTCTTTTCAAAGTATAACCAGAAATGAAAACAAAAACAAAAAATAAATAAAAAGTGAAGTAAAAAACCAACCCAAATTCATATCCATAAATTAGTACAAATGTTCATTTTGCATACCTGTGATTTATTTTACCTTATTTTTATGCATTACTCATCATTATTACACCTATTATGTTTTGAGTTTGTATCCTCCATCATGATTTCAATAAATATTCCGGATGCTGTACATGATCTATATGATTAATTCCCCTTCCCTCTGAGTTCTTTATGGTTGGAGGTATGTTTGTATGTAACATACACATGTAAGAATTACCATCTGTAGTAAGATTTATACCGAAGTTTATTACAGAAAATCAACAATTACAATGGCTATTACTTCTAGTATACATCAACTTATTATCTTACTATTAGAGATATGCTACCAATATTCTGTTTATTACCACTACGGTAGCTTAGTTGGTAGAGAACTCCCTTCTTATGGAGGAATTAGGGGTTCTGACCAAGACTTAAAAATATGTAATGACTGTTCTTTTCGCCAAGCACTCGGCAATTAGAAATATAAGTTACAGGGTCCTTCGGAAGAGACTTTAAAAACCGAGGTCCCATGTCACGGCTGGTGTGGTAGGCTAAACAACCCTCCCTGCACATTGTCCTGAGCATACTGCAAAGGTAAATATCACTGACATGTCAACTATTGCTGGTGACGTCTCGATATAAGTGAAATATACTTGACTGGGATGTAAATCCCCTTTCAATCAATATTGTGTTTATTAAATGTCACTTTTAAATCCCCAACAGGCAGGGCCTAAATGGCCGAGTGGTCAAAAGTGTCACTTTAGGAGCACAGTGCCATTTACTGCATAGGTTGTAATCCCACTCAGATCCTTGTTTGTTCACTTGCCAAAGAACAGGGTTCATACAGGCCTGAAAAAGTCCTTAAATTTTGAGGTTTGCCCTAAAAAGACCCTAAAAACAAGTCTGACCCTAAAACGCCTTTGAGTTTATCCTGAAGATCCTAAAAAGCCCTTGAATTTGGCCAATTGGGTGTCGATAGTAAATGGTTGCAAATAGACTGATAAAAATAAATAAATTAATTAATTAATAAGTCACGTTGAAATGAGCTATTTAAAGTTACCTGGCCCTCCCTAACACCCAAAATCAACCCCCACTTCAAGTGTCGTTACTATGGATTTAAGTATGTAAGTAACTGTTTTATTGATTTGTTTTTGCACCAATGTTTTTTTAGCTAAAATTGTCCCTCTGATTAGGCCGTAAATTTACAAAGGAGACCCTGAAAAGACCCTAAAAAGTCCTTCAATTTAGAGTTCAAATGTCTGTACGAACCCTGAAGAAAAAAATCTTGACAGAAGTGTAAAACACTATTACTCCAATCCACCCTCCCAGACTGCCTCAATATAAGTGAAAAAATCTTGACTGGGTGTCCATTACTAGACTCAACTCCTGTAATTAATACTCAGCCATAGTAAATAAGAAATTTGTTATACCAATTTATTCAGCTGTTTCAAAAGAAAATCTTAAGTTTATTTAAACCCCTTTGAGAATTGTAAAAGATTCTAGTTTTCATTTTAACAAGATAATTTTATCATTTATACAAAGTATTCTCGGTACAGATTAGTCCCTATATATCCATTATACCTATGATGTTACATGTAATATGTACGTACATGTAAGTATCTATAGTCCTAATCAGTGTACTCCCATGTTTTACCATCAACATCCTACATATAACGGAACATTTAATTCAGGTTAATTTATAATCCATAACTGATGTTTTACTTTAAACTTGTGTTCATTAATTGCAGTATTCAATCTAGAAGGGGTCCTTGTGCCATTAGCCACAAAATGATAATTTTGTCCCACAAAATACAATGGGCGAAGTGTGATTAACTTTAGACTTGTGTTCACTTATTGCAGTGTTCAGTTTAGAAAAAACCCTTGTGGCAATGGCCCTAATATGGTTGATAAATTTTGAAGAATTGGGTGTCCTTTTCCCGCAAAATGATGTTATGTTCCCCACATACTGACGTCATGCGATTGTCTTTTGATTATGACTCCACGAACGCTATTTTGCATGCACGACTCATAGAGGATAGAAATATCAACCTTGGGTATCTCCAATAGAATATTTCTATATTACATGACTTGTCACGGGAGAAAATATTTTCCAACAAAAATACTGTCTATGGGCCAACCATGCTTTACTTTAGACTTATGTTCACTTATTGTAGTGTTCAAATCTAGATGTGTTTTTTATGCCATTGGTTCCAAAATGATAATTTTGTCTTCACAAAAATACTGTCTATGGACCAACCATGTTTAACCTAGACTTGTGTTCACTCTTGTAGTGTTCTATCTAGAAGGGACCCTCGTGCCATTGCCCCCATAATGATAATTTTGTCCCCTAAAATACTGTCTATGGTAAACCAACTTTAGGTTATTTGCAGTGAGAATCCCTGTGCCATTGGCCCCAAAATGATTATTAGATCCCTCAATAATACTGTCGGTAACCATGGTTTCTATAGATGGTTTTACTGAATTTTTCAGATCATCCAACCGGACCCGAGAGAGATGACAATTCTGAACAGAACAGAAAACAACACACCAAATGTAGTGATATCTGTCCTTACTATAAAGAATGTAACATCCACAGCCAGTTACGAGTGTGAGGCTGCTAACTTTCCGACCACTGGTCGTCCTGCACTTATCAACCGCACTGCTAAGGTTGTGGTTTTAAAAGGTTTGTATTAAGTTTAGTATTCATGTGTACAGTGAATGTTTTACTGTACAAAACAAAGACGAGACAAGTTTTCTTTTCATGCTCTGTGTGAAGTTTGTGAAAATAATTCTGATCGGGTTTGTACTAGTGCATACGTGTGGTGACCTTTAGAGTGTAAGTACACTTGTCTGCAATGGTGAAAAAAATAAAAATTCGCATTTCAGTCATTCCATTTTACTGGTACAGAGCCAATAATAAAGCCAGATGTCAAGAAATAAAAACCTCCTCAGCTTACCTGCATCAAAAGCACAGTGGAGACACACTTTGAGCTTGAACACTACTACCTTTACCAACCAGCCACTGCACCAAAATGGTTTAGATACCGGTACTAATTTAATTAAGCTTAATAAATATAGCAAATTTTTGTTTTTTTTAGTTTTGAGGTGAGCCGAACTGTGAAGTTTAATGACAATCTGACATACTAAGGGCTGGAAACATGCTAGTCCTTGTTCCCCGACTTTTCACTGTTCATTTAAAAAATCCCCTATATAGATTTGACATGTTGATTGGAAGTGTAAGCTTTACTATAGGCACTTATATATACATAATAAAATCATTTAAGAGGATTGAAATTCCGTTATAATGATGTATAAAATTTTGATTATATGAAATCTTAATTAATATCTGCAGGTAATTACACCTTTATGTATTACTTATAAAATTCCAATTCGTTGTAAATAAGTGTCTTTACAATAGAATATTTAATCAATTATAAGGGGGTAAATACCAACCTGTAAATCAGGATTTTACTTATTCAAATAGTTTATGCCTTCTGGCCTTTTAAACTTGCCTAAGCACAACTAGAAATTGTTTTCTTTTACTAGGCTAATATTGATTTTCAGATCAAGTCTAAGCCACCCTTTTTCCAAAACTAACAATTATTGTGTCAACTTGAAACAAGCAAGTTGTTGGTTTTATATGTGTTTTCATTTACTGGGTAAACTTTTAGAGTGGTAGGCCTGTTTTTAATATGGAATACACATAAACATTTTGATAGCACACCCATGAGGATAGTTTTTCAGATTTATTTGACATTAGTTGTAGACTTTTTACTGTTCTTTCTACAGTGTTAATGTCTTAACAACTCGATAAGACTCATAAGAGAAAAATTGTCAGAAAATTCCAGCTTATTGGAAAAACTTGATTATAAATGTGAACTTGCAATTATTTCAAAACATTGTGGTGATTTAGACAAAACATTTCAAGAACTGGCAAGGAATTCAATAGTAAAGTGTAAATTCATGTAGAACTAATGGAGTTGTGGAAACTTCACATTTGTTTTGTGGAAATTGCCAATACATTTTTCAAGGAATTTAGATTTGTGCTTTAATTAAGTGGTCAACTTGGTTTTGAAAATTAGACATATGTTTTACATTGATAGTCCTGGAACTAATAACTGACAATTTTGATACATAAAATGATATGTATTGATACATAATAATCTGTGAAGTATGGTATATATGTATCATAAATGATACAATCAAATTGATACTTCTTAAGACATTTAAATTTGAAAACTAATTGATATTTCTTGGTACATGTAAAAATTGATTGATACATTTATGTGAAAATTAATTGATACATTTAATTTATGTGAAAATTAATTGATACATTTAGATACATTTACATGTATTTGAAAATTAATTTTAAAAAATTTGGTACATTTGAAAATGGATTGATACATTTATGTGATAATTGATACATTTATTGATTCTGTACCGTCTGCTATAGGGTTGTTTTCAATCAGTACGTTATTGGATACCTAGGAAGTTTGGGATGCTTTTGTAAAAGTTGTTATCAGTTTAGATTTCATGTTGTTGGCAGATAGACATTTGATGGTTGTTTAGTAATAAGATACAGCCATGGCAGACGAGAAAATTGGGAAATTTTGATATTCTCAAAGGATACACAAAGATTTGTATCTATATATACATTAGCTTTGTTGTCTTAACCAATGACTGGCAGATTTTCAAAAATAATTCCGCATATATCTAAAAACTTTTTTGATGTGAGATTCAAAGATTGGCGAATTTTCTGGATTTTCTTTTTCATCTTAAGGAAAATATTAGTGTTTTAGATATCCGGAATCGTTTAAAAGTCATAATTGGAAAATTTTCTTTTTTCATCTTACGGAATAAACTAGAGTTTTAGATATTTGAAGTTGCTAAAAGTCATAATTGGAGACTTTTCCTAATTCTTACAAGGACAGTATTCACCATACTAGTGTTCTAATTTTTGCAACAGGTGCTTGTTGGTATTTTTTCAAAAAGGAAAAAAATCTTTTGGAGTCATTTTATTTTTTTTTTTTTTTTTTTTTTTTTACACTGGAGTGTATATTTTTCTATCAGAATCTTTCGACACTATACTGTTGTTAGTTGGATGTGAGCTGTGATGATATCACCCTCCCCTACTAAGATGGACTCAGATTGACAGCATGTTATATTTATATTTTGTCTCTCAGAAATGATTTAAGATGCATTAAGATCTATACAGCCAGAAACTCAGAGATAATGGGTCAGATAACAACATTTTGATGAAAATTTCATGAGATTAGAGGCCTAGCTAATAAATGGTGATATTTTTGTGATAAATATAACCAATTTGCTTGATGAAAAGACTTGGTGTTATATTGGACCTGCCGTCTCCAATATCCCCCCTCTAGCTACAAACATCTTTGTTTAGTATAAATTGAACAGTGTGTAGGCTCATATTCACACTCTTCATAAATTAGTATTTGAAGAATTATAAAGTAAAATTCTGTCAGAGTTGTACCAGAACGAACCACAGTTAGAAATTGTCACTCAGGACCTGAAAAAATCTGGATTATTTTTAAAAAATTTACAGTATTGTATATTTTGTACCTAAAATTTGGATTATTGAGAAGAATACATAATTTTTGAGTTTGAAAAAGCAATTGCTATTCTTGTGCAGATAGAGTGACAGTCAATTCATTAATGAGGACATCTTTTTGATATTTGGAGGGATTTCAAACAACTGTGATTATTCATCAATTTTGGAATTTTATTTGGATTTAAGTGGTTTCACCAACTGTTTTTAATTTGTCATTTATTAGCGATATATATACACCATTAGTGGTTGTGATTATAAGGTCATCTGAGAGTTTAACTATTACATGTGACATCTGGAACTCTATAATTCCTATCAGATTGTGCCGTTGTTATTGTGGTTAGCGGGAGTTTACAGGAAGGGTCTCTGTGAATTTAGAGGAAGGGTCTCCGTAAGGACGGAGGCTAATAAACCATTATTGCCTTATATATCTTAAAGCGTGTGACATGTTCTGCAGCTGAATCGGAAAGACAATGGAGTCTCTAAAGGATGTTATTTTTATTCTATACATTTTTTATCTTGTAGGACCACCTGTACAAGTTATTACTAAGGAGCCAGACAGGTAAGCTCATTTATTTGTACTGATTTTTATCCAATCCCACTAACCCTAACCCTAACCTTAACCCCAAAAAAGACAAAAATTAAATGGGAATTTAAAGGGTTGTTTATTGTGATTAATTTTTACCATAAAAGATTTGAAAATATTTTAATGTTTTTGACACATTTTGGAACATTCAGAAACTTATTTTGTTAAGATTCTGTAACATTTGGATTTCATATTCTTCATATAATGTACTCGGAACAACATTTAAGGTTGGTGACGGCATATATGTTTTGAAAATGTGCCTTCCCAAATGAGCGCCCTATATCACAAATGTCGCTGCAGACCAACTTCATCATGCAAATGGTAATGAAGACTTTATATTCCCTTATCTTTAACTGTTTTACAAATAATACATAGTGGTTTAACACTTTAATACAACATGAGATCTGCAGTGATGTTTTATGATATGTGCCATTCAACAAACAGCACATCGTCAAAAAATATCCACCAGCATCATTCTCCAATGTTGGAGTATAATATTCATATGAATTCATAATACACAGCAGATTCAGTCATGTTTAGTTTGGCTTCAGTTGTTGCCATTGGGTTTAGGTATAGGTTAAGACCAAATTATTTCTGTTGTCAAGATGATGAGGGGGTGTCATCCACTGCTCGTTTCATCTTTAAAAAGGGCTGTTGACAACAGAGGGTATGTTATGACAGCTATTTCTAGATAAAAAATAAAATTTTATAAGATTTTTAAAGTGTTGATGCTTTAAGTAAGATATAGATTGATTTGATAAAATCCTGTTTGAAGCAGCATTTTGTTTCCGAGGGAGTGAACCAATATTTTATTTCTGATATTTTTACCATTTGTATAACAAGGAATCTGTTCATTTTAGATAAACATGTAATTGGCCGTCCTTCAGAAATGTCTTGTTAAGTTTTAGTTTGTCAAAAACTTAAAAGAAATTTGAAATAAATATAAAGTGTTATAGAATATATATTAAGATGTCTAAAGCAGCACACATATTGGATAATGAATCTTAGTGAAATTGTCTGAAGTCGTCTACAACGAAAGAGGTCTACGGTGAAATTTAATGATATATGCTGCCTGTTATGGATGGCACATCATCGAAATTATCTCTAATGTTGTTGAATTACTTTTAAATTTTTTTAAAAATGGTTTTGAAGTTGGCTAAAGTACTGTGGCTCAGCATACAGAAGCTTATAGATCCCAATGTCTTGTACTGATTGATTGAATCCCTCATTGAAAATTTCTTAATGTTGAAAGTTGGTGCTTCTCATAGGGAACTCTGGTTTCCCCCAACTATTCTTCATGTGACTATCTTGATATCAGTAAAGTAATCTTAACTTGTTTTGAAAAAAACAACTATCTGATTGGATTATAGGATTTTGAAATTGTGCATCGGATCATACATTTTCAAGTGCATTAAATGTTTTTTATGTGTTAAAAGTTCAAAATCAGTGTAACTCTTTAATTTTAATATAATTTTTCTAAATGTTTTATTTCCCAAAGTTTTTTGATTGGACCATTAACACTACACATTTAACACCATCATAAAAAAAATTAAACTGATAAACCAATTATGCTTTTTTTCACTTAAATAGACTACATTTGTAGGTCATTTTATTCATTCTTATCATGCTAACACCTTTTCCGTTTGCCATTTACCGTAAATTTTATTTTCGAGTGAAATTTCATCACTTCACAACTTATCTTAAGCTATTAGAAGAACAGTTTTTATGAATGAAATTGACTCATGGTATATAGCGCATTTTCTGAAGTTTCACGGAAAAAAAAGGGAGATAAGGAGGGATAGAGAAACCGAGTATTTACATGTATATATGTTAAACGATAAAAAACCCAGAATCATGAAAGTCATTTAGAGTTTGTTATCAAATATTTGTACATATCGGAGGAGTTTTTTGTTTGTGATAAGAAAATATATGGTAACACAGTTGAAGGTTTATCATGCACATGGGTTTCTTTTTTGGGGAGGAACAGATAGAGAACTGTTATTTGTGGTCTAGTTACATTCATTTAAGGATGGGTTTGTTTTGATGGCTTGTCCTCCATACATTCAGACATGTAGTTCATGATCAAGTCATTCATTCTTTTTACTCTCCAAATCCAAAAAAATCCAACAAAATGAAATTGTTGTGGTACATTTTTGTTCATTTCAGGGTAGGTTGATCTTAGGGGCTTGTCCTCCATACATTCAGAGATATAGCTCATGATTTAGTCATTCGTTGTTCATTAACTCCAAATTTAAAAAAAAAAACTTCCAAAACAAAATTGTTGTACATTTTTGTTCGTTTAAGTGTGGGATGCTCTTAGTGCCTTGTCCTCCATAGTTCATAATTTCGATTTGCTTCTTTTAGGAAAAGTCTAAAAAAAGATTAGTCATTCATTCTTCATTATCTCCAAAATCTAAAAAAATTGATCAAACAAAATTGTTGTGGTATATTTTTGTTTGTATGAGGATGGGCTTGTCTTGGTAGTGTGTCCTCCCTACATTTAGACATGTGGATTACTATTTCATGGCTTTGATTTGCTTCATTTTTGAAAAGCCTAAAATTAGTCTCCAAATTTAAAAATTATGACAAAGCATGCCATAAAACAATAGAAATATTACAAGTCATTAATCAGGGTTCATACAGACCTGGAAAGTCCTTAAATTTTGAGTTTGCCCTAAAAAGACCCTAAAAACAAGTCTGACCCTAAAAACCCCTTGGATTTTGCCAATTGGTGTCAATATTAAATGTTTGTATACTAAACTGATCAAAATAAATACATAAGTTACATTAAAATGTGCAATTTAAAGGTACCTGGCTCTCCCGAACACCCAAAATCAACCCCTACTTCAAGTGTCGTTACTATGGACATGTAAGTAATTGTTTCATTGATTTAATTGTCTTTGCACCAATGCTTTATAAAATTGTCCCTCTGATTAGGCCTTTAATTTGCAAACGAGACCTTGAAAAGACCCTAAAAGGTCCTTAAATTTGAAGTCCAAATGTCTGTACGAACCCTGTTGATACTCTCAAAATCTAAATATTCTGACAAAACTATAATACAGTCCAACCTGCCTTAAAGGCCACCTCTATGTAAGGGTCACCTAGTTACAAAGGCCAGTGGAATTTTGTCCCAATTGTTCTTTATTCATATTATTTGAACCTCTATATAAAGGCCACCTGCCTATATAGGCCACTTTTACTGGTTCCATTGGGTGGCCTTTATAGACATGTTTGACTGTATATTACTGGGTTCTTGATTTGATTTGCTTCATTTTTTTTTTGAAAAGGTCTAAAATTTTAATCATTCATTCTCTCCAAATCTGAAAAAAAAAATGACAAAACATGCGATAAAACTATGAAAAAAATTAAATAGTCATGCAGGTATCGGTATGTCATTCTTCATCAGTGAATCAAGTTATAACCAAGTACTATGGGAGGTTATAATAGGACTGGTGACTTTCTTCTTTTGAGAGAAGAAGATCTTATTAAGCGATATTGTACAGCTGTTCGACTGTTTCGTTATGATTCTTATAATTCTGTGATTACGTTCTGCAATCATCACGTGATTTTGTATTGTGACATCATTTTCATTCATATAATTTTTTATTCGGCTACTCAGTTTACTTGGCTAGAAGAACAACTTATCAACATCACAAACCTCAATTACAAATTTACAATTTGATGCACAACAAAAAAGAGTTAGTAAAAACAGTGTTTTAGTTGTATAATAATTGATATTATATGAGCTGTTGTGCACATGTATCTTGTGATTACAGATCACAGCACTTCTCATTGCCTACTTAGGACAGATCACACTTTGGAAAAAATGCAAGTGCAATAGTTCATCATTGTGTTGTCTCAATTATTGTTGTTGGACACCTTCAGCCACAAGTTTTTGTGTAATCAAAATATTATATTTTGTAATTAATGTATCATAATGAATTCTTAATTAGTATATAATTGTTGCTCAATTAATCACCCAACAAAATACATGCTGTATTGTTTTTCTTGAAACCCCAAAAATTGGTCACCACAAAAATAATTGATTTCGACAATATCTTTAATTGAAGTCTGATAGATGTAAGTAAGCAACTTGTTGAATCTTTTTACTTATAATTATAAACAAATGATGTTATAACTTATTTAAAAGATGTCTGTGGTGTAATAAAAACTATATAGTCCTCATAAAAAATAAAAACCATATGTCAAGTCCGCCACTCCTAACACGCCTGGGACAGAAGTCCCCCTTCATTCCAGACAGTCGATGTACCAGAGATGATAGAGGGACGTGGGAAAGTTTATCGGTAAAGGTCTTGATTTCTTTAACATTTTCTGGTTGAATAAAAACTTTTTACAGCATATTACAAAGTTTGTTAAACACCAAGACAGCTGTGGTAACTAAAGGCACGGAAACTAAACACGATGTTGGATCAGGCTCGCTGTGGTGTACACTTTACGCACTGTATCAAAATACTACAAACAAATTATTATAAAGATAAAAAATCTTAATGTATCCCCCAAGATAAATTTTTAACTTGCAGATAAGATAAATGAAGTTTTATCTCTCTCCCGATCAAATTTACACAGGACATATCCTTAATCTACAGTCCTGCTGGCTTTAAAGTTACAAAAAGTCATCATTCTCCCTCCTGGGGGGACGAGCCACCATCACAGATAAATATTGAATGAGTGTGATAAACTTATTTTTCATAAAATATTTTTCTTATAAGTTATTTGTTTGAGAACTTTTGAAATTGGTTTTCTGGATTACTGTAGTATTTGTTGTGTATACATGTCTACATACAGTAATACCTCATTATAATGACCCTTTTGATGACTTTGCCACCTCCATGACTTTGCCACCTCGGTATTTTTAAGTCCAAAAATTTGTTCCTTCTGTTTTCTTTATAAGTCTTCTTATTTTTATCACCAAGCCCCTTTATAATTCCAAAATTGACAATGACAACAAATGGTGTTGATGAATCAAAGTTTTACTTCACACATAGATCAATGATGAACTGTATTTATTTTGCCCTGTTTAATTAAAATTCTTAATAAGCAATGATTATAAAATGGAAGAAAAATTAACACACAAAAGACATACTTCCACCTTTTGACAGAAAATAGAGAAACATATGGTAATCTGTTTAATGTTAAGATGGTAGAGGAACCCTGAGCTGTTTCCACAATTTTTAAATTATAAGGAACCAAATTTTCAAAAATTTTGAAAATATAGTTCATTTTAAGTCATTTTTACAAATTTTCTTAAACAGGTTACTTTTTGAAAGATTTAATTCTTACAAATTATTAGCCAGTGCTGATTTAGCTACTTAGCCTGAGTACCATTTGAAAATCTATTAGACATTGAAATCTGCTCACTAGTTGTATCAAATTATTTCAGAAACTATCAGAAAATCAATTTGTAGTCAATTAGTGTAGACACTACCAGAATATTTTGGGGAGGTTGCGGGACAACAATCAGTTTTATCCGAATTGTTGCAGTTATGAACGTTGAATATACATGTACTGATTTCATACAAAACCACACCAACAGTCATTACTAAACATCAAGTCCGCGTTTTTGAGTATGACTTTGTGACTTGGAGCAAAAAGTTGTGGTCACTCAAGGATTTTATTTATGGTCATTTTATGTGTGGCCAGTTACAGGTCATCTGTCAATACTAACACATAATATAATAACAGTATGATAGTGGTCAGCTGACCAGTGGATGGACGCATCTCTCTGTCCATAAAAACAACAAAAACAATCTGGAATGTTTTATAAACATAGTACAGGGTTAATCAAGACAAATTACAGCTCTAGTTTTATGTGAAGTTGGATTAATTAATGGAAAACTTGGGACAGGCAAATATGTCACATACCGACAAGCATAACATGTGGCATACTGACAGACAAATTATGTGGCATGTTAATGTGTATTTTGTGGTTGCATGGCTCCTGCTAGGAGTGGCATTTGTTCATGTGGCTGAGGGTTGGAAACATCAGATGTAGGTATTATCACAAAAAGTAAAACTTAACCTACCATAAAATTACTCTCCATTGAATGATTTCATTACTTAATTTGGATAAAATGCTCTTATTATCGGTTTACACTTTATTTCATCCTGGCTATATGTGACCTTTAAGGAAGTATTTATTTCACATTAAGGAAATATTTATTTATTAATTATATGTAGGCTATTATTTGTAATTTACATTAGTGCATTAGACTATTATTTTTAGTCTGACAGTCTGACATTATTCTGACACAGGCAGTCTAACTTGGGTCAGGAAGAACCAGACACTAGATTAATACACTTCTCAATGTTTTTTTACCCATAAATCTTGTGTTGTTGAAATTCCTTTGTTTGAAATTACAAGTGTGAAGAAAATCAAAATGAAAGAATCCATCATTATTGTGCTCATTGTTGATGATAATGTGTTTAACATGAACTAATTTATTTGAAGTTTTAAAAAAATTCCAAAAGTGAAAGTTTACTTAAATTACAGCAAACATCCATAAGTCCAACTGATTATCTTACTATATTAAAAGATGTTATGTTACCTTTTGATATGATTGTCATTTCGAGTTTTTCTGAATTTTTTTTATCTTTTAAGAATTTAAAATTTGACTGCAGCAAAAGATGGCACTTTGGACTATCACGAATTATTTGTGAAATGTTTTTGTCCTCTACCAAATTATAGGAGATTTTAGGTCTGTATCTGTCAGTCCCTCAGTCGAGCAAATCAGGTTTTTATGCTTAATGATATCGGTTAGATATTTTGTATATAGTTTTATTATGATAAGTTACAGATCAAGTTTGAATTTTGAGTTATGGTTCTTAAAATTAAAATCAAATCTTGCAGGAAATCAGTTTGCTCCTTTATTTAATTTCTTTTCTGATATTTGTTGTATAGTTTTGCTATATATTACAAGAGAAAAAAAAAATCAGTATTCTGCATTTTTTCTTCATACTTACGGATAGAGTTTTACTATGACAAGTTACAAATCAAGCTTTCAGCCAGTAAGGTACTCTTACTTTGTGTTGCCATACAGAATTCTCAGAATGCTTGTTATATTTTTCAAGGTTGTACAAAATGAGGTAGATTATAATCAGTGTTACAGTAATTACAATGTAATAATGGCATTATTTATACATTTGTAACTAAAGGTTAAAATGTTGAAAACATCAACTTGTCATTAAAACTATTTCTCAAGTTAAAACTCAAGATTCAGAATGATTTAAGATGTGCCACCTGTCTGCTGTTTTGTTGACCTTTTTGCTTTATTTCTAAAGTTTTGTTAAAAGAAAATTTCTATATAAAATCTGGATGCTCTGGTTTCCTCCACCGTCCCTAGACTGACTGTTTTTATATAAGTGAAAGAATCTTGACTGGTGCATAAAGCACCATTACTACATTCCACTTAATAAAAAGAAACTACGTTGAAGGCAGGGAAGTAAATTACAAGGGTATGTGGATGGTTAGGGGATTTTGGAGGTTCTTTCTGCATCTTAAGAATTCATGTCTTCACTATCATATTTGTATGTGGGAGTCCGGAGTTGAAACACTGCCATGCTCTGACCAAGACTTGAAAATAGGTGGTAACTATTCTTTCATTAAGCACTTGACATTTAGAAATGAAAGTCACTAGGTTCTTTGAAAGAGACATTAAAACTGAATGCCCCATGTCACTGAAAGTGTGGTGTGCTAAAAACTTTCTCTTCAAATTGCCCTGAGCACACTGCAAAGGTAAATTTCTGGCACGTACCTCACCTATAGCTGGTGACCTCTTGATATAAGTGAAATATTCTTGACTGGGGTGTCAAATCCCATTTAATCAATCAATCAATTACTCAATCCACTATCATATCTTACACCACTTACAGACCTATCATATCTGGGTATACCATTTACAGACCTATCATATCTGGGTACATCACTTACACACCTATCATCAAATTACCAAAGACTTATTTTGTTATACACCTTAAATTGTAACTTGTGTAAGATTTCACAAGCGAGTATTTTATAACTCAAAAGTACATGTGGCAGATTGTGAGGCAATCAGACATTGCCATGTTTATGAACCTCAGACCGGTATAATCGGATTTGACAGCAGACAGAAGAATTAATTTCATTACTTGTGATTTTAATCAGTCTTTTCAATGAAATTTCACTTTAAGCTTTTAATTTTGACATTGACATATTGAAAAATACATGTACTATCAAACTGATCATAACAGTCAGTGCACAAGTAAGCACTTTATTAGGGTTAAGTCTTAAGATAAATTACTTTGAGAAAACGAAAAATAAGAGTTTTCTTTCACGTCTTTTTTTATATGTAATTTCAATTTTTAAATAGACGAACCTTACATTATTGTAAGATAAAGTGCACGTTATTTGTAATTTAAGAGAGTTCGCATTGTGTTGAAATTAAACAACCAATAGAAACCTACAAATAGATATCAGTGTGATCAGTAAATCTTAAATATATTTATATATATATATATATATACAGGTACAGTACAGACCAGGGTTGGGGCTGATTACTTTCAAATGTAATCGATTACATCATGATTACATGGGGTAAAAAATGTAATCGATTACATCATGATTACTCATAATTTCCAATGTAATCGATTACATATGATTACTTTTGTCAAAGTAATCATGATTACATATGATTACTTCAGATATTTCCACACATGAATAAAAGAAAATAAATTTACTTCTTTGGCATAGGTAATGTAATGACATATTTAGCAAAATAATTTATATATAATTTTAAAGCAGAAGAAATAATTCATGTATTATATACATAATTTCAAAGCTGTGATAAACATGACTTTTGAAAATTGTTGATTGACAGTTACAGTTTAAAGTTTCAAATCTTGTTTTCGTTGCACTTTATCATCATTAACATCTGAAATGTAGAATCACCGAGTCTACATCTGTCCGGCCTAAAGAATTTCCCAGCTATACTGAACAGTCTTTCAACTGGGGCTGAAGTTGCTGGTATCGCTAAATAAGTTCTTGCTAATTTAGCTAGAGCTGGAAATTTGTCAATATTTTGTTTCCAGTATTTTAAGGGGTCTATTCCATCAACACATGGATAATAATACTTATTTAATAACCCAAAGCTGTATTCACTCAGCTCAATGCATTCAAATGTTAAGTTTATTAAATAATGTAAAAAGGGGAAATACTCCTTAATAATCTATTTTTTATAGAACAATTTTTTTGCAATGTAATCAAAATGTAATCAAAAAGTAATCATGATTACATGACTTTTTCACTCAGTAATCGATTACATATGATTACTTGTAATCATAAAATTCAATGATTACTGATTACATGTGATTACTAATGAAAATGTAATCGATTACAGCTGATTACGATTACTGATTACGATTACCCCATCCCTGGTACAGACCTGCTGAAAGTTTAACACTAAGCTTACAAAAAATGTGCTGAATGAGGTTTACTGCTGTACCACGTGATCACTGCCTCTTAACTTTGTATGAAATGTTTTGGAAAACCTTAACATGGCAAATTCCCGGAATAACGTCATTCATCTTATGCGATTCCGTATCCATTGGAAATAAGTGCTCTGCACAAACGTTAGAGGGTATCACGTGGTACAGTGGTGAAGCCCACTGGCAGCTATTTTCAGGCCCCTCATTAGCTATATGTCCACAGCAGCTGATAACCACTGCAGTAGCTCAGTTGGTAGAGTGCTCGCTCCGTAAGTGGAAGGTCGTGGGTTCGAACCCCAGCCGGGTCTGACCCAAGACTTGAAAGTGGGTAGTGACTGTTCTTTCGCCAAGCACTCGGCATTACGAAATGAAAGTCACGGTTCTTTCGGATGGGAACTTAAAATAAACGAGGTCCCGTGTCACGGTGGGCTTGGCACGCTAAAGAACCCTGCTGTATAATGCCATAAGCGCAACGCACAGGCAAAATTTCTGCACTTTCGCCTATAGCTGGCGACGTCTCGATATAAGTGAAATATTCTTGACTGGGACGTTAAACAACATTACTCACTCACTCACAGCAGCTGATATCCATCTCTCGGCAGCTTTTCTGTCATTAACTATCCATATCCCAGCCGCTGAACTTCGGCTTCTTTTTATTTGCTCAGTGTTAAACTTTTGGACAGGTCTGTATTGTAAACAGGTACATATATAGATTATTGAAATGAACTAACTTGAACCTACATACACCAATACACAGTTAATTATAATGAATAGGTAATGTTGTAATGAACAACCCCATCTCACCAGGTAGATCAAATCAGAATTGTCAGATTTTATGAATAAATTAGACATTTTCTTTTCATCTGATTCTGGTATAGAAAAGACAGTTTAAACATACAGGTTATAAAAATCTTTTGATGTGTACACAAAGATCTTAAACCAGTTTTTGTCACTTTTGAATTACTTGTGTAGGGTATATATTTTTTTATTATTTTTTTTCTAGTTTACCACCCAGTTAGAAAAAAGGGGATGGGCAGTACAGTATATACACATGTATATACTTATGTGATCTTCTATTCAGAAGTCAAATTCTGTAACAAGTCATGCAGAATTTTATTGCCGATATTAAAATCAAGCATTTCAAATAAAAATTCCCAACTTTCATGTCTACATCAGCAGAAATAAGTAAAAGAACTATTCAATTTGATACAAGTAATTAATATGATGATATTTTAAAATGTTTTAAAAAGTGCACTTTGTTGCCATGGTAATTAATTTTGATATATCAATTTTACATCCTTTTGATTATTGAAATAGATAAAATGGTTTAATATATGATATTTCATATTTTATAGAATTTTAAACACTTAATTTTCATAATGGATATTCACAGCATGTTGCATTTTCAAAGATAAAATTTCATAAGAGAAATTATCTGAGCATGTTTTGTCCATTTCTATGAAGTCTGAAATGAAGTTTTGGGAGATATAATTATAAATTACAGGTCAAATCAAAAGAACAGTAAAACAACTTCATAACGTCCACAATAACTTTAATGTCACCTCACTTATCACCACAGTAAAACCTTGTCATAATGTCCCCTATAACTTTGCCACTTCACTTACTGTCACAGAATTTTGAAATCCCATTCTTTTATGATTTCCTTTATACAACTTTATCATCGACTCCTTTAAAATGCCAAAATCTGAATGAACAAATGATGGGTTTAAAACATCATATTGCTAAGCCATAAAAAGTTTGAAACTGGTGACGATAGATGAAGCATCATTTTTTGCTGAAGTTATATCAAGTACTACTGCTTCTTTTGTGTGCATTATGTTGAAGGTCTTATCCAGTATGATATTCTTTGCCAATGTTTTCTATGCAACAAGAAGTTTGAAACTGATGACAATTTTAATGAAATGAAAGTCACAGTTCTTTCGAATGGGAACTTAAAATAAACAAGGTCCCATGTCACGGTAGGCTTGGCACGCTTAAGAACGCTGCTGTATAATGCCATCAGCGTAACGCACACGCAAAATTTCTGCACCTTCTCCTATAGCTGGCAAGTCTCAATATAAGTAAAATATTCTTGACTAGGACGTTAAACACCATTACTCAACTCAACTCTTATCTATAAAACCAAAAGTTGCCTAAGCAATCTTTAGTGATTGGATTGATTGATTGATAAATAAAGTATTTTTTCACCTCTGTTTCTATTTCAGACTACAAGGAGAATGTCTTCCATACAATGGGACAGTCTGCTCCTCGTTGCTTGGCAACAACTTTGTGTATTACAACAATCATATCCTGATGCTTATGAAGAGCAAGAGAAGATGGCTGATGAGTTGCTGTCGGCCATCTTGAATCAAGGAGCTGATAGCCGATGCCAAGATTCAGCAAGGAAGATTATTTGTCACCATGCATTCCCCTCCTGCGATGAAGATGTGGAAATTCCCAAACCAGTACAAATGTGCAAGTAAGTTATTGTAACTGTTATATACCTTTTTTTTTAATTTAATCATAAAATACATTTAAAAATTAGTATATGACATAAAAATCATTACATATGGCTTGTGTAGATGGTGCTGGATCTTTTGGGATGAGCTTACCGTAGCTCATTTTGCAGAACCTTCTGTTTTTCTTTCATTTGATATTACTGTTTAATCCATGTCCGGTATAGCACTTGTTTTAAAGATTTAGACTGCCATCTGCTGCCATAGTAATTTTTATATCTAAAAGCTTGAAAAACAAGTGCTACCCGGGACATGAATTAAACAGTAGATTTTTTATGGGAATGGCAAAAGGTGCAATGATTAGAAATACTGGTAATCATTGTAGCAATGTACTTCAATACATTGTACTTGTTACCTCACATCGAATCAAGATCATGACAATGAAGTTGTGCCAATGGGGTTTGCCGCTGTACCACATGATACCTTCTAACGTGTCTGTGAAACACTTGTTTCCAATGGACATGGAATCGCACAATATGACGTTTTCCCGTAAAAACGACGTTATTCCGGGAATGTGTGACGTTGATGTTTTCCAAAATGTTCCCCACAAACGTTAAGAGGTATTGATCATGTGACACTGCGGCGAACCCCATTCAAAGTGTTGTTAAGAGTCCTTTGTTGGATTCTATTGGATTCAAGATTGTGATATGTGCAAATGTTGTGTCCAAATTTTTGAAAAGTTAGTTGCATTAATAACTGCAAGGAGACCTTTTTTGTCTAATTGTCCAAATTGTCATATCACATTGGTTCTCACTTGTCAGATTTGAATCTTAACTACTATTGGTTTCACGGTGTTCGAAGCAAGCAATTTTTATGCAATCTTTTCATAGGAAAGCAAACCTAATAATTACTATAAAAAATATTTGACTTGTAATGTCACTGTCCACTAAAAATACATCTTATTAAATGAAACTTTTTTTTAATTTTGGTATAGAGGTTCGAAATATAATAATGCCTTAAATATGGTTAAACTAAGGAATTTTAAATTGTGAGCAGGAACAAGACACACTGTAGTCTGGTACCTGCTTCTTGGAGTTAAGTAAATTTTCCCATGGTGCAACTGACCTTTATAATTAGATGTCAATGAGAGATGATTTATTTTTCAAGTTTAAGTTAAGATGTTTTTACACTCGGTCTGTGAGTTAGCCATGTTGGTGAAGCTTCAATAATATCTAGTGAAGTATCAAGTTATAAGAACAGATGGTCTGTGTTAGTATTTAACTCTTAAATCATAAGATTTGCTAACAAAATTAACAAAGTTGTGTTACTGACAAATTTGTCAAAAATATATGAGTTTGTGATGAGAGGAGCGAGCCATGTTGCAATTATGAGTGTAGGGGAGTTATGGTGTTGTGCGTCTTAATCAACATGTTTTCACTTACATAGAAGCTGTCAGTTCTGGGATGGCAGAGAAAACTGGATTCCAAGTAAATAGACACACTTTCTCACAATACTAGGATCTGTCTGAAATGGGCTTCCAACTTAAGTACTGTAGATTGGGAAATTTTCACGTCATCTAATTTTCGCGTGAACACACTGTAATATTTATTCGCATCTTTTAATTTTCATGTGATGGCTTCTCTGTAGTTATAATTTCAATTATTTCTTATTTTGGCGAAACTTTTATTTCGCGACTTGTTTCACTCGCAAATTTACGCCAAAATAAAATGATCACGAAAAATTTCCCAATTTACAGTATACAGTATACCAGTAATTTGTCAAGAAAATGCAGAGATGAGGAGAACGAGCTTAAAGCAATAATTAACTTTCTCACAACACTAGGATCTGTCCGAAATGGGCTTCCAACTTAAGTATACATTATACCAGTAATTTGTCAAGAAAATGCAGAAATGAGGAGAACAAGCTTGTAACAATAATTATAACCATTAAGAAAACTCTAAGATAAAGAGAGTCAGCTTGAGACCATTTAACTTTTAATAACATTGAAGAAAAAACCTTACTTGTTAAAGATAACCTGATGGGCACCTTTATAACATTGTAATTAATAGTTAACATGTTTATTACATCATATAATGTATGTTATAGGCACTTTATTGTTAAATAGTTGTATCCCATGTCAGAACTCGTTAATTAAACAGTTTTCTTTTTTAAGAAATTGTTGCCACCGCCTGTGTGGAATCAGAACTAGTTAATTCAAGTTTCTTTTTTAAGAAATTGTTTCCAACGCCTGTGTGGAAAACCACTGTTGCTAGATTATTGACTTATAGTGTTTGAGGAGCCTTGATTGCTGAGTCTAAGTATGTGCTTAAGGATCACACCACCCCTTACTGTCTAGGTTAAAATCACACTCGTGACAGATTCTAGTGTGAGAAAGTTTTTCAGGTGGCTTAGTTTTGAAGGTCCTGGGTTTGTCTTGGAACATGTCATGTAAATTTTACCACAGAAAAAGTCTCCCTGTTTTGAAAAACCTCTTCCAAGTCATGATTGAGGATGAAGTGACTTCTCCCTGTTTCAAAATCTCATTTGACCCCTGCTATACAGAATGAATATATGTTTTTGCATTAGTGTCATGGGATAGATTATTAATAAAATATCTCAACAGCTAGGGTATCATGTATACAGGCTTCAGTCTCTCTCTCTCTCTCTCTCTCAGCATCATCCTCTCTTTCTCTCAGTATTATCCTCTCTCTTTCTCTCTCATCGTCATCATCATCCTATCTCTCTCTCTCATCGTCATCATCATCCTATCTCTCTCTCTCATCGTCATCATCATCCTATCTCTCTCTCTCATCGTCATCATAATCCTATCTCTCTCTCTCTCATCGTCATCATCATCCTATCTCTCTCTCTCATCGTCATCATCATCCTATCTCTCTCTCTCATCGTCATCATCATCCTATCTCTCTCTCTCATTGTCATCATCATCCTATCTCTCTCTCATCGTCATCATAATCCTATCTCTCTCTCTCTCATCGTCATCATCATCCTATCTCTCTCTCTCATCGTCATCATCATCCTATCTCTCTCTCTCATCGTCATCATCATCCTACCTCTCTCTCTCATCGTCATCATCATCCTATCTCTCTCTCATCGTCATCATAATCCTATCTCTCTCTCATCGTCATCATCATCCTATCTCTCTCTCTTTCACGTTCTCTCTTTCTCTCTTTCATCATCATCCTCTCTCTATCTCATAGTCATCTTCTCTTTCTCTCTCATCATCATCATCCTCTCTCTCTCTCTTAATATCATACTCTCGCTCTCTCTCTCTCTCTCATCATTCTCTCTCTCTCTCTCTCTCTCTCATTATCATCCCTCTCTCTCTCTCTCACACACACATACACACCCACTCACTGTTATGTAACATCTTCAGAAAGTGTTACATAATATATTTTGTATTTTTGCAAATAACAAATATCGGTTTTCAGATGTTTTCTCCAAGAAAAGTATTTACCACACCATTTAGTTATCTTATATACATAGTGAATGCTCGAGTTATCGACAGTAAGCTTTACATTATCAAATGAGTGATGATTTTACTGTCTGCCAGACAGAAACAAAAAAATTCCTCCTCCGAATTCTAATTCATTAGTTTTACATTATCAGACAGAGTACAATCAGTACACACTAGATTGTCAGAATTCAGTGTTCCAAAACTTGTCTCATCACAAGTTGTCTGTCGGTTTTGATACCTACATTGACAAAGGAGATTTCTCTTAAAATAATTTGGTCAGTAGAATGTGTCTCTGATAATGGTGTTGTCTGTCAGCTTTGATTCCTAAGTTATCAAAGAGGAGATTTTTCTCAAAAGAATTTGGTCATTCAAGGGTTTTCCTCTAACATGTTGTCTGTCATAAGAGGAAATTCTGCAAAACACATTCTTAACTCGTCAAAATCTCTTTTTTTTTTTAAATTTAGGAATCAAAAGCTAAAAGACAACTCTTTATCTACTGACCAAATTGTTTTGAGAGAAATCTCAACTTATTTCGGTCACTACATATTACACCATCATTAATTTTACAAATTTAAATTAGATATATGGCAAATAAGTTCAAAACTGAAACTTCAGTTTTTGGTAAAAAACTGAATTGGAATTGTATCATAAATTTTTCAAAAAAAAAAAAAAAAAAAAAAAAAATGAAAAAAGACAAAGCAAAACTAGAAAGATACAAACTTATTCATCTCAACTTTTTGTTCTGTTGCATATTATAAATTTCGTGATCAATTGATGAATTTTGTGATCAATTGATGAGGGAGACTCATGCCAAAAATATAGAAAAGAAATAGATTTTTAAAACTTTAAATTTGTGTTGCAATAAACGAGGTGGCAGAGTTATCAAGGGGCATTATAACAGGGTTTTTTACTGTGGTTAAAAGATGACAGGGTTATCAAGGGACAATATAATAAGGTTTGATAAGTGAGGTGGCAAAGTTATCAATGTTCTTTTATAATGAGGGAATTACTGTGGTTATAGTGATGGTACCAATGTTATTGGGGTATTATAATTAGGTTTTGCTGTACACCAAAGTAGCCATGAAATTTAACAGAACTTGATATAACCTAAAATAAAATTCAAAGAACACTCTTAATTAAGCTTTAAATTAGAACACTTACTTCAAGGTTTTTGGCTTCGTTTGAACAAAAAAATTTGATAATTCAGACATTTTTTGAGTTATAAGGAAGTTAAAGTATAATGTACTTTATATATAAAATTTGAAATTGTTGGGTTGTTGAGTTTCTCTGTAGCGTGAAATAGCTTGTTTATCCTTTCCTTTGTATCAAAAACTTAGTTAGGCAAAACAAAAAAAGGCTGTGTTTCCAGTTTTCTAACTGACTGACTCTATTTTAGTAAAGCCAACCACCAAAGATGTTTTTTAATTCTAGGTTTTACCGCTTTACAGTTTTTTCTTTAATATTTGGGTATACATTTATCGGGATGCTATATCTAGAAAATGTTGTGTAGTTATGATTTGTGTAGTTGCAGTTGATTGTGAAGCACAATTATTTTTTCATTTGGCCTAATGCATTTTGGTGTGTTCTAATGAGTTTGAACATTTTCTGGTTACAAACAGAAAGGATTAAGACAATGGCAGACTTGTAGATACGTGTGATTGTGCAGTCAAGGCTTGGGTTGTAATGGATTTACTGTAGTAATGTCACTTTGGCTTTAGGGGCCACAGTGGTCAAGTGGTCTAAGGCATGTACTTACTGATCAAAGTACCTCTCATCATCAAGGATCAAATCCCACTTTGGACATATTTAGTGTAAGGAAGTTTGTCTGTTCTCTTGTTGAAGGTGGGGTTTTTCCAGGCTATCTGGTTTCCTCCTCTATCCTTGGACTAACGACCTTGAAATGAAGAAAATCTTGACTGGGTGTAAAACTTGTTTACTCCACTCCACTTCAGGCATTATTTTGGAATGTTTATTGTACATGGACTGTTAAAAATGTCTAATAAGAATATCCTTCAGCCGAGATTAAAAACTGAGAGCCCCACATGTGTCAGAATATGTACATTAAAAGGATTCAATTCATTTATCCCTTGGATGCCTTGGTGTGGCTAAGTGGTCTAAAATTTGCAACTGCAGATCACAGTGCCTTACTTCCTACGGTTTGATTCAACTCAGGACAGATCCTTGTATGAGAAATTTTGTCGGTTTGAAGCTGAAGGTCAGTGGTTTCTCTAGGCACTCCAGTTCCCTCCACCATTCATGAATTGACTGTCTCTATAAAAGTGCAAGAAATCTTGGTCAGAGTTCCTTTTGTCCCCCCCCCCCCCCACACACACACCTATTAAGTTCTATGTAAAAATTTTAAATAATTACTTTTCAAAGAAATGTTCAAAATTGCTTGACTCTGTATTTTTAAGCTTTTTTTTAGTCGAAATTAAAATTTTAGTGGAGGGTACAAATGGAACTCTTTCCGGAATCTTGATCTGGACGTAAAATTCCATGACTCTACTCCCTCTTTCTGAAGATTTTGAAACATAGAAAGAAACCCTGTCGTTATCTAAATACACTAATTAACTTTTGGCCATCGCTGTACATGGCAAGCTTCAGGATTTTTTCCACAAGATTTATGTTTTTATAAAAAAATTAGACCATTTTTTCCACTGTGACATGTTTGTACCCGATTAATCATTAATCACTTCGAGATAAAACATAAGTGCAAGAAACTTTTGAACATCAACCTTAAATATTTGTGTTGTTATATAGTCCTAAGTAAAAAACAAACTTCATAAAGATTTTAAAACTAAGTGTTTTAGTTGTTAATGAAAGACAAAGTTTCTGCTGTCATTTGTGGGTTGTATATTATCACAAAGGTCAAGTGAGGTCGCGACCTTACAATATTAGTTGACCTCTACCTACATTGACTTGTCTGGTAAGGTTATTTTGATAACTTACTAGTTCATGGTTACATAGGCACACAAAATTGACCTGTCTGCTTGACCTTTAATTTAAATACCGGTATTTCTTATGGACCAAGATAGGAATCATACTGGTAAATATTCATTTTGTCTACATAATTGGAAAACAGATTCTTTGTGTATGAACTGTGAATCCTAACACTAGCCATGTATTGGGTGGACCATTGTATGAATATTCCTAATGAAAGGACGAGTTGACAGGTCAATGTTGTTTGACTATGACTGTTAACATGATTTTTTTGGTACTTTATACCTATAATAAAAGTGGTTATTAAAAATGATGATGAAAAGGGTGGTATGACACCCCTAGTCAATAATCCAAAATTAGTCACCCGGTATGACACCCCTAGTCAAGAATCTAAAATTAGTTACCTGGTATGACACCCCTAGTCAAGAATCTAAAATTAGTTACCCGACCTGGTGTGTGGGAATTATATACAAATAACAATAATAAAAAAATTCAGGTTTAAATGGATGAGGAAGCATGAATAATCACAGGGGAAAAAATAATAAATTTCAGATTCTTCCTTTTTTTACTTAATTACCTTTCTGCACTCGTCTATGGGATGACATTTGATGAAATATTTTAGACTACCTCGGTTCTCTTTCTGCACTTGGTCTATGGGAAACTGTTTCCCATAGCAATATCAATAACTTAATTTTTTTATATCACCAATTTAATTTTTTTATATCACCAATTTAATTTTTGATATCAGTAATTCATTTTGATTTATTGGTATCACTAATTCAAAGTGATATAAAAAAAATCAAATTGTAATATCACTCACTAAATTAGGTTGAATTAGTTATATGAAATGTATCATTAAGTCAAACTTTAACAGTGAATTTAAAACATAGCACTGCCGTGCTGTTGTACGGCGTAGTTGGGAAAATGGTGTTGTGGCAAGACAGAATATAACCGAAAATTCGGGGGAGGGGGGGGGGGGGGGGTTTCGATCTATGCATAGTCCGACGGATGTTTTTTGGAAAAAGAAACAATGTACAAAACCATGTATTGCTAAATTAAATGGTAGAAAATAATAATTTCATAAATATATGAAAAAGACAATCAGTAATTAAAATTTAATAAAGTCGTACCCGATCGTTTTGTCATTTCGGATAGAGAGAAAGTAGAGTTTTGCAGACCCTACCGTCGCTATGAGGGGGTACATTCTAGCAGTTATATGTAACTGGATCATTTGCTGTTAAATCTGGGTTTTAATAAACTGCTGATTATCACTCACAATATTCCCGTTTCATGTTAATGGTGAAGTATTTAAAATCCACATGTGGTCATTTGCACACAACACTGTACGAATTATCTCCCTTTCACGAAAGTGAAATCTAATCGATAAACAGTTTTAAAATATGACACAATTGCCTCAACATCAAAATACGTTATCATACCCTTCAAAATAAATATAAATTACGGTAGATTTCATGAAGAATTAATTAAATCAACCTGCCATTGCTGTTTATTTCATAAAAAGTTATGATTTTACATCGTAGGACGCAAACTTCTCGGACTTCTTTTTATTGTAAACACGAGATCAGTTCGCCAAATTGCAGAAATTATTGGATGCATCCCGTCGCAATATTTTAGATTCCAAAATGTATTCCGAAAATTTATTCCAAATGTGCATATGTAACCAAATGCATTACCCGTCTCAGAATACATATCTCACGATAAAACAGATATATTTCTTTCACGCTCATTTACCAGGCGCACTATTTCCATGTGTACTCATATCTTATAATTTCATAGCAAAGAAGCCTGTTATCTTGGAAGAAAGCGATAGCAAAGTACACGTTCACTATCGTGAAACGCCGTACAAAAATGGAATCTACCAGTATTTAGGTGCATATATCTCACTAAGACAGAATTGACGGGTTGCGGGTCAGGCCCACATTATTCTGACAAAGGCCCACCATGTGTAAATTACACACAGAAAGAACAAAAACTTGGCCTGAATTGTGTCATTTAATGACATTACCGAATTAAGTACGTCATTAGTTACCATGACACTGCTTTAGTACAAGGATGGTGGCCAGTGTAGGAACATAAAAGGCATGGTCTATGATACATCAATTACACAGGTTACTTAAATTAGTGAAATCAGAAAATACTGAATAAATATTAAAACATCACTACATAATATTGGGTACAGCAATTATAGACACAATTATCACTAACATTTTCATACATTGTATTTCCAGGGAGAGTTGTATGGGGGTCAAGGAGCTGATTTGTTTTGACCAGTGGCTAATAGTGAGCAATAAAAGGAAGAACAAGTATAGTTTACCAGCGTGTGAAAGCTTGCCGAGCCAGTATCAGAACAGAACACAGTGTACTAAAATAGATATCTTCATCAAGAAGCAACAACATGTTAGGGGTAAGTAAATATACAGTCCAACCTGCCTTAAAGGCCACCTCTGTATAAATACCACCTGCTTATAAAGGTCAGTATAATTGTATTCCAATTGTTCTTTAATCATATTATTTGAACCTGTATATATAAAGGTCACCTGTCCATAAAGGCCACTTTTACTGGTTTACTTGGTGGCCTTTATAGACAGGTTTGACTGTATAACCAGACGGTCATATCCTGGCTACCACAATACTTCTTCATATGAAACATGGGCCATTGATAAATTGACATGACTTGGCTTATTTCTGGCTAAATTGGTATATCTTAGAATAAGCAAAGGTATGGAGTGAATAAATATAGACTTTGAAAGCAAAATAAAGGAGTCTCTTGAAATGTTGCATGTCTTAAAATTTGGCCATGAAATAATTAAGTGAAGTTTTGCAATCTGAAAATGGTTGTAAGTTTGACTCACAGTAATGACAATGATTCTATTACTTATGTGGTCATTAGACAACATGACAAAATTAAGCAGTAGAATGAAATACTGGAGTTTTATGCCCCAGTAAAGAATATTTCACTTATATTGAGGCGGTAATTTCTAGGATAATAGGGGGAAACTGGAATCCCCACAGGAAATCTCTGAATACTGGCAAGCAAACTGACAATCTTTCCTCACCATGTTATTAAAATGGGATTGTGATTCACTGTGATCCGTAATTTGGCAATTTAGATGACTGTGCTACCAAGGCCCCAGACTAAATTGAAGTTTTAAAAATCATCATTAATATTTACTTAAATAACAGTCAGGTTATTAGCGAAGGTCTGCTGTAATTCAGCTTAGTGGACTTGTTTGTTTATATAAGAGGAACAGATGTTTATTTTTTCTATTTTTTCACAAATAAATGTGATAAATTTTATGTTTAATATTTTTTTATCTAGATCAGATATTTTGCAGAAGTCTTTTACATGACACATATAAAGATATTATAGGATGATTTTATCATTTAGTTTAGATAACAAAAATTTTTCCGAACTCCTCAGCAGGAGTCTTCCTTTTCTAGAAGTTTTTTGCAATAACTGTGTTTTGATTGCATCAAGTATATGTACTGAGGAAACTTTAATCTTCAAACTTCAGTTTCAGGGTGGCATAATATTAAAGTTTCATAAGTTGTCTCAGCACTGTTATGTGTTTTTCTTAACCTGAAAAATAGCGAAAATGCAGAAACAAATCATCAAATTTTACATCGTTAAATATTGCTTTATGGTATATTACTCAAACGAAAACAGTGGTAGAATTGTCAAATTGTTTCTTATAAAACCTCTTTCAAGAGAGACCACCCTGTTATGAGTTAGACAATACATCATTTATAGAATTTTTCTGAGTGTCCCTTTAAGAAATATAACCAGGCCCCGGTTTCACAATCATTCCTTAGCTAAGATTTCCCCTTAACTTAAATCTGGCAAAATTTCTAATCTTTATTATTTTGTTAATTTTCAAAATATTCTGAAATTTAGGGTGTCAATTTTAAGATAATTTCTAGATTAAAACATTTGCATTTGGTTTGAACAAAAATATTCATCAGAAGTTCCAAAAAGAGATTACCAAAATTTGCTAAATTTAAGTTAAGAAAAATCTTGGCTAAGGAATGATTGTAAAACCGGGACCAGTACTAAACTGTATAAAAAAATTTGTTTTCAAGCCACTTTGTTTTTGTATGCAGTTCTCAAGATTGACATAGACAGTGTTGAAATAACAATGAAATAACAAGAAGATCTCTTGAGGGTTTGCTGAATGAGATGGGAGGACTAATTGCTCAAAAGTCTTTAATGCCAATCAAATTAATTACTACTGCAAACATGTTAATTTGAGTGATGTACCAATTGTAGTGTTACAATAATTAATACAGTGTCATTAATTTAAATCCTATGCAAAATTAAATAAGATCTTTGTGCACAAAGTGATCCATCAGAGGACATGGATTGGTATGTTTGTTTTTGATGATTTATGCTAATTCAAGTCCACATGAAATTACCGGTACCCAAATTATATTGGTCAAAATTCATACATGCTAAAACTAATATTTGCTAAATTTCATACATTCTAAAATTAATACATTAACATTATTTTAGAGATTACTTTTATCATTTATAACAGGTTATATGATGAATGTTTATACTTGTAGGGGACTGTTATGTTGGTACTGGCCAGTGGTACAATGGAACCATTAATGTGACAAAGTCCGGCAGACCATGTCAGGCTTGGGCATCTCATAAGCCACATCGGCACCGTAGGCCTCCTACTGTATTCCCAAGTTTACAGAACTCAGAGAACTTCTGTAGAAATCCTGGGTCTGAGGAAGGATCTCCATGGTGTTATACTCAAGATAAATTTAAACGATGGGAGCTTTGTGACATACCAAAATGTGGTAAGTATAATTTAAATAAAATGAAATACAAGTACTGCCATATTTAGTATTTGTTGGTTGATTTCGAGTGATATAAAAATAGGAAAATTTTTGTGCCAGTAATTTTTGCGAGAAAGGACATTTCAAGTTATTCATATACTATGGACCATACATGTAACTGACTTTTTGGTATAAATAATACCATTTTCAAAAACAAGTTTGTGACGATTAGGTTTCGTGGTTATTTTTTCTTAACGGAACATAGGAAAGTTAATCGCATGTGAACAAAAGTTGGTTTACAGTATGCATGTATATATCATCATATAATATTAAATTCTGTACTTTCAGTTGACCCATCACCAATGCTACCAGAAGAACAAACACAGTCATTTACACTGATAGCCATTTTGATTGTAACCATAGTAACACTAGTTGGAGTTTTTGTCATGGTTTTGATTGGAATATTGTGTTGTCAGATCATAAAACAACGGAAACTAGTCAAATATAATAGTACGCCACAGGACGATATGGAAATTGACATTGAGAAATTAACGCCAAATATTTCATATCACCGTGTGATGGATAGTTCAAAATTACATCCCAAACTGGAGATGCTGGAGTATCCTCGTAATGACATCATATATATTCGAGATATAGGTCAGGGAGCTTTTGGTCGTGTTTTTAAGGCCAAAGCACCCATAGTTACTAAAGACGGAGAATACAGCACTATTGCTGTAAAGATGCTAAAAGAAGACGCATCAGACGAACTTCAGGTTGATTTTGAAAGAGAGGCTATTTTAATGGCTGAATTCGATCATCCAAATATTGTGAAATTGTTGGGAGTTTGTGCTATAGGTAAACCAATGTGTTTATTATTTGAATTTATGAATAAAGGTGATCTTAACGGGTTTCTGAGACTTTGTAGTCCAGATAACTATATAATGAGAAGACAGAGTGCCGAAGTTTTCAGCACAGACTCAACACGAATAGACAATGTTGAAAAACTTAATATAGCATCACAAATAGCAGCAGGGATGGTTTATTTATCAGAAAGAGGCTATGTTCACAGAGACCTCGCAACAAGAAATTGTTTAGTCGGTGATAATATGATAGTAAAAATTTCAGACTTTGGGCTAGCTCGAAGTGTACACAGCATTGACTATTACAAAGGTAGTGAAAATGACGCTATTCCCATTCGATGGATGCCTTTAGAATCAATTCTATATAACAAATTCACAGTGGAGTCAGACGTGTGGTCGTTCGGTATTGTCATGTGGGAAATCTTTTCATTTGCATGGCAGCCATATTATGGAATGACACATGAAGAAGTAGTTGAATTTGTAAAAGAGGGAAAAGTTCTGGCGTGTCCGGAAAACAGTCCAAAACAAGTTTATGATCTGATGCGGCTTTGTTGGAGTCGGAAACCCACAAACCGACCACCATTCCAGACTTTACACAAATCTATTCTCTCGCTTTACGAGGAATGTCAAAAACGAAAGACTTTGGGTGAAGTTGTGTAACTTGACTCATTTTAAATTTCATTGATGCTGGAAAATTGTCTCAGAAAATTATCGAAAGAATTCCAACATATTTGTTGTCATTTATTACAGAACAGAAAATTGTTTATTTTTTAGTTTGTTATTGTTAGATATTTGTTTATTTAAGTGTTTATTTCAACCATATAAATCATTATAAAAATCAACATTGTATGTATTTATCGGGACAGGTACCTGACAACAAGAACATTGCATACTAAAAGTTGCATAATTATATCAACATGAATATTGAAGCTATGTACACTTGTGCAGTGAAACAACGATTCTTAGCCACTATTTGTTCAGTCAGATTTTCGCATTTCAAAGGGGTTTTGACATATCGCTGACCATGCCTATTATGTTCCAACACTGGCTGCCATCATGATACCAAAGCAGCATCACAGGAAATTAATGAGGTACTAGTGTCATTGACGTCATTAAACTGCACATTGTGGGCGTGGCTGGTGATCCGTGATGAGGGGGATAATAAAAAAAACATAGAAGAAATGGATTTTTGAACATAAAACAGTGTGGGGATAAGCGGAGTGGCAAAGTAAGGGGGCGGGGCATTATAACAGAGTTTTACTGTACTATAGTTGTACTGGTATTCAAGTAGCTTCATTCACTGCCTAGTTTTCCTACAACTTTGAGGGATGTTTGCAGATTTTTAAAAAAAAAAAAAAAAATTTTTCTTTGTAATAGCTCAACAAGGTTGATCCATCAGGGCTAGTACAGAAAACTTGTGACAAATTCCCTGATTTTTCCCTGACTTTTCCAGATAGTTTACAAAATTTCCATGACTATTGTATATATACATTGTAGCTTACATATTTAAATATAATACATAGAGAACTTCAATATAAACAGGATCCCTATCAGAAGTTGACAGCGTGTTTTGTATTTGGCACATACCAAGGGAGAAAACTCGCTTAATATAACTACCAGAGAGAATAGAAAACAGTAAATGCAATGAATCCGGTTTTGTGCGTAACGGAAAAATTCCTGATTTTTTTTTTCGAAAAAAATGGTCAGTTGACCATGTTGACATGTTTTAGAATTCTATATGCTTTTATTTGTTCTAGAAATCACAAGATTAAATTCCATGACTTTTCAACGACTATATAGAAGTTTTAATGACTTTTCCAGAGAAAAATCAATTTCACTGACTTTTCCAGAAATTGCAGGAATTCCATGACTTTTCCAGATCTGTGCGAACCCTGTCCATTATTTGAATATAAAAAAATAATAAAATTCTGTATCTTGTAACAATCTAGTTATTTTGTATTCTAGTTTTTGGGCGAGTGGTAAAAGTGACAGTCTTCATACCCAATATCTCAACACTGCCCTTTAACCATTTAGGAGAGGTCAAGGCTTGATGGCCATGTGGTCTGAAGTTCTGTATGGTATATCACAGCTCCTCTAGCCACTTATGAGGGTTCAAATCCTAACTGGGGGTAGATCCTAGTGTGAGAAAGTTTATCATTTAGTTTGCCAAAGGAAAAAATCTCACTTCGGACAGTTGTGCCTTATCAGAGATGGGCTCTTTTTGTCATATTGACAACTACACCCCTCTCTCTCCCCCCTCCCCCAGCCCCCTAAGGTGAGATTTCTGGTGTGGGTGGTTGTAGATTTTAAAAGAATTTTAAAATTTCAAATTAGTTTAAAACTCTTGTACAGTTTAAGTAGCCTAAACAAGCTAGTAGGTAAGACATACAGTTCATTGGATTTCTTGTTTCATTTAGAGGTATCAATCTTGTTAAGCTATTACAAAGTTGCATATATCTTGTGATGCATTTAAATTGGACAAAGAAATTACACAATGGCATTTTGTTACTGAGCTGGTGTGTTGTGTAAACTGTCCTGTATTGTTAAAGGTTTTATATTTTATGAGAAACAATAAAAACAGTTTAAACAAAAACTATACCTGCCCCACCCCTTTCTATTATGTGTTTATTGAAAGTAATTATAATATAAATTATAAAATTCTGACATTTTAATTTTACCAGTTTAAATGAGGATCAGAATGGTCAAGTTCTTTAGAGGCTTTTCAAATACAGGGTGTGTCTTCAAAATCACAAGCACAGCAGTTTCTTACTGGGATGACTGTGAACCTCTCCCCTTTTCTGTCTTTTTAGACTTGTAATTTTTATTTTCAATCAGTGATTAATATGAAATATTTTTGTCGGAACATAAAATGCCTCTTAATATTTATTTCATTCTCCTATGCCACCAAGTTTCTGTCATGCAACTCATTCTCAAAGAAGCATCATCATCTTCTTTTAATTTGGTCATACATTCAAAGTTCGAATATTACATGTTGGCATGTGGGGACTTATGTAAAGAATGAATGTTAGGAAACTAGTCAACCCTGTTTATAAAGGCCACCTAAGGGAACCAGTAAAAGTGGCCTTTATGGGCAGGTGACCTTTATATACAGATTCAAATAGTATGAATAAAGAACAATTGGGATACAATTCTACTGGCCTTTATAAGCAGGTGACCCTTATATAGAGGTGACCTTTAAGGCAGGTTGGACTGTATATACAAATAAAGTGAGATTTAGAGCATGTTTAGGACAGATTCTGTGGCAATAAAAAATACGAGCACATCGTAAAAGTTAGCAACTCACTGAGACATCAGATCATTATAGACTAATTCAGCTTAATTTACCCATAAATATCGGTACACATGCTGGAGGGATAACTTCATTAAATAAACCCCCATATCAATAACACACTCATCTACTTTAAATAGCAATTAACTGATAAGAATTGGAACATTTGGTGCTTTGAGAGAGTTTGCCTTATCTTAACATGTAACTACTAATTCTGTCCTGATTACATAAAAACAAGAATCCCTCGTCATATTTAAAGCTTCCGAAATCAGTAATATAACACTGAGTTTATCAGTCTGGTATAAAGTGGACTCGCTTATCTTATTGGTTAAAAGTTAAGGCTGCTTACAACCATAAACAAAAAATTTGACCAAATTGATTTTACATGGCAAAAAAATAATTCTGTCATTGACCCACATGTGTGGCTGGACAGTGGCATGCATTTGAAAAGAAAAAGTTGAAAAGAAGATATTCAAAGAAAAAGAAGATAGATTTTGTTGTTTTTCACCCTTGATGACATTGTCGCCATGGTGAATCTTTTGAGAATCGCAATCTTTGATTTAACACTTCTAGGAAAATAAATTGTTGAAAAACCAATCAAATATTAAATTGCCCAACCACAAGTAGCTTTTACCTTTTCTTTCTTTCTTTCTTTTTTATTTTTATTTGTGACCACAAATTCGATCACCTGCTGGAAACTTTTTCCTCTTTAGATAAACATAAAAATGTGATTTTATTTAATAAATTAAATTATCATAACAAACGTGTATGTTGATCTATGAGTGCATTGGAATATATTAACCGATATGTTCATCGTCAATCACCTACACTGCACCAAACCGTCTAAAAACTGCAAGTGTGTGCAACATTTTTATTGCACTAAAAATAACTCCAGAATACAGCATGGTAACCACGTTATTGTTCTGAAATTTTCAATTTACTCCTTTATCTTATCTTTCTTATTTTTTTTTCATGGTAAATTTTGAAAATTTTCCAATTTTTTTTTTTTTTTTGTCAAAATGATTGCAAACAGTAAAACTGAGATAAAATATCCTCCATCCATTCTGAAAATCGGCAATAAAATGCGTAGTTTGATTATATAACTGTTTGTTTTTAACTTTAAGTTTTAGTTTTTTACAATATCTTGATAACCCGATTAACCACAATTTATGCTAGACTGGTACCCATTACAGGAAGTTATAAAATATGATATTAAATTTGGTCATGTTTATGGTACTCTAGATAACATTTGATGATTTTATAAAAACTTCAAAAACACACGTTTAACACTATATTAAACAAAAAAGGTGAAAATATTAATCTTATGTGTCAAATAAACTTTATGATCATTGATGTGTATATTGGCGAAAGACAAATTTTACCACGGTGCCACATAACAACATTTGTTGTTTATCAGCGTGTATAAATCTAAAATTTAAATTTCACTTTTAGAAGTCATTCATATCCTGTTTTAAAAGCATTTTAAAGTTTATTGAAATTAAATTTGTTTTATTATGATGTTGAAGCATTTACTTGCATACAAATTATTTGGATTTGATAAGGTTGTTTATAAAAATTAGAACAGTCTTGTAAAAAAGCACCCCTTCTCTTTTTCTCTAAACACACACACACACACACACACACACACACACACACACACACACGTATAAGCAAATCACACACAGACACAGAGGCATCACCAAAAAACAACAATAATACACACACACACACACACACACACACACAGAAGCATCAACAAATCTGAAAACACATATAAACAGAGATAGAGAGAGGTATCACCAAATCTCAAAACACACACACATCAGGAAATCTCTCTACACACACACACAGGCATCAGGAAAGATGAGTCCAACAATTAACAGTTTTTTTGGTTTTAGACAAGGAAAATTCAGAAGCTTGTTTGAAATAAATAATTTTTTAACTTTTTACAAAAATTTTCACAGATTTCGTTATAGAAAGAGAATTTTTCATGTTTAATTAGTTTCAAATCTTTCTAGACAAGATGAGACAACACTCTTAGAATTGTTTATTTTTTATTACTTATTTATTTGTTCACACTTTTTTCTGCGGTAAATATCGCTATCCTACGTGATTAGCAGGACAGCTTTATGAAGCATAAAAACATCTTTTTTATCAGTTTTATGTCTTAAGTCTTGTTTTAACTACTAGACTTGTCAAGATTCATAAAAGCCAACTAGAAAGTGGAAAATGCCTGAAAAAAATCCCCAACATGCCTAAAAAAATTCCCACAAGTGACTTGTTCCTCTATCTAGTATAAAGTGTTACAAATAAATAATAACAGGTTTTTCATAACATTTGTCAAGAACTATCATATTATTTCCATTGGATTTGGAAGTTCCCAATATAAAAAGTATTACCAGAATATCCTGGGCATTTACTACATTTTCAATATCATTTTACAAGTTTTTATTTTAGAGATATTTACTATGTGATACACTGGTGAATTTTGCATTTCAGAGGCTTTGAATGAGATTTTTTTTCATCTTCAGATTTTTTTCAATCCTCAAGGGAGATAATTCATTGCACATTCATGCGAATTTATACTATTCATAGCATTAAGATTTAAATACATCAAATTACTCAATTTGATGCTTATAAACTGACACAACCAACTGATGGCAAAACATTTGTTTTTGACAAGAGAGGTGTAAGGTGAATTTATGGATTTTTAACCCCAAAGTCATATCGTTTTTGACTGGAAAATTTTTTATGACAGACGGATATCATCTATTTTTTTAATTCAGTAAAAGTAATTGATAATTTTTTAACAATGTTGACAGGGATGAAACAGTAAAATCTGTACAATTGTAATGCTACAATCACAGAATTTTTTTAAAGTAATTTTTTAATACAAACCAGTAACTCCAAAGCATCATAGTTCATACCTACTACTTCTAAACCAGTGATTACCCTATGATATTATTTATTCTAGAATCAAATAATTAGCGAGCAAAATTAAAAGTGTAACATAGAATTCAGCTATACCAATTAATCAACCCTTATAATGCAGTTATTAAGCATTCAGCTATACCAATTAATCACCCCTTATCACGCAGTTATTAAGAATTCAGATGTACCAATTAATCACCCCTTATCACGCAGTTATAAATGATGTGAGATTATCAAGTAGTTATATTTAGATTATTTATATAGAGATATTTTATCATATATACTATACTAGTCATTTTATGTGCATGCTTTCATCAAGATGATTTTGTTGATGGTGTTACTGATGTGTGATAATGATAATAACAGCTTCACTTTTTAGCTGACCTACTGTCTTTTGTCTGGCATAATTTATATAGGTTATGAATGTGAAAAGGATTAAAACTGCTTCACTATTTAGCTTGTCTGCTCTCTTTTGTCTTGCACAATTTGTTTATGTAATGAATTAGATAAGGATAAAAACTGCTTCACTTTTTAACCTATCTGCACATAGTGCAAAAAGCTGTCTGTTGGCCTCTAGTGATGCCGAGTTTTATGACATTTCTAGATATAGGTGTATGTATATACATGTGACCTTTGCTGTCCTTGTAATGATGTTGTTAGAATTTCTCTTTTGTTCCCCTCTAAACCCTAGGAATTCAAATGTGCCAATTCAGAACTCTTTGATTACTTCTAAAACCTTATCATGTTGGATCATGTGACCAGAATTAAAAGTGGAGGGACCAAAGACCAGTAAAAGCACAATGTTCTAGGGACTAAAGACCAATACACAGACTTCCATAAGACCACATCCCATTTTTCCATACTTTCATTCTTCTTTTTACTTTTGTATTTCTCACACCTTATAATATTAATATTTATTTTTCTATTTTTTACATCAAACACCCTACGTCTAAATACACAGGTTTTTTTTTGTCTCTTATTTAAGACCTTTTTATATGGAAAGGAAGCCATTGCATTCATGTATATCATGGAGACAACAAGAGCTGTATTGTTTTAAGATTTTGATATGGTTTATAAAGAAAAATTGGATAGTTCAGACTTATATAACTATAATGCAATGTTTAAATCATGTCATACGTTATTATCATCTGTCATCATTATGTCTACATACACATGAATTAACCACTGTCTGCCATTACCCATAATCCTGTCATTCATTACCCATAATCCTGTCTTCCATAAAATACCCATAATCCCCTGTCACTTTTTTGTTGGTGCTGTTAATTAGATTTTGTATGGTACCCTTAAGTCTCCTTATTTTTAGTTCAGACATTTTGTTCATAAACATGATAGATTTTATGTATGAAATTGTAAAAAAATGTTTGCAATAAAAATTTTAATATTTTAAAATTTATAGTTTTTGTGGTCTCTTTTTCAGCTTATATGATTTTTATCATGACAATGATGATATTCCATCATGAGAGAGATTTCTCATAAAAGCTTAAAATCTGTGAATTGAGCAGAATTTAAACTTCCAGTTCTAAAAACTTGTGTGTGACATGGGACAACAACAAAAACATTAAACACTAGATTTCACGATTTATCATTCATAAAACATGTCGGATCATATCGGCATATCCATCAATGCCATATATCATAGTCTCATTTTTCATCTTTTATTGACTGGTATATCTTTGATTTTTTTGGTTATCCTTGAAATAATTTTAACTTTATGGCTATTTATGTTGTTTCTGTTTATAAACATTTATTTATTGGTAAAGTTTCAAAAAATTGAATTTTATAAAAATTTAATGTTGTACATTATATTCACCAAATTTTAGGCTTTTGATTGGTTTTATGAACAAATGACAAATGCACACATCAAATATTGGCATGTATCAAAGTAAATGAAACACAAACATAGCAGTCATCGTCAAAATTACAATGCCAAAAGTAATGTAAAAACTTTGGAAACCGGCATATTGACCTGTGAACTTCCATCAGGGAAGTCCGACGAGTTGATCTTGGGAGGTAAGCAATGCAGTCTGACCAATTTGACAGATATATCTGTTTTTGACAGATTTGTAACATAAAAACGGATAAACGGACGAATAAAATGAAATGGTCAAATTAGACAGATTTTTTTTCCATTTTATTAAAAGTACATGTACATGTACTAAAAATTCGGACTTTTTGTATGGAAATTGTACCAAAATCAAACACTTTAAACGAATAAAAAAGTACCTAAATGGCAACCTTGCACACTAAAAATGTACCAATTTAGACAAATAAATTTGATTGAACAGCCTGGCAATGCAAAAATATAAGATTAATAAATGTCGGTTTTTAGATGGTCAAGCAAACTAGAAAACCTGGAGAAAGCCAAGAATAAACCTTTGACATGTGAACTGACAGACTTTTTCACACTAGGATCTGCTGGAACTAGATTTTAACCTAAGCAGTGACAGGCATTTTGTACTCCAGACCATTGAGGCATCTATAACTTCACAGTGTCCAAAATGGATTATGCATCACAAAAAAACAGAAATATCATGTTTTCTGTGAACACAGGCATTTTAATTTTTATTTGTATGACAAATTTTTGCCCATGGACAGCCAACTCCATGTAATGGTTAGGGTAACCCTCACTTCAATCAACCATTACATGGAGTTGTTCATCCCATGGGCAAAAATTTGCCATATAAATAGAAATTTAAACACTTGTGCTGTTAATAACAAAATGGTTTTAAACTTGAATGAAAAGAAAGGTGGTATATGTCAGTTTATATCAAAGAAACAGAAATCTCATATAGTTTCTGTGTAACCCCCACCTTCAAATACTAGTTTAAGTACATAAGATATGAATCTGGGAAAGTTAAAAAAAGATTAGGCCCATATAGAACTACATATAAGTCAATATGTGGCTCCAACAAACATTCACTTGTGCTCCCTACATGATTACTGAAGAGAAATTCACCTTAGGTCCCTACAGAAAGTTCATATTTGGCCCCATACAGGACTACAGAAAGAAGTGTCCCCAACAAGAACCTGATGGTTTTTAATAAAAAAAAATAAGTATGGTTTCTATAGAACTACAGAAAAAGGTCAACAGTTAACCCCTACAAAAAGTTCACCAATGGCCTCTACAGAATGTTCAACTGTCTGTCCAAACAGAGAATTTACTTGTGTCCCCTAAAGACAGCTATCCTGTGGCCCATATGTACAGTGGTAATGTTACCTCCGAGTTATCACCAAGATCAGGTGTTGTTACAACTGCTGGTATAAAGTTAGCATGTGGTGGTCATTCAATGAGGAGTTATGTTCTAACTCAGTCTAACATCAGAAGACTATTGGTAAAATGTTTGTTTAAATGATGGTATAAATAGGTTTGAAGCTCAGTAGGGTAGTAACATAAAGATAGTTTATGATCAGAACAGTATAATTTATGATGAGGAACCTATTGATATGTCAAAGGTGTAAATTCATTGTACCTATCTATACACATTTGGTCAAAGTGTGTTAATCTGTGATGCTATTTTGGAATTAAAAATTTATTGTATTTTTTTAATGCTGAACTATAAACATGTAATCATGTCATTGAAAAGTGTCATGAAGTTTTCTTGCATGCAATGATATCAAATAAGTTTACCTCAAGAATATTTCACTTGCTTAATATTCAGATGTCTATAACTACAAGTAAAGCTACTTGTTGACAGTTGTATTCATGCAATATCAGGGTTCGTACAGGCCTGGAAATGTCCTTAAATTTTGAGGATTGCCCTAAAAAGACCCTAAAAACAAGTCTGATCCTAAAAAGCCCTTGATTTTATCCAGAAGGCCCTAAAAAACCCTTGAATTTGGCCAGTTGGGTGTCTTTATTTTGATATTAAGTGGTTGCGAATAGACTAATATCTATAAATTAATTAATGAATTAATATGTTGCATTGAAATGAGCAGTTTAAAGGTACCTGGCCCTCCAGAATGCCTAACTTCAACCTTATCCACTTCAAGTGTCGTTACTATAGACACATAAGTAATTGTTTTATTTATTTAATTGCCTTTGCACCAATGTTTTTTTGCTAAAATTGTCCCTTTGATTAGGCCTAAAATTTGCAAACAAGACCCTGAAAAGACCCTAGAAAGTCCTTAAATTTGGAGTCTAAATGTCTGTACGAACCCTGAATATGCTTTTTGTAATGAGCTAGCATTGAAGTGAGATTTTTTTCTGTTATGTCCACTGTAACAGAGGGCACCAGTCAACCATGATGCATGGCATTTGCAGAGTGACATGCTACCAATTTATGAACCACAGTTGTGATGTTGAAGTCCCCATAGTGCTCTTAGAAGAAAAAAGCCTTTAAGACAAAACTTCTGATCTTGTGACCTTTCCAATGTCACATGACCTTTCCATAGTGTCACATTCCTGATACAGAATGTAGCATGTTTCAGAAAAAATTCAAAATTTCAAATTAAAAATCTCACCCTTAAATAATAAGTTTCCATAAAAGCCACCTCCATATAGGGAACACCTGCTCTTTAAGGCTAGTACAATTTTATCAAGTGATGTCAATGCTCTAGACCATGATCCTGGCATTAAGTTTCAAAGGTTGTCTGGGAATTTTAAGCCATGCAGCTAACTTAAACAACTTTGGTGTTTTGTGTTTAGAAAACTGAAAACCTGTGACTAAGGAGGGAGACTCAGAAAGACAGTTAATGATATATACATCTGAATGCAGGCACTGTTAACCATCTTCATATCCACTTAAATTTTCCCATAATAAACAAAATTGTTTTTTACAATGTCATTTAATGCACTACTTATATTTTATAGGCTACACGTCTTGTTAATTTTGATGAAACTCAATCCTAACAGCTTCACATAACAGCAGTTTTATTTGACTGTAGGACATTACTGAATTAATACAAAAAACTTTTAATGCGCTATTTATTGTATTTTTATTGCAGCCATGTAAAACACTACCCCAAAACATGATACCTTACATAGACACCTATAATTACATCACATCAGGGGTGCAGCAATTAACTGAAAACAGATAGCTTATATTAGATTATATTTATTTAATGTCAAATCTGAGAGGTCCCTTGTAGATTCCAGTACCCTGAATCATGCAGTTTAAAGTGCATATATAAACAAAATCATAATGATCAGATGTACAATACTGAGAGAGAGAGAGAGAGAGAAGAGAGAGAGAGAGAGATCAGTTTGAAATAACTGAGAAAGAGATAGATTGATTGATTGAATGGGGTTTTACATCCCAGTCAAGAATACTATATACTGAAACTTATATTGAAACATGACCAGCTATAAGTGAAGTTGCAGAAATTTTGAAATTTGCAGTGCACTTGGGGCAATGTGCAATGAGGCTGCTTTAGTGTGCCATGGCTGCTGTGACATCAGGCATAAGCTTCCAAAGGACCCTGTTACTGTGATTTCTAAATGCTGATGCTTGACGAAAGAGCAGTCACTAACCTTTTTCAAGTCTTGGTCAGACCCAGGCTGGGGTTTGAACCCACAACCTCCCACCTATGAAGCATACAAAAGAGAGAGATAGAGATCAGATGTAAATAACAGAGAAAGAGGGAGAGAGAGGAAAATATTGAGATTCATCAATCAAAATTGATTAAAATCAAAATCAATTATTACAGTTAGTAGTTTCAAGGTATTTGTTTTAAAGACTCCAACACACACACACACACACACACACACACACACACACACATGGGTTTACCATTGAAGACTGAACCCTCCTCTCCCAATCCAGTATTTATTATTATTTCTATCACTCTGTGACATTAGAGATTATGATGATTCTCTACAGAGTGTATACAATCTGTAATTGTAATTCCATGGTTACAAAACATTATTACTGAGCGAGATTGTTGATGTTTTTTACGTTGTGTAACAAATTATCAATTTTCTGTAGAATGCAGTCAATTTGAAACTGCACTTGATATGCATGTGCAAAAATAAATAATAGTATTGAAATGACTAGAAATGTCGAGCATTGAAACGAAATTCCGAGACCGAGACAGAGACAGATAGTTATGCCAGTAATTATCTACTGTATTTCCATAAATTGAGTGCACATGGTTTTTATTATTTATTTCTTTTAAGTGAAAATGTTTCCATTAAACTATCAATAAAATGCATTTAAAATGCACTGACCTAAATAAATTATATTTTAAATTAAAAACATTATTGTTCAGTTCTCCTGTGCGTAGAGAAATTTTGCGAAAATTTAGAAAATTTGATCAAGTTTATACACCAATTAGGCCTCATTCAAAGTTACATCAGGGCATTTAGGGTCAGTTAGGTCATTGTTGTTCGGGTTTTTTCCAGGTGTGATCATCATGATTATTATGACATAACGTTTATAGTTGTTCCAAGTACGTAGGTACAGAAGGGATAATTTTGAAATAGTCATATTTGTTGTTTTGTTAAAGAGTTCAAAAATTGCTCTATGTACAGAATTAAGATTACTTTTTCATGAATAAAAACTATTTTTTCCTATTAGGTCAGTATATTTTGTACTAAGTTTTGACAATTTTTTGTAAATACGACTTTATTCTTGCATTTTCCATGTGCACTGAATTTGTGTAAATACAGTAGTTATGTTTATAGTTTTTACATACCAGAACTATAAAACTAAAACATATATTACAACCCAGCTTATGCAATCTGCTGTGGATATTTTTTCATTCTATCTGAATTTAAAAGTAATTTTTCCATATGCGTATGGGACCAAATGTGTCAATTTTTGTACAATTCATTCAAATCTTTCAGAGCATTAATGCAGCTCTTAAAATTCTGAAATTTTCTTATTTTAAAATTTTCAGATTTATTACAATAATGACACGAAAGATATACTGAAAATTTTATATAAGTACACACTTCATTTTAGCAATTTTACTTTACAAAAGGAATAAGAAAGGAATCATCTGAAAGTAGGTTTTTGCTGTGTAACATTCCAGACGAAATATAAGCTCCACCAAAGAGCTCTATGAATCAGTGAAGAATGGGGTGGTGGTGGTGGGGTTGGGGTTATTTTACTTACTTACTTAGTCTTCTTTGTGCTGGGAGCACATAAGGCCTTGACCGAGGACTTCCATCTCTGCTTGTCTGCTGACATTTTCTGTATCGTGCCCCACGTCCATCCTTGTTCTTTCATCTCCTTTTTGACTGATCTTCTCCAAGTCTCCTTCAGTCGTCCTCTGCTTCTTTTACCAAGTGGTGTCCATCTAATTGCAACTTTTGGTATATCTGATGTTCCCATCCTTAAAACATGACCAATCCACCTCCATCTTCTCTCTCTGATTTGTTCTGAGATTGGGAATGTTTCAGTTCTTTCATAAAGTTCTTCATTTGTTATTTTGTTGGGCCAAAATATTTTCAGGATTCTGCATAGACATTTTGTTTGAAAGGTGTCCAGTTTGTGTACAATGTTTTTGGTCACTTTCCAAGATTCTGCAAATTATTTTAGCACAGTTTTATTTTAGGAGAAAAGTCACCACAAAAACCGCTAAAATAAAACTGCTACTAAAACATGTAAAAAAATTTTTGTTCACTCAAAGTGATGCATTTTTAATTGAATGGAGTTTTACTTAAATCGAGACATCACCGGTTATATGTGAAATGGCAGTGCACTCCAGGCAATTTTCAGGGAGGGTTCTTTAATGTGTCACACTTGCCATGACACAAGGTATCGGTTTTTTAAAATCTCTTCCGCAGAACCCCTAAAGTGATGCAACTAAAAAGATTTGAACCTAGATTAGAGGCACTGTGATTCATATGTGTACACTTTAGAGTGTGCTTAGGAATCACTACATCTCTCGATGCTGTTCAAATCTCACTCAGACAGACCCTAGTGTGAGAAAGTCAAACTGCTTACTGTATGTCAGTGTTTTTTGTTTGGACACTCAGATTTCTTCCACCCTCCAAAAACTGTTCGCCTTGATATAAGTAAAAGAATGGACATCAAACACCATTACTCTAATCCAATCATAAAAAGAATCAACAAATATTTACATTAAAAGTTGTCCAACTTTCCATGTAATATAAAATCATGGAATTCTGAATTTCGACAAATACTGTATTTCTGAATTAAGACAATATCGTGTATTTCTGAATTACGACAGTATCATGGATTTTTGAATTACTACAATATCACAATATTGTTTATTTCTTAATTACAACATATCACAATATCTGTATTTTCTAAATTACGACAGTGTCATGGATTTCAGAATTATGACAATATCACAATATTGTGCAATACCAGAGAAACAGAATCAACATCTGTTTAAGTCTGTGATCTAACATTGCTACTGAATCTATCCATAGGTTATCAAAATTAAGATAAAATACACAAAAACCCCGAACTAGTCAAAACTATCGTGTACACCTCGTGTTTATAGTAAAGCTGACAAGATTCAGATCAGGCTGGCTTATTATAACTGATTATATAAAGAAAATATTGTTATCTAAAAAATTAACTAAATATTTACACAAAAACGAGAGCTTTATTCTCAAAGCTTTGTTAACAAACAAGATAAAAACTATAAAATAGAGTAATTATCGCCACGGAAACACAAACAGACTAGAAACAAAGAAATTACAGAAACCTTGGTTTGTTTATCCCTCCAGACCCATGGTGTGGCCAAACTAGAAGTACTGGTATTTATATGTTTGATTATACTCTGGTTTCTCAATTCTCCACCCTTCGAAAGAGATCAATGGGCATTGATAATTGTATGACAGTATGGTTTGATGACCAGCATGATTTGGTGATGAGTATGGATTAATGATGAGTATGAATTGACGTATTGCTGGCCACGCCCACAATGTTCCGACAAAGACCTGGCATGCTTGAATTACACGCAAAAAGAATGAAAACTTGGTCTGAATTGTGCCATTTAATGGCGTCACTGACACTAGTACGTCATTAGTTGCCGTGACGCTGCTTTGGTACCGTGATGGCAGCCTTTGTCGGAACATTGTGGGCGTGGCCGGCGATCCGTCAATTGAACATCACTATAGATTAAACATCAGCATTGACTGATTATGAGTAATGGTTTGTAAAACATTCCTAAAGTTCACTGCTTCCAAACTTATAAATACTTACACAGCTTTAACCATACCAACTGTAACAAGGAGGTAGGGGGTTGTTATATCAGAATAGAATCAAAATACAATGCCATGTAAAAATCGAGAAAAACCAGCATGTTGCCACAACAAATCTGAACAAAACCAAAACTCCTGGCAAAAATATCTTGTACCATACTTTGCAATAAAAGTGCAATACCACATCCTGTCAAAGACTCTATGTTTGAACTTGAAAACAACCCAAAAGTCACGAAACAAGCTCATAAAACTTTTAGACCATTTGACCAGGTGAGCTAAATCTACTGACTTCTACTTCACAGTTCTATTATAAATAATAAAACATATTACAACAATGAGCTCCGTATTATTATGACAAGACAATAATTAGTAAACTCGCTGTGTTTTTATAACTGACTACAGATGTTATTATTACATAACAGATGTGTCTTGTCTCTTCTCGGTTTCTGTTAGTCGTAACAACTACCATGTAAAAATTTTGAGCATGGTGAAAAATTGAACAATAAACGGCCGACTCTGTTGTACTGTAAACTGAGAAATTTTAGTGTCAATTTTATTTTAGCATTTTCAGGGTCTTGCCAGTCTGTCAAAGTAAACCTGAGCTATAAAGAGTATAAAACACCAGGCATGCACAAAAACATCAGTGTGTTAAAAAACTGTATGTGTATTCCTTCTATAAAGTAATATTGTTAAAATAAATATGTGCAAATATAAAGTAGTTTACAGTATATATAAAAGATTGTAGGCTTAAAGTGGAGTGTAATGGTGTTTTATGCCCCCAGTTAAGATTGTTTCACTCGTATCAAGGCAGTCTGGGATGGAAGAACCCAGAGTGTGGAGAAAAGCGATGATCTTTAGCAATTGAACTGACAAACTTTCTCACACTAGGATCTGCCCCGAGTGGGGTTTAAACCTAGAAGGTGAGTGGTACTGTGATCTGTGAGCACATGCCAGCGAGACTCATAACTGTTCAAAACTAACTCTGCTGTATGCTTTATGAGGATTAGGAGAAAGTAGGCAGGGGTGGAGTGTAATGGTGTTTTATGTCCCTGTCAAGATTTTTTCACTTGATCTGTCAGTTGTAGGATGGTGGAGGAAACCACAATACCCACAGAAAACCACTGACACTGATAGGAACTGACAAACTTATTCACAATAGGATCTGTCTAAGTGGGATTAACAAAGAGAGGTAATGTATCATCCAATTTGAGTTATCTTAAAGGTCAATTTTAGAAATACAATGTACTGTAAATCAGAAGTTGAATTAATGGAGAAAACCAGAGTACCTAAAACATATGATACAAAACTATTTATGGTGTTTGAAATTGAAATACCGTAGTAGAGTATAGTTCAGTGGTGTAATGGTGTACTAGGCCATATCAAGATACTTTCACTATTATCAAGGCAGCCAGTTCTGATATGGTGGAGGAAACATTAAAACATATGAGAAAAGTTGAATGATGGAGAAAACCAGAGTACCAGTATCAAAACATATGATATGTTTGTAAACCTATTTGAAGTGTTGGAAATTGAAATAGAAGACTTGAAGTGGAGTGGAGGAATGGTGTTTTTGGCCCTATCAAGATTTTTTCACCCATATCTTGGATTTTGGAGGCAGCATCAATAAAATAGGAGTTCTTGTCAAACTGACAATTCTAACACAGTAATAAATACTATATCAGATGTCACCCTAATTATTATTAACTAAAACTTTTATCTACTATCTGACAGTAAATATTATATATAAATCATATAATTGACAAGACACTCATTGGGGAGGAAAATCATTTACCTAACACTTATACAGAGTCCTGTAAAAATAAAATCCTAACCTAAACAAATAGTAGAACTTAAGTAACAACATTTAAACGCTTTTATTTGGTACATGAACACTCCAAAAAACTGTCCAAAATAAACATCTGATATCCCCTACTGATTCAAACTTTACTTGTAATACTTAACTGTCTGCTAATCAACACAACAGTAAATATATCATATACTATATATCACTATCTGTTAGAGAAATACATATTAGGCCATTGAAGCTCACCTGGCTCCAGTTTCACAATCATTTCTTAACTAAGACTTTCCTAACTTAAACCCGACACATTTGAATTCTAAATAATTTGGAGAATTGTTAAGATATTAAAGAATGTAAGGTGTCATTTTGAAAGTAACTTGTCCTATTAATCTTTAAATAATTCAAATTCAAGGCAAAAAAACTTTTCTATTAAATGCCACAACTATCAACACCATTTTTATAATATGAAGAATTGTAACTTTAATTATATTTTTCACATGGTAAAATGGACACATATTCTAAAGAACAGTCATATAGCATATTTGAACTCTGTAATTTACAAAAATCTTTTTTCTTCTTTCACCAAATTAAACATCGTTTATATAATAAAAATATTTTTATTACAAATGTAGATATAGTCTTATTTATCTGTTTGTTGGTACCCAAGCTTTCTGGTGTTACAGCCAATTTATTTATTACCAGTTCAACAATATTAGCTTCATTTTATTATTTGGTTCACCTTGTAAAATAACAACTTAACCTAACACATGGTACAACGTAACAGACAACAGCTTTGCTAGCAAATGTTGAAAGAAAGCCAAAATTTTCAACCATTCCTTATTGATGATTTCAACATTTTCAACTATTTGTAGAATTGCTATTGTCTTATTTCTGTTGTGGTATATAGAAGACAATTTTAAAAGTAGCCAGTCCTTCCCAAAATCTACTAGCATTGGACTGTCACAGTAGTTGTCGGCACATTCTAGAAAAAAAAGAAATTGTTGGACAGAACCAAGGAAAATAATGGAAACAAATTAGTTTGCTAACTCTGATTTATTTGGTAACCCTTAAATCTTCAATAACTGCTAGCAACATTATCCAGACTCCACATGGTTAAAGCCAGCATCATAATCAGCACAAATCTCGGTCACTGCTGTCTTTCCATCCATTGCATATATGTATATTACTGTCAGTAGAACTTATAGTTCCCATTCAAGCTGTGGATGTACTGGTCCAATGTTTGATACATGTCTACACTGCACATATTTTCTTCACTGAAAGTGACAACCTCACATCACAGTTCACACTTATAAATGTCATGCCACATGTCACACTGCTTATAAATAGTTCAGTTTTCAGTTTTGTAGAGATTCAATGAGTAATTTACTATGCAAAAATAAATATTACTGGTACCGGTAGTTTGGTTTTTATCAAAAAAGGCTATAGTCATAAGAGAAAATTATGCCAATACTACCAGGGAAGTAACTTCCCTGTTTGTATCAATCGTAAATTGCTAACAGAATACCTGGTAATTAATTCAAATGGTTTGCAGGTGTTTTTATTTTCAAGAAATCGTTTTTGGAGAGTTTGAAAAAATTCAGGCAAGATAAGATGATTTTACGGAACAAACTGAGTTGTGACGATGGCAGTGTCACATTCTTTTGGTCCAATTTCAGAGTTACAAGAACCAGTGCAAACATTGTTTCAAAGTAGTTCTAAATGTTCAACATCAGGCTGCTTTCTGTTCACACAGCTCCAGAATAATACATGTGTCCGAATCTTGTACACAGAACTTCTAGAAGCCTCAGAATCTGATTCTAGTACTGTATGTAGAATTCTGGAAGCTGACGCAGTGTCGTATAGATCGTGTAGTGGTTATAATTAGTAACAGCTAACTAATAGTGACTTCCTTCACAACTTCTGCGAGAGATCGGACAGTTTCTGCCGAAGTATCCTTCAGAGCCATAGACAGCAGGATTGGTTTTACAGATTCTATTTTGGAGACTAAATTCTTTGCAACTACATGTGTCAATGGCTACAAAACAAAAACATGATTTACAGTACAGACCTGTCAAAAGTTTAACACTGAGCTGACAAAAAAGTGCAAAATTGGCATCTCATCTCTGGGCCTCTCTTTTGCTATATTGCAACATCTTTTCAGCAGCTGCTATCTATCTTTCAGCAGAATAATTTAGCCACTAGCTGTTCCACTCAAAGTTAAATTTTTTTGACAGGTTTGTATTGTACACACACTTCGTTAACAAGAAATACAAAAATGTTATGTTAACTAATCATGACCTTAAAAATGATATTTATTTTGCTAAGGATGTGCATAACTTTTCACCAAAATACAAGCATAGCAGCTATCCAAACTAATACAAAGAAATTATATCATTATATTATTTACATGCCTTTATATTGTGTTACAATGCCTTTGTTTTGCATTATGCATTTTAATACATATTATAACATTTTTTGGTTCACATTATTAACATTTGTCAAAAGAAACCTTTGGGCTTATCATAAGAATCCACAATATAGTGAAGAGAGTTCATGTGCTGTGGAAGTTATACTCACTTCTGTTTACACAAAAGTTCACAAAATAAAAAGTTCAAATTCTATCAAATTAAAATCAGAAAACAAAACAAAGCACAAAGATCAAGGCTGATCAACTACAGTCCACTCACATATTTTATAATAACAAAGTAAAATTAATGTTTACCTCGTCTACTCCCAGTAAAACTTTTGTAGATAATGCTGGTTTTTGTGTCCCCATTCCATCATTTAATACAACATCTCTGGTCACCTCAACCTGAAATTAATTTTATGAAAAAATTGTCTAGATAGATGGACAGATGGAAGGATGAAAACTCAAATTTAATATCTCCCTCATTCTTTGAAAGGCAGGGGATTATAAGCATGGCAAAGACATAAAAAAAAACAAATGAAAACTTTCATCTATTTTTTCAATCTCATAACTTAGGCTAAAATTATAATATAAGTAAGTAAAAACTATTTGATAAATTTAACAGTACCGGTAACTTGATTCTGAGTACCAATTTAACAAAGTGAAGACGACACGATTCTGAGTACCAATTTAACAAAGTCAAGACGACAAGCACACACACACACACACACACACACACACACACACACACACACACACACACACATTCATGCATGAACACATGTACACATAAATATGCACATATACCACATACACACACATCTAAACAGACATATGCACATGTGCAACAAGCATTCACGAACACACACTATAAATACTATATTACTAGCACATAATACTTGCTCTCTATAATATTAATGTTTTATATTTGCAAAGAAAAGGTTGGAAACTCCAATTTAATATTTCTCTCTTTCTATGAAAGGTTAGGATAATTAGCATTGTAAAAAAAAATAAAAACAAATGAAAACTTTCATCTATTTTTTCAAATCTTTGCAAAGAAAATCAATTATTCATAGACAAAGTTAAATACATGTATGTCTGTAAAATAAAAATGTCAGAAACTGTTGGACACTACAATTATATATCACAGAGCTGCCAACCCTATTTTGTGTAATTGTGGGTTCTACCTAAAACCACCGAAGAAGGGGGGTGTCTTGGTGCATCCCTACCAAAAGAATAGAAAATTAAGATTGAACAAGTTGCACATTGTAATGCGATTTCATAGAGAAATAGATACAGTACACATGCAGTGATTTTTCACCCAACTACCGGCACAAAATTAATCCATTACACCCTTATTCCATCCATGTAAATTTGCTCAAATCCACTGCAATTACATGTGGATTTGAGTGGTAATGAATGAACACTGCACATCCTCAAATTCTATTGTCGTTTGAGGGGCAGTCACCTTCTTTGCAGGTCAGCGAGAACTAGTGTATAAATAAGGGTTGGACCCGTGGGTTGCCGGTCAGTTGGCAGCTCTGTATCATAATATAATATGGTTTTTAGTCATCTGGGATCATCTATGTATAGTGACCATGACTAAGTCTTATTATGTGGCCATTGTGAAGTGCTAAACATTTATAAAGTTGGGGTGATAAAAAATTGAGTAAAATTAGGCTGATAAAAAATTGAGTAAAATTGGGCTGATAAAAAATTGAGTAAAATTGGGCTGACAATAAAATGAGTAAAATTGGGCTAATAAAAAATTGAGTAAATTTGGGCTGATAAAAAATTGAGTAAAATTGGGCTGATAAAAAATTGAGTAAAATTGGGCTGATAAAAAATTGAGTAAAATTAGGCTGATAAAAAATTGAGTGAAATTGGGCTGATAAAAAATTGAGTAAAATTGAGCTAGGAAAAAATGAGTAAAATTGGGCTGATAAAAAATTGAGTAAAATTGGGCTGATAAAAAATTGAGTAAAATCTACCAAACAACTACTAGAACATTTTGATGTAACAGTGAAATTTATTCTGATGTTAGAATGCTATCAATAATAACAATTCAAAATTCCATTAGAAATACAAATTACACGATAAACGCAAAATTCATACCATTGTTCCTAGCTTGTTTAACTGGGTGACAACCACAAACAGTCTGTCTGAAAAATGGCTGCATAAAATTTCCACTTTTTCTCCATTTATAGTAGTTGATGTCTGAAAAATAAATCATGAACTATTCAGTTGCATGTGTGTATGTTGAAAGGGAGACTACTCCTACAGTTTTCCAGTAAGTTCGATAAAAAATATAAAATTTTAGGATCTAAAAACATAAAACAACAAGTAATGTCTGCAGTGAATCTTAAGTTTCACCTAGTGAATTAAATTGAATTTAAATTTAGAATTCTGTCCATTTTTTAACAAATAATGAACTTTGGTCTAGCCTTCTAATTCTTTGGGAAACCAGTTAAAACACATTGTATAAAAGCCCTGGCCTTATTTTTCAAAATCATTCCTTAACTAGATTTTCCTTAAATTAAATTTGGCAATTTAAAAACCTTATTATTTTAATATTTAAGATATTCATAAGATATTTATTTTGAAAATTACTTTAAGCTTTTAACATAGTTTTGTCAAAAATACTTTATTCTTAGTTCTGTCATGTGCTACTTTTGAATTTTTATGAAATAATACATTTAAAAGTAGCACATGACAACTATGTGCTACTTTTGAATGTATTATTTCATAAAAATTCAAAAGTATGACAGTTCTGTAACAGGAAAAGGGAAAAATGCAGCGGCCAAACTGGAACTTAAACCTGGCCCCTATCAAATACTGGCTAGATGCTCTACCCACTGAGCTACCCGGCCACTTATCGATTCCTGTTCGCCACATGCCTCCCTTCCTTTTTTGATTTTACTCCTTTGAATGGCAACCATCAGGTTCCAACCTCGGACCAACCTGTTGGTCTGATACTTCCCAGGGATAAACAAGCACCTGTACTAAATGTAACAGGAAAGGAAAAAAATGCAGCAACCAAAATGGGACTCTAACCTGAGACCTTCCCAATACTAGTCAGACACTCTACCCACTGAGCTACCTGGCCACTTACCGAGGTCTGCCCACCACAGTTCTGAAACAAAAAGGTCAAAAATCCCCATTTTGGTTAATATGACTCCAAGTTTGATGACCAGTCCCAAGATTTCCCTGAACTTAAATTAACCTAATTTTGGCAAACCCCACCTATAGGTAACAAGTATATGGACAAATTAAAAATCTATCACCACAAACTATCAAATTTGTTTTACAATACAATATTCATGGCATCATCTTGTATTCTGGTCTCATTCCATTATCACTGAATTTTTTATCACCAATTACTAGGTTTTGTAATTAGTAATAAAACAATCATAATGACTGCAGTTATTCTCATCATGAATCGCTTAAAATTTTCAAAAACATGTATATATAGCATCAAGGTATGAAGAGTTGTTTCCCTTTATACAGCTGACAATAAGTTCCAATATATCAGGTTTGGATGGTCCAAGTCGACCAATAATTCATTATTCATGACAATCAGGGTATCACTATATTTAACTGGCTGTTTTAACAGGGTTTTAATCGTGAAAAACCAGTGGAACAATGGATCCTTTTACATGTCACCAAGTACTACAATAGGAACCACTCTGTTTGTGACAGTGAAATACTCTTTGTATACATAGAAAATCAAATAAATTTGAATAAAAATTGATATTTTTCACTTACTTGTACCTAGTCATAACAGGAAATCTGTATTCACATCCGCGATTAGCCCAGAATATATCTGCACAGGATAAAAAGTTGACGCTAGGGGGATTTAACATGTTGAAAAACCAGGCAAATGGCGGGTTCTGTTGTGCATAAGGCATAAAATGTCACCAAGGACATCAATTCAGGTGTAAACTTCGTCATTTTCGCCATGTAAAACCCCTATAACGCCAGCATTTTCCTTTCTACAGACATACTTTATGGCAATCGCAGATGTGCATAACAGATTTCATGTTACAACTAGGTACAAGTAAGTGAAAAATAGCAATCTTTATTCAAATTTATTTGATTTACTATGGATTTAAAGAGTATTTCACTGTCACAAACATAGTGGTTCCTACAGCAATACATATTTTTATTCCATTTAAAGTTTAAACATCACTATTTTTAACATATCAAACGATCTATGCATAGTCTGACGGATGTTTTTTTTTTGGAAAAAGAAACAATGTACCAAACCATGTATTGCTGAATTAAATGGTAGAAAATAATAATTTCATAAATATATGAAAAAGACAATCGGTAATTAAAATTTAAAAAAGTTGTACCCGATCGTTTTGTCATTTCGGATAGAGAGAAAGTAGAGTTTTGCAGATCCTACCGTCGCTATGAGGGGGTACATTCTAGCGGTTGTATGTAACTGGATCATTTGCTGTTAATCTGGGTTTTAATTAACTGCTGATTATCACTCACAATATTCCCGTTTCATGTTAATGGTGAAGTACAGTTGTTTTACCAGTTCCGAATTTTAACTACCGAAAAATCTAAAATTTCAATCTCGTTCAATTAAAGGAATCGCAAAATTACTTTCTAAATTTGCTTCTACTTGAATGTATGGACATTAATTGTTTAAATAATATAAACTTCAACCGCTTCCTAAATGTATGTGCAGGACAGGTCGACAGATTGTTGGTGACCTAGTTTAACGATGTAAACAAATCGTGATACGGAAATGCTTTTACTACCACGTGTTTTTGAGGACAGGTGTCGATATTTTGGAATCAGTAAACATTTGTATTATTACACCACATAAATTTTATTTCCTCTGCTTGTGAATGACGTCTGCAGCAGCGCTTATATGAAACCCTGTTCGGAACTGGTAAAACGACTGTATTTAAAATTTGCTCACAACACTGTACGAATTATCTCCCTTTCACGAAAGTGAAATCTAATCGATAAACAGTTTTAAATATGACAATTGCCTCAACATCAAAATACGTTATCATAACCTTCAAAATATATTTAAATTTCTGTAGATTTCACGAAGAATTAATTAAATTCACCTGCTGCTGCCGTTCATTTCATAAAAAGTTATGATTTTACATCGTAGGAAGCAAACTTCTCGGACTACTTTTTATTGTAAACATGAGATCAGTTCGCCAAATTGCAGAAATTATTAGATGCATCCCGTCGCAATATTTTACTAGATTCCGAAATGTATTCCGAAAATTTATTCCAAATGTGCATATGTAACCAAATGCATTACCCGTCTCAGAATACATATCTCACGATAAAACAGATATACTTCTTTCACGCTCATTTACCAGGCGCACTATTTCCAGGTGTACTCATATCTTATAATTTCACAGCAAAGAAGCTCAATATCTTGGAAGAAAGTGATACCAATGTACGCGTTCACTTTGTTCACGCTGTACAAAAACTTTATTGATATCCCGATTACTTTTTGAAAAACAATAATTTGAAAATTAACAAATTTGGTTAAAATAGATAGATAAATGATATAGATTGCCCAATAAAATGGCGACTACTCTACAGAAAAATTCGTCTGCTAGAGGTCCATGGGAACTATCTATAGCTCATTTGGTGGAGTACTCATTTGTAGCTGTATTAACACTGCCTTATTGTTCCTACCCTGTTACATTGTTGAGCTTGTCAACACACACCTGTCGAGGGGGGGGGGGTGAACCTTGTGTTGTTTCAATTATTCCAAGTGGTTGAATCGCAGAATTGGAATGAATGAATCAATGAACAGTCTGACCCTGAATTTTTCCTTTCCGGTTACCCGGTTACACTTGTTAGTGAACGGAACGTGTGAACATAACGAAATATTAGAAACTGCTTGGATACTTTGAACAATTCATTGTCACAGACACTGTGACAACCGTGTAAAGCTATGGATGTAAGAACTTCATAGTCGCTGGAGTTTAAGGAATCTCCTTATTTGAATTACCTGTTTTGTCTTTATTGGGAAGCTGTCTGCTCTACTTTCGTTTTGTACAATGCTGTTTTCACTGGGCGCCGCCATATTGAAACTCATTCGGAACTCTTCAAATATTTTCTCTGCTTTAGTCAACACCACCCGATAACTTCCGAATACAAGAAAGCTATTTTTGAGGGCAAGGACACCCACTTGACTGCAAACACGTTCAAGAAAAAGCAACAAAATGTCAGCTGATAATACCGACTACCTTACATATGGTTATGCTGGAGTAATCGCCACTGGTGGTGTGCTTGGATTTTTTATGAAAGGTATTATAAAGATGTTAAACATTTTCAAAATGCATGTTTCAAAAATTCTAGTAGATCCAAATGTTGTAGGCCTACACATGTGCAGTGATAACCTGAATTTATGTAATCATTCACACGGAGCTGTAATGGACCTAAAGTCAGAGGCTTGCATGAAATAAAACTTTGTATTCTGCACGCATTCCCTTACATTCTATGATCACAGTGTCATATGATGTGAAGTTTGATAACTTGGGACTTCTTGGTCTGAATGTCATCATACGAGTTGAACTAACAGGTCTGGGATCAGCCCGAAACGGGGGATCGCCCGATCGGGGGATAATCAAAGGGAAGTAATTCTTGTGGGTGTACACGCGAGTACACAGAAGAGTTCCGATGATTGCGAGTAATACTACCTTATGTAAACATCCGGTAGATCGTACATAGATATATACTTGCGGTTGTCAATAAAGCTTTGTAAATCCTACAGGCAACAGATAATATTTAATAACAGACATATCGGCAGTGTTTTATAATGATGACATGAAAGATTCAATAAAAGAAGAACAATTGAATGAAGATTTTAATTAAACACAAATTGACTGCTAATTCAAATCTATAAATTTACTCAATTAAAAAAATTAATACACTATTGTATCTTGTTTTTTTATCAGACCACGACATCCATTTTGTCAGTTTTCTTCCTTTTATTTTCTAGTGTAAATGCTGAATAATTAGAAGAATTTTTGAATACATATATAGTATAAACTGAGTTCGGAATTTTAAGCAAGTCACTACAAAGCCAATTTGATGATATAATCAATCGCAATAGTTAATACCGTTTCTGTTTATTATTTTTTTTTTTAATTATTAGTGAATATGATTATTTTGTTTGAAATAAAGAACAGGAGGCTAAATGACAAATCTGCTTTAGTTTAGAACAATAACGTTGGAACTAAAAGCAGGATATAGATTTACCCTACACTCCCGACATTTCGATATATAGCTACATATACACGGGTCAAAACTGAAAAATCAAATTGTCACTAAAAGCTTAGTTAGTATATTGTGACAGTGGATTGAGAATTAAAACATATACTAATATTAGCTACATATTTACAGCTTTTCACCTGACTTTACAACAGAATAAAAGTTCTGACACAACCTGGACATTTTATCCTGAACAATTACAAGTTATTTCATGAAAGAATGTGTAGACTGTAAATTCTTTAAAAACATTTTGGTATTTAATGGTGGTGGGGGCGAAATTCAGACAGAAAATTACCAAAAATATCTTCAAAGAGTTGGTTATCACACATCTGAACTAGGTAAGAAACGGTCCTTTTAGCATTTCTATACCCGTAACTACGATGTATTTTTAACGGGAACATTTATAACCGGAAGTGCATTTTTAAGAGCTTATAACTTTTTTTCCGCACGACAGATTTTTTTTCCGCACGACAAATCTTTAGTAATATATGTTTACTGTAACTGTTCAAATTTTTAAGTCCCCCTACTTAGAAATGAATCCCCGCGGCCGTTTTTATAAAAGGTCATCAATTTTACTCGATTTTAAGCCCGTTTCTAGGCAAACAAATGAAATACCCATGCGCGATGTTATAGTCATAAAAACGCTTAGACGCTTTATCCCCCGATCGGGCGATTTCGATTTATCCCCCGTTTCGGGCGGATCCCAGACCTGACTAAGGTCAACATTTTCTGAATAGATCTATTGAAATGATGAACAACTAATCAGTATACCTGAGGTGTTCTATTAGGTGTGCGCTCATCAATACACTCCTACCGATCCCTAGAAATACTAGATTGCAATGGCCTGGAGTATAATTATAATGAATCGCCCACCTCTAAGGCCATGCACTTCAATTTCAATAGTAGATTCCAATCCAGGTTGGACAAAAATTTTGGGGCGGGTGGGAGGGTGTTATTTTTTATTTAGTATTTTCAGACATGTTTTAAACTTTTTTTTTTAATTAAAGATGGTGTTGCACATATAAAAGTTAGTGTAACAGATGAAAAACGATGTTATTATTTTCTAAATGGTCGCCCTGTAAGTGAAAAAACTCCGGAACAAACTTAAAATACGCTGGGAGTGGAAAACAAATATAAAATTACTTGGGGCGGCACATTTTTGGCGGGGCGGGTGGGGATGAGAATCTACCAATTAAGATGAATTGGCCTAAAAATCTTGAAAATGAAACAGTTCAATTTTAACACAATGGATTGTATAAATTATTTGAATCATTTACAACTACAAATATCATTAATAGAAATAAAAACAAAACTGATGTAGTGCTAATTCAGTAATTTAATTCTCCCCTGCCTATCCAGTATTTCTAGGGACTGTGGCGAGTGGAAGCAATTACTTGAACATGTCTCAGTATTCATGAACTATGACCAGTATACTATAGGCTTAGGTCAAATGACCTCTGACCTGAAATAGTTTCAGAAAAATCAGCACACATATGGTATACCACTAAAAAAATATTTTTACCTCCCAGTAAAAAATATTTCACTCATAACGAGCCATCACCAGCTGTAGGTGAAGTGACAGAAATTTTGACCTTTGAAGTATGCAGGGAGGATTCTTGAACCTGCCATGCCTGCTTGTGACACTTGGCATCAGTTGTTTAGGTCTCTTTTGAAGAAGTTGAACCCCGTGATTTTCATTTCTAAATGCAGAGTGCTTGGCAAAAAAACAGTCACTACCTGTTTTCAAGTCTTGGTCAGACCTGACTTGGGGTTTCAAAATCATGATCTGTCGCATTACTGGGGGTACAAAGCGAGCACTCTATCAACTGAGCTACCAAAAATAAATAAAAATGTGAAAAAAGGAAAGAGGGCTTCCAATAGAGGAGTGTCAAAGTTATTTTTGTCATTTAAATGGTTTGTCACATGGCAAATAAATACCCCGATAACAATGACAACATCAAACATTGCTGCACTACTACCTTTCATGTTTCCATGTCATTTAACTTTTTTTTGCAAATTGTTCAGGGATGGAAATTAATTAACCCCAGTCTGGCATCCTAGATTTGTATCTCTGTATCAAAAGAGCTACATGTTATGTAGAGCCCCAGATAAGAGGTGTATCTGCATAAATACACAATGACTTTTTTAAAACAGGCTTTAAGATTTAATTAAAGGTGACCAAAACACATTGAAATTGCTTACTACGCTTTACATTTCCAGTACAACGCATAACCATGATTTTGCAAACAAGTATCACTCGCCGGCATGCTTTCATACAAGTTTACATTTGTTAAACGTTATAATGATCAAGATTGATGAACAAATTAAAAACGTAATGGAGACAATTCCAGTCCGGAATTGTACTTTAAAATGACGGTCCAGATCAATTCCGGTCTCCAATCTTACCCTATATCATTTTCTTTTCACCTTTTATGTTGATCGTCATATTACAAAATGTCGTCTGCTGTGAAAAAAGGCTAATATGTGCGCAAACAGACAGACAGCAGTAGCAACAGTATCAAAAGCTTTAGATTTACCAGCATACGCTTTAGAAAAAAAAGGGGGTAATGACCCTTTATGTCCAATTCTTATCTGGAGCTCTGTGGTATAGACCGGTAGTTAAAAACGCTACTTATGGAGCTATTTCTCACCTATGGAGTACCTTTTAAGCTAAACAGTTGAGCGTTCGCTTTACTAATTGGGGAAATACATTTTGTATTTGACTTTGTGCTGTATTCATGCTAGTTAAATTAAGAGCATGGATTGGAGATCCAGCGTTTCCATTTGACCCTTGATTTTCAGAGTAAAAAATCTAACACTCAATCCATATAAACACAGTTGATTCTAGTTTAAAACCATTAAAACTAGGATTCAAATTTAATTCTCAAGAGTAAAATTCATGCTTTCAAGGTTCCAAAGAAACACCTGAACCCTTTTCCCTCAACCCCTCTAACTTTAATCTATATTTTAACACAGTAATTATACAAATTAATCTAGAGGGTCATTAAGTGTTTCATTACTTAAGTGGTGTTATAAGACATAAACACACAAAGCCTTTATTGTGTGATCACTATCTTGAGATAAGTATCTTTATTGGATTGTGACCACATTACCAAGGCAACTCACATCATTTTGTGAAGTCAGTAAAACAGACTTTCTTTATCCTGATATTTCACATTTGCTTAGATTGCTTAAATAAAGATTTAGGGATACAAAATGTTGTTTTCCCAGAGATGGCTTCAGTTGGATACTTAATACTGTCTGTAACTTCAACTCTTTAAAATTGCATGTTAACACTGAGAGAATCAGTTGTACTTTTATAAGTTATATTATTTGAACTGTCAAATAAGAAGATAGTCCATAATGGTGTATGGCCCCTGAATATCAAACATAAAATTGAAGCTCAAGTCTAGATGGTGGTTTATACTGACTGATACACAGCTGACCAGTAATGTGTGATTTCATGGAATTTAGCGAATAACATGGAAAAAGAGGACAAATGTGATTTTAATATTTAATGTTCTTGTTTCATGAAGTATTTTATCACTGGCTGTTACAATATATATAGGTAGTAATACATTACTTTATTAGCATAACGGCCTGTGATAGAATTACAGGAAGTGTTCAGTCAGTGGCTGCTTTACTGATATTATGTCTGTCTGCTATTTCAGGAAGTGTTCCATCACTGGTTGCTATAGTAATATTATGTTTAACACATTGTCTTATTCCAGCAACTCTTACAGCACTGGTTACAATAGTAATGTAATGTTTACAGGAAGTGTTTCATCACAGGTTGCCATAGTGATATATTGTTTACATGTTGTAATTTCAGGAAGTGTTCCATCACTGGTTTCAATAGTAATATAATGTTTACATGTTGTAATTTCAGGAAATGTTCCATCACAGGTTGCCATAGTGATATATTGTTTACATGTTGTAATTTCAGGAAGTGTTCCATCACTGGTTTCAATAGTAATATAATGTTTACATGTTGTAATTTCAGGAAATGTTCCATCACAGGTTGCTATATAATGTTTACATGTTGTAATTTCAGGAAGTGTTCCATCACAGGTTGCTATATAATGTTTACATGTTGTAATTTCAGGAAATGTTCCATCACAGGTTGCCATAGTGATATAATGTTTACATGCTATTTCAGGAAATGTTCCATCTCAGGTTGCTATAAATATATAATGTTTACGTGTGTAATTTCAGGAAATGTTCCATCACAGGTTGCTATATAATGTTTACATGTTGTAATTTCAGGAAATGTTCCATCACAGGTTGCCATAGTGATATAATGTTTACATGCTATTTCAGGAAATGTTCCATCTCAGGTTGCTATAATAATATAATGTTTACGTGTTGTAATTTCAGGAAATGTTCCATCATTGGTTGCTATAGTAATACATGTATAATGTTTTCATGTTGTTATTTCAGGAAGTGTTCCATCACTGGCTGCAGGACTTTCTTGTGGTGCACTTTTGGCTTTGGGAGCTTTCCAGATGTCTAGTGACCCAAAAAATGTTGGGATCACATTAGGTACCAGTTTTTGATTAAATAAACATGTACATGTATATTTGTTGCACAGAGGATAAATTGATTGTAATTGAATGGTCCTTTATGTCCCAATCAAAAATATTTTACCAATATCGAGATGTCACCAGCTATAGGTGAATTGGCATTTATATTTGCAGTATGCTCAGGGCAATGTGCTGGGAGGGTTTTTATGGGTGCTATGCCTACCATGACACTGGGTATCTGTTTTAAAGTCTTCTAAATGGACCTGTGACTTTCATTTCTAAAAGCTGAGTGCTTGATGAAAAAAAGAAACCAAACAGTCACTACCTATTTCCAAGCCTTCTTGAAGTTTGAAGCCTTTATGCTTTTTGATTTATGACAAGATGTTCAGAGGTTTTACAACCTAAGGCCAGTATGACCTTGAATGAAGGTCAAGGTCACCCATAGTAGAGTGTTATGTTAATTTGATGTCCTAAAAGTATATTAAACTACAAACTACAAGGTCATATGGTTCAGGACAAGGAAGATGGTTTCAGGTTTTACTACTGTTTCTTAACTTAATAGACATTCTTGGTCTGCATTGCTTTGTACAGTAAAACCTCGTTATAATGCCCATCGATAACTTTGCCACTTCGCTTATCGTCACACTATTTTGAAGTCCCAAAATCCATTTTGTTTATGTGCCTCCCCGTTTTATCTCCAAACCCCTTTATAACGCCAAAATTTGACTTAACAAATGGTGGTGATGAATCGAAGTTTTACTCTTTGCACATATATGAAGCTTCAAGTTGCTAGGCCTTTCAGTTTATGATAAGATGATATTTAAAGTTTTATACTACATGTATTGAATCTGAGTCAAGGCCATCCAGTATCTCAAACTTGAAAGAGTTTTGGTCAACGTAAATCCATGTCAAGATTCGTTATCATTGTATCAATCATGCTGGCCAAGAAGATGAAAATTTGTTAAAATTAATGAAGAACAACATGACCCAATTAGGCACAAAATGATGGCAATATTCTATCTGAAACTTTTGGCTCAAATGGCCTAAAAATGCAAGTTTAAAATGTCCAATTTAGCAAGTTTAACATGGTTAATTTTACAGACTTTTTAGCACTTGTATTTGTATTTATGTTCCCATACCTGGAAGCCAATCACTACTAATTTCTGAGAAATATTTTCAAAAAGTAACCTATTATGTATATTACCTAAATATTTTAGCAAATTTGTTGAAAATACATTAAAAATAAATGACTATATTTTATAACAAATTTTGGAAAGTTGGCTGCTCAGGGATAAAGCTTAAGTATTGTGAGTTGGGGCCCAGCTCACTACAGAAAAAACTTGTAACGGTAGTAAATAGCCTAAATGTGTAAAGATTTAGGGGCCCAGACTTATTTTAAGGGGTCATGGGCCAATGGGCCCTGCTACTAATAATGAGACCTAGAACTGTAGTAATTATTACATGTATATTAAGAGTTAAGACAAATGAACATTTTTATTCCTCCACAGCTGTGTCTGGTGCATTAGCAGGTGTTATGGGTTTTAGATTTGCCCAAACAAAAAAAATTATGCCAGCAGGATTAGTGGCAGCAATGAGGTACATATAGTCTTGTCTTTAAAATTATGGAGTCTGCCACTGTACCATGTGATGCCACCCCCCCCCCCCCCCTCCATGTTTGTGTGGAACAATTATTTCCATTGGATATGGAATCAAATCAGTTCATGTTTTCTGTAAAAAAAGCACTATTCCAAGAATTTACAATTTAAATGTTTTCCAAAATGTCTTTAACAAATGTTAAGGGGTGTTTGATCATGTTGGACAGCGGCAAACTCCATAACTGTCTGTATTTTGCACTCTAGTTAGTTAATTTTTAAGAGATTTTATTTCCAACATAAGTATACAAATCCAAACCCAAGTTAGATATATTCAAATATGTATTCCATTAAACCTTTCAGGCTATGGTTATGTCTCTTGAAAACATTTTTGCTTGAAGTATCAGTCACATTGACATGGATGCCATCTTTGTAAATCTGACTTTGTTATTTAACCTTTTACATAAAAATAAATATGACCACCGGACAATGAATGTACCTGATTTTGGTTTATACAAAAAGTATACACTAGAAAACAAAGCCATTTATTCTAATCTCCCAAAATAAACATTAAAAATATATTGAAAATATCTAAATTTTGGAGACTCTGGTGTCATTTTCCCGCAATACGACGTCATGTCTCCACAATTCAATTGTCCTTTGATTGTGACTTCACTGAAAGCCGCACATGGGGGTGAAGATAAGCATGTGGAGGTAAAGATAGAAATTTCTTCCATCGTTTCTTCAAGCGGAAATCTCTATCTCAAACATAGGAAGATGGAAGAAAGTATCTTCACTTCCACATGCGTATCTCCATTCACACATGCAGAAATTACATTGTCTTTGTCAATGTTACTCATATTTGAAACCAAAAATTGTCATCAAAATGGAAGAAAAAGAATCAAGACTACTTGCATCTCTGGACAGTCAAGGGTCTCTGGCTACTTGCATCTCTGGACAGTCAAGGGTCTCTGACTACTTGCATCTCTGGACAGTCAAGGGTCTCTGACTACTTGCATCTCTGGACAGTCAAGGGTCTCTGACTACTTGCATCTCTGGACAGTGTAGGGTCTCGCATCTCTGGACAGTGTAGGGTCTCTGACTACTTGCATCTCTGGACAGTGTAGGTCTCGCATCTCTGGACAGTCAAGGGTCTCTGACTACTTGCATCTCTGGACAGTGTAGGGTCTCTGACTACTTGCATCCCTGGACAGTGTAGGTCTCGCATCTCTGGACAGTCAAGGGTCTCTGACTACTTGCATCTCTGGACAGTGTAGGGTCTCTGACTACTTGCATCTCTGGACAGTCAAGGGTCTCTGACTACTTGCATCTCTGGACAGTGTAGGGTCTCTGACTACTAGCATCTCTGGACAGTCAAGGGTCTCTGACTACTTGCATCTCTGGACAGTGTAGGGTCTCTGACTACTAGCATCTCTGGACAGTGTAGGGTCTCTGACTACTTGCATCTCTGGACAGTCAAGGGTCTCTGACTACTTGCATCTCTGGACAGTGTAGGGTCTCTGACTACTTGCATCTCTGGACAGTCAAGGGTCTCTGACTACTTGCATCTCTGGACAGTCAAGGGTCTCTGACTACTTGCATCTCTGGACAGTGTAGGGTCTCTGACTACTAGCATCTCTGGACAGTGTAGGGTCTCTGACTACTTGCATCTCTGGACAGTCAAGGGTCTCTGACTACTTGCATCTCTGGACAGTGTAGGGTCTCTGACTACTTGCATCTCTGGACAGTCAAGGGTCTCTGACTACTTGCATCTCTGGACAGTGTAGGGTCTCTGACTACTTGCATCTCTGGACAGTCAAGGGTCTCTGACTACTTGCATCTCTGGACAGTGTAGGGTCTCTGACTACTTGCATCTCTGGACAGTCAAGGGTCTCTGACTACTTGCATCTCTGGACAGTGTAGGGTCTCTGGCTACTTGCATCTCTGGACAGTGTAGGGTCTCTGACTACTTGCATCTCTGGACAGTGTAGGGTCTCTGACTACTTGCATCTCTGGACAGTCAAGGGTCTCTGACTACTTGCATCTCTGGACAGTGTAGGGTCTCTGACTACTTGCATCTCTGGACAGTCAAGGGTCTCTGACTACTTGCATCTCTGGACAGTGTAGGGTCTCTGACTACTTGCATCTCTGGACAGTCAAGGGTCTCTGACTACTTGCATCTCTGGACAGTCAAGGGTCTCTGACTACTTGCATCTCTGGACAGTATAGGGTCTCTGGCTACTTGCATCTCTGGACAGTCAAGGGTCTCTGACTACTTGCATCTCTGGACAGTGTAGGGTCTCAGACTACTTGCATCTCTGGACAGTCAAGGGTCTCTGACTACTTGCATCTCTGGACAGTCAAGGGTCTCTGACTACTTGCATCTCTGGACAGTCAAGGGTCTCTGACTACTTGCATCTCTGGACAGTATAGGGTCTCTGGCTACTTGCATCTCTGGACATTGTAGGGTCTCTGGCTACTTGCATCTCTGGACAGTCAAGGGTCTCAGACTACTTGCATCTCTGGACAGTCAAGGGTCTCTGACTACTTGCATCTCTGGACAGTCAAGGGTCTCTGACTACTTGCATCTCTGGACAGTGTAGGGTCTCTGGCTACTTGCATCTCTGGACAGTGTAGGGTCTCTGGCTACTTGCATCTCTGGACAGTCAAGGGTCTCCGACTACTTGCATCTCTGGACAGTCAAGGGTCTCTGACTACTTGCATCTCTGGACAGTCAAGGGTCTCTGACTACTTGCATCTCTGGACAGTGTAGGGTCTCTGACTACTTGCATCTCTGGACAGTCAAGGGTCTCTGACTACTTGCATCTCTGGACAGTGTAGGGTCTCTGACTACTTGCATCTCTGGACAGTCAAGGGTCTCTGACTACTTGCATCTCTGGACAGTGTAGGGTCTCTGTGGACAGTGTAGGGTCTCTGGCTACTTTGTCTCTAGACAGTATCAGGTCTAAACTAAACCCTGCATAAACTTTATACTATTTGTTAGAAACATGACCAACAAAAACTATCAAGTGATATTTAAATTTGGTCAAATTGAATAAAAAAAACTTGGCAAAATCTGTTACATCAAGTAAATAAAGATGTCTGAAATTCAGTTAGTTTTCTGCAAGCCAGACATTTTGGCCAATTAGAGATAGAAAATATTATACAATAAAATTTTGAATAAATCTTTTTATAAGTTGAATTTATGGTCAAAATTAATGCAGGGATTATAAATTAAGATTATTGTATTTGCCCTAATGAAAAAAGGTGTCTGAATTTTGTCTGAAAAGTTATGGAATTTTCATGAAAAATTCCAAATTCTTTCTGAAAGTTCTAAAATAATCATGAAAAGTTATTACATTTTCCTGAAAAGTTCTGAAATTTTTCTGTAAAAGTTCCAAATTTTCCTGAATTTTTTACATTTTTACATTTTCAGAATAAATTAGGAACTTTCAAACAAAATTCAGATAAAAGAGTTCAGAAAAATCATTGTTTCTGGTATAACATTGTACATGTATAAGGAATGTAGATACAGTCAAACCTGTCTATAATGGTCACCCAAGGGAACCAGTAAAAGTGGTCTTTATGGACAGGTGACCTACATATACAGGTTTAATAATATGAATAAAGAACAACTGAGACACAATTCTACTGGCCTTTATAAACAGGTGGCCCTTATATAGAGGTGGCTTTTAAGGCAGGTTGGACTGTATTTACAAAAATATTCAACATAAGGGTTTAGTAATTAATTATATTATTCCAATATTAATTAAGTATATGTCTACTACTAGTATTATATTTTCGCATGAATTGTTGGTACAGTTATGTGCTGGATTCTGAAACTTAAACATGAAAATTACTCCATTTCTTCTTTAGTGCTGCAGAAGTTTTAAGACTGACATATAGAATCAAATACCAGTATGATGAAAAATGGAATCCAAAGTGATGATGGACAGAGAATTCTTAAACAGACAATATTTAAATTAGCAGAACTCATATTAAAAGAATTCAGTATACATGTACTTTTATTGTGAAGAGAAAATATAGGATGTCAAAGTTTGAAAAATGTCTGTGTGTGATAGTTAATCTTGACAGTGATTGAAAAATTTTAAGTGTCGTGTGTGTTTTTGCTACTTTGGAAGTGATCAAAATTTTAACGACATCCGTGAGTTTACCACTGACAGTGCTACAATCAATACTGGAAATCACTGCCATAGTAACTTGTTAAATCTTTAATCGGATTAAAGAAATACATTTTTGTGTTTATTTTCATGTTTATGTTTCTGTCAGCTTCCAAAAACAAAAGTTGGGCCTAGTTTCACAGTAAAAAATTCAGTTAAGCTAGAATCAAAATATTATTATGAACATATTCTGTTAGCATTTATCTTTGTGCAATCAATAAAATCTGAAATTTTTAAAGAAACAAATTATATTTGTGCAACATCAAATAAAGATAGAATTATAATAAAATTTTTATACAAAGTTTCATTTTGCATTGAATTCAGATTTAAAAAAAACGATTTCAAAATAAAATTTCCATGATTTTCTGGTTTTGGCAACATAATATAACTTTATATTTTTTCATCAAATTTTGAAATCTATTATATCTTTAGAGATTTTTTATACATTTAATTGTCATTAAATGACCATTATACATTTTGATTTAAACTTTACAGGATTTAATGTACTAGAAACTAGGCTCTGCTTAATGTATCAAGAGTAAGCTCTACATGAAACTTGTACAGATTATTCACAACTTATGTTGAAGCTCACTCGGGCAGATTGATCCTGGTGAAAGAGGTCATCTGTGATCAGTCATTCCAGAAGTGACTACCTTGATATAAGTAAAAAAAATCTTGACTGGAATGTAAAGCAACATTCTAACCCTCACAGGTATAATAGTCTCAAACTATTTTTGTTTGCAACTTTTACAAAATAATGATATAAATACTTGATTTGGAAATCAAACACCGGTAACAGTTACCAGTACAGGTAGAGCCAAACAACATTGACCTGTCCACTTGACCTTTCATAAGGAATATTTATTATGGACCAGAACATTTAATGAAAAGGGAACATGTTTATTTCATCTACTGATACATCATGGGAAACACTAATCACATGATTTGTTTATGTATTAACTGCAAATCCTACCCATGTATTGGGGAATATGAATATTCTTAATGAAAGATCAGGCAGACAGGTCAATGTCTTTTGCCTATACCATTACAATCAGTATGGAAGTAGTCTGACTGTTTTATATCAATTAAGAATATTTCACTTATATTGAGACATCACCATCTATACTATACAGTATACCTTTTATGGTATGTAATGTGACACAAGCCACTATAACACAATTCATACTAGCAACTGGGGATTTTGTGGTAAGTGTTTTACATATATGAAGTCTTCTCTAATGAGCAAGTCCTCTTGCAAAGGTTGGTGGTTTTCTCCAGATACACTGTTTTTTCCTTCAGCCTAGAAACATGCAAAGTAATATTGACCAAAATTTAACACAGTGTCACACTAATTCATATCCAAATCACAATCCCAAAAGCAAAGTTAAAACTTTAGAAACTGACAAATTAAGTTAATCATGTGAACTTCTACCAGGAAGTGAGGCCAGGTGCTGCGGAAGGGCAACCACCTCCTGTCTATCTAGCTAAGGCACCAAATGCTCAAACTTGTTACATTCATCTACCTAAGTAATATCCTGCCAAATGTTGGCAGGCCACATGCGAGATATTACGGTATACCTTTATGAACTGCCTACATAAAGTTGTAAGGCCACAGGTGGGTTATTAATGTATACATGTACCTGTATGGACAGACTACCAAACATCAGGAGTATAACTAGTTAACACTTTACTAAAACCAGCCTATTTTTGTTTCTTCTATAGTTTACTTATGGTGCTGAGGCTGCTTTACAGATTGTATAAGAATTAGTACCGCCGATTACAATGGTCATACCTCCCAGTACTGGTGAGACAGAGGGAGAAAAATAATGACATTTATACATCTTTTTGTGCAATTCAGAATCTACAGCATCTGTGCATGATGTGTCATAAATTTTGTGTGCATTATACATGCATTTAAAAAATGGACCATAATATTTTATGTCTTCAGGTCACTTATGATCTGACAGCAGAGTGTTTATAAACAAGTTAAATCTCCCTTCCTGGTAGCCAAAATTGGCTACTAATTTCCGAGAAATGTTTTCGAAAAGTGACCTATTTTAGGAAATGTATTAAGAAACTTTTTGAATTATCTAACTATATTTTCACAAAGTTCAGATGATTTTGAAATTGTGGAAACCTAAAACAAAGGATGGTCTATACCACCTAAAATGGTTAAAACAGAATACTACACCTATATATGATCATGCCATCCTATGTGTATCAGTTACCACAACCCTGATACTAAAACAAACCTGTTGCATTGTATACGTTGCCATCAATTTTTGAGTGACCTATAGGTGGTCCATCACAATCTGATGACAACATAAACAACCAGTTATTTTAATTTAACGAATAAAGCATGAGCCGATTTGATAACGCACATACAAAGATACGCTACATATTACACCCATATGCGTTACATAAATCAGTCAGTGTTTACTGTTTATAAACCCTCTGCCATCAGATTTTGGACGACTTATATACATTTATACTATTGTTTATACTATTGTTGTAGAAATTTAAAAAAAAACAACAAACAAACATAATAAAAATCTTATTTTATTACTAGATTTTGTTGCCAGATTTTAATTTCTTTGAGTCTTTAGATTGTTGTTTTAATCTTCTTTTGCCTTTGTTCTTCTCCATTGCTGCACCTGAATATATAAACATATATTATAATAATTTTGGTACATTGCATACATATGCTAAATTCACTTGCACCGAGTGGAGCAGAATAATGGTCAGAGTTTTATACAGTCAAGATTTTTTCTCTTACATTGAGGCAGTCAATTGACATAACGCCGGCCACGTCCACAATGTTCTGACAAAGGCCGCCATCATCGTACTAAAGCAGCATCACGGCAACTAATGACATACTAGTGTCAGTGACATCATTTAACTGGGCAATTCAGGCCGAGTTTTCATTCTTTTTGCGTGTAATTCAAACATGCCGGGCCTTTGTCAGAAAATTGTGGGCGTGGCCGGCGATCCCTCAATTAATGGATGGTGAAGGAAACTGGAGTGCCAGGAGAAAACGCCCGCCTTTGTCAAGTGAACTGACAAACTTTCTTACATTAGGGTCTATCCTGAGTGCTACATCATTAATTTGGCATGCTTTCTTATTATTACCATCAATCTTGTACATGGATTTTACACTGGTCACATGATGAAACAAACAGACCCAGTAAGTGAAATGTATATAGCAATCAGAGCTCAATAAGATTATACTTTTCCCTCGGCTAAGATTGGAGGAAGTTTTTCTAAATAGGGAGAAGTTTTTCCGCAGCAAAATTTATGTGGCGACACGTGTTCCAATTTTTTTTTTTAATTTTAAACTGGAACATCCCTCTATTGCTACAATACAGTATGGAGCTTAGAGCTGATTAATTTTATTTTACGCCCAAGTCAAGATGCTTTCACATAAATCAAGGCAGTCAGTTCAGAAATGGTGGAAGAAACCAAAGTGTATGGAGAAAACCACTGACTTTTGGCAGGCAAACCGACAACTTTTTCTTCCATATCTGCTCATGTAAGATAGGGGTTTTCCCTATGTGAGATACGCGTATCTCACATGGCCACGTGACCTTTAGTGACGTCACAATCAAAAGACAATTACATGACGTCATCATGTGGAGAACATGACGTCATCTTGCGGGAAAACGACATCAAATTCTTCAAAATTTAGAAACTTTGAGTGCGTTTCAAATGATAAATATTGAATTTTTTAATGAACCATTTTGTTTTGTAGTTTATACATTTTGTATAAACCAAAATCCGGTACGATCTATTCAATGGTCATATTTATTTTAAAGTAGAATGTCGAATTACAAGCCTCGTCTCTGACAAATGTTCAACCCCTCGGGTAAGATTTTCCTATCCTACATGGATACTCATAATGGATTCTTATAATCTCACTAGGGTCTGTGTCCAATGTGAGATTTCAACCTAGGCTATGAGCGGCACTGTGTGTGCTGGTACCAGCTTAAAACCATTTGTCAACTGAGGTTCCCAATACAGCATAGATGTTCTACAGAAGAATAAGGGTATAAAATGTACAATATTTTTTGCTTAAGTGTGCCACATTATCTTGAGGTTACAACATGATACCCTAGTGTACAACATCATTTTGCTTGTGCAGAAATTCAGATGTACATGTGTATTTCACCTTTGTTTGAGATGGTCTGCGATGGTTTCTTCTTTGCCTTGGGTTTGGCTTTCTTACTTCTCAGCTGTTCTACACCATCACTATCACTGTCACTATCATTATCTGAATCTACTCCTTCATTTTCCAGGTCACTATCTGACACTGCCTCACTGTCACTATGTAATTCTACATCACTTTCATTGTCTGAGTGACCATCACTTTCACTGTCTGACTGACCATCACTTTCACTGTCCGAGTGACCATCACCATTACTTGTCACATCACCTCCTTTCTGGCGTGACTTTTTACTTTCTGTAACTTTAACATCTTTACTTTTCGTTTCAGTTTTATCCATTTTTTGTTTATTTTTCGTAGTAACAGTTTTGTCTACTTTTACATTTTCTGTGGTGTTTTGGGGAACCGACGCCCCATCTCTTACAGCTAAACATGTTAATCTAAACCCAGTATTCTGTTGTGCTAATAAACTTGTGCTTATAGATTGCTGAAAAATTAATAAAACTTAAAGTTTTATTTATAACCTTATAGTAATGTCCATTGATAACTTTGCCACCTGACTGAAATTTATAAAGTTATGCGCTCGACGTGGTAAAAAAAATCATTTCTTATACATGTATGTTCTTTATAAACCACTTTTAATCTAATACCAAACACCTTATATTGCCAAACTTTTACCAAACAAATGGTTGTGATGAATCGAGGTTTAAAAATACATGTTATGATGCCTGTATAATTTTATCGTATGACAGCGAACGAATCTTAGTCACACAAAAAAATTCAAAACAAAGATAAAGTATAAGACAATGTTTTACAAGTCCTAAAATACTTAAAACATGCTTATGCCTTTATGAACAGATTTCAAATTCTCAGAAATTGCAATAATTACATTTGGAAAAAATTTGGAAGTCTGGAAACCACAATAATTCAAGATAATTACACAAAATTCATTCTATTAAACGGATTATCCCTGTTGCACAGGTTCTTATCACAAGTTATATCTGCACAATTTGAGAAAAAGTAAATAATGCATATCTTTGAAAAAATGTCTACAGACAGAAAAATGGACAAGGAAGACGATTTCAATTTTCAATGAATTCAAATGCATATAATACAAGGGTTCTATGCATACAACAGAAAACACCTGTATAATATACCTGTGATAGCGTTACTTTCCATAATTTGATAAAACCATCACTAGATGCTGTAATCAGGAAGTAGCTATCATCTTCATCAGATTTCTTAACCACCAAGCCTCGTAATCTAAAAAAAAACATATACATGTATAGTTTATCTTTCCAAGTTTATCAATACAATAAGTTAATTTACCTTTGAAAAATTCGACTTGAGATTAATACCTATTGAAAATTTACAGACGGACCTGGAATTTACTTCGACATATCCGATATTTTGAGTTATCAGTATTCAACTTGAATGGAGTATTTTAAGTTGTAATATATAGAGGACCAAATAAAAAGCTTCGAGATATCTGAAGTTTCAACTTATCTGATTTCGAGATAACGAGTTTCGACTGTATATTTTATCTTCCCCAATTTATCAATACATGTAGCTTCTAGCTGTAAGTATCCTCTCACGAAGATGCTGCACCTCAGTTTTGAGTCTCATTGGAAAGACTTCTAATATTGAACTTTTTACAGCTCTACTGTGCAAAGGAGATGGAAAGTCCAAACTGATGTTTGAACCAATAACCATCGACTTGAGAGCAATTGTCAGTACCACTCAGTCATGCCCAAATAATATACCTGTTACATGGTATTTGAAATCAATGGCATCATAAAAATTAACTTGTTACAGGGAGAGCTCAGTACCCAAGTGATCTAAAGCCACTGTTTACAAGGCTTCATACCATCTAGGTTCAAGTTCAACTCAAACAGATCTTAGTATAAGACAGTTTGTCAGTTTGCTTGATGAAAGTCAGTGCTTTTCTCTTGTTTCCTTCACCATAGCAAAACTGTCTGCCTCGATACAAGTACAAAAGTATTGATCGAAACATTTAAAACTATCACTTTACTCACACCACTCACTACAGGTGAAAATGATACCCCCGGTAACTTATTTCTATTAGTATTACAAGTACAATGTATGGTATTCTTTACCTTGGCTAATAACATGTGAAACTCTGACTATAAAACGGGGTTACTTATATAACATAACCAAAGATGTAATTGACACTTCAATAAAAGGCTATTTCTATTGCATTTGCAGTGAAAATATCACCAATATCTATTTCATTTATAGAGTGGTCACAAAGTGTACACTGACTGGTAAATGAACAATCTTTGAATGTTGGACAATAGTGGTGTGCGGTATTTCCAGTATACCAGTTTACTGTGGTACTGGTAAAGATACCGTGGTAAAGTCTTTGAATACCAGTATTTTAACATTGGTGCTCTGCTGAAAGGAGGAAACTACACAATCATCCAAAATATAAGAACTCTTCTCTTGACAATAATCTTATGAGATTTTGATAAACTTGAACAATTCTGTGAATTTTATTGTGTGTTAGCATCCTTGATATTCTCAAAATATCCAATGCCCAAATTCCTTAGCTGTTTTTTAGATAGGAATAGATATACTACATGTATTTCAAATCTTAATGGATGTGTGGTATACTGTGGTATTTGGTAAAATACTGTGGTAATTTTTTTCTGTGGTATCCCATCTTTATTGGACAATGATCTTAGGTTTGACCGGTGTCTTGGTCACAATAGCTTGTGCTCTTACCTCACTGTCTCTGTGTCTGTACTATGAAGACATCTTTCTTCTTTGATGTCATGGAAATATATAACTCCGCCATCTCCCCCGTATATCAAAATTCTATCCTGTAAATCATCCAAAATATTTACAGTCAAACCTGTCTATAAAGGCAACCCAAGGGACCTGGTGAAAGTGGCCTTTATATACAGAATAAAGAACAATTGGGATACAATTCTACTGGCCTTTATAAGCAGGTGGTCCTTATATAGAGATGACCTTTAAAGCAGGTTGGACTGTATTTGTTGAATACAATTTTAAGTTCTGACATACCAAGAATAACTCACAACCACTGTTTAATCTCATCAGTACAGTCAAACCTGTCTATAAAAGCCACTCAAGGGGACCAGTAAAAGTGGCCTATATGGGCAGGTGGTCTTTATATACAGGTTCAAATATATATAAATAAAGAACATTTGGGATACAATTCTACTGGCCTTTATAAGCAGGTGGCCCTTATATAGAGGTGGTCTTTAAGACAGGTTAGACTGTATTTCACTATCACATTGTTGGAATTTGATAACTATGGCATTCCAATTCCAATAAATCACTATACATTACACAAATAAGAAATGACAAGCTACCACAATCCTACTTCAACATCCTGAATATACAGTAAAACCTCATTTAAATGCCCCTCAGTAACTTTGTCACCTCAAAATCATAGTCCCTTTTCCTGTAATATCATGGATAATCATCCCAGAAAATTTGCCCATTACCAGTACTTAAGAAGTAGTAGAGGCTTATGACAAAAAGCACATTTTACTGCAGTTTAAAAGCTACTGTCTCGTGCACTTGACCAAAGAAGTCCCATTTGTGGCCATGGCTTTAAACATATAGCAAAAAAACTATCACAAAATTTAAGTGCTGGCACTGCCGGTCATAGCAAAAAATTATTTTTGTTTATTTTTATTTCAGATGACAGCTGACACTAACCTGATAGTTAATGATCAATAACATGAATAAGAAATCCACTTACATTTAGAAAATGTACAGCATTAACTCTTCTATCTGTTGATATTGAGCAATAAATAGAGGCTGTCTGAAATAAACAAAGTCACTAATATTAATGTTACCACCAAGTTAAAAAGGGCCTAGGTGACCCCCTCGGTGACCAATTGGTCTAAAGCACAAACTACACAGCAACTTTCACTGTCTAGGCTTGAATATCACTCTGTACATACCCTTGTTTGAGTGAGTAATGGTGTTTAACGTCCCAGTCAAGAATATTTCACTTATATCGAGACGTTGCCAGATATAGGCGAAAGTGCAGAAATTCTGTGTTGCGCTGATGGCATTATACAGCAGGGTTCTTTAGCGTGCCAAGCCCACCGTGACACGGGACCTCGTTTATTATAAGTTCCCATCCGAAAGAACCGTGACTTTCATTTTGTAATGCCGAGTGCTTGGCGAAAGAACAGTCACTACCCACTTTCAAGTCTTGGGTCAGACCTGGCCGGGGATCGAACCCACAACCTCCCACTTACGGAGCGAGCACTCTACCGACTGAGCTACCGCAGTGGTATACCCTTGTTTGAGAAAGCTTGCCAGTATGCTTGCCGAACATTGATAGTTTTGTCTATGCACTTTAATTTCCTCCACCATCCCTGAACTGACCATTTCCATATAAGTGACAGAATCTTGACTTGGTCACCATTACTCTACTCCACTACAAGTTTTCAAAAGGTTTCAAAATAATTGGTGGAACCATGACAAAACGTGGCTGATTCTCCCTATCAAAAGCTATTTGCAAAACAGATTATAGGAAGCCTTTTGCTTAAGCAATATTTCATGTACATATTTTAACATAAATAAATAAATAAATAAATAAATAAATAAATAAATAAATAAATAACAAACAAATAAAAATCAATCAATCAATCAATCAATCGATCAATTCTGTTGTGTATAACTATTGGTCTGACTTACCTCTACTTTGTAAATATCAAGCTTGTTACTGTAAACTAATACATAGGACTCGCCATCTGGGGACCAGAGAACGATTTCTGCAACTGAAATTAATGAAATATATCACAACATAGTAGAATGAGTAATCTTGTAAATCTTCATTGATTGAGAATCTCCCAATTTAAGAAAATTCAACCTTTAACCGTTTCATGACTCGAGCTGTTTACCAATCAAACTCTTATCTGTTACTGCAACAAAGAAATAAATGTTAAATTTTATAATTAATGTGAAAAATGAACCACAATTTTTTGTTGGACTTCAAAAACAAGTACCGAGTACAAATACATGTATCTCTATCTCTGAAGTGAAATGACATTCGAGATGTCTGAAGTACAATGTCTGGGGCTAAATTCTTAATTCTGGAGAAGGTGGCTTAAGACATACAATGGAGTGCAAAGTAATAAAACTAAAATTATCATTTTCAAATTTCATTTCTTCTAGAGATAGGCTAGACCTTTAGAACATCTCACCTTGTTTGATGTTGGTAACATATGCTGACTTTCCTGACACTAAATTCCACGTTCTCAGCGTCTTATCTTTACTGACAGATAATGCCAACTTTCCACTCGGATGTACTGCTATACAATAAACAGCTGATCTAAAATAAGACAAACAAGAAATCAATGAGCTTAGTATAATCCTGCTTTCAGTAAACAGTAAGTAGATGTCTGGTAGACTTGAAATTGGTACTTGCGGCATGGGGCCTCATACTGAACTCAAATACAGAATTTCAAGTGGCTATGTTATTAAATTTTTTGTTTTGGACGAAGAGAGGTAAACGAGTACATTTTCTTCAAAGCAGGGGTATAAATAGTGAAACAAATGTATACTGGCAACAGTTTCAAGTGTTAAATAAAGTAAATAGAATTCTGCCTGTTTCAGGTAACACATTTTACTCAATATTTATACACAAGATAAATGCTGCAAGCCTTGGACCTCTTGACAAGTCTTGCATCAGAGTCACTGAGTTTGTGACATTGAATATCAGGAAAACTTTCATAGACAAGAGGCCCATGGGCCTTAACGCTCACCTGAGGAAGAGTACATATCTTATGCAGAGGTTCAATAGCCAATGACATTAATAAAAAAGAATATCAAAATTTTCAGCAGTAAGGGCCAATAATATGCAAGTATTTTTGCAAATTAATTATAATAATTATTATATAAGTATGCTATATATAACATATTTAAAGTCTAGCTACAATATATTATTTATAAACAGCTTAAACATCTGTATATTAAAATGTGCATTAGGCCAATACCTACAATATTCCAATATACATGCCTATACAAAGAGTTTATAGTTTTTGAGATAATTAACCATTTAAGTATTCGTTTGCATCTATGACCTTGACCTTTGAACCTATGAACTTCATTCATACATCAAAATGATTGTTGTGCAAATGCCTACAATATTCCAATATACATGCCTATACAAAAAGTTTATAGTTTTTGAGATAATTAACCATTTAAGTATTCATTTGCACCTTTGAACCTATGACCTTCATTCATATATCAAAATGGTCGATAGGCCAATACCTACAATATTCTAATATACATGCCTATACAAAAAGTTTATAGTTTTTGAGATAATTAACCATTTAAGTATTCATTTGCATCTATGACCTTGACCTTTGAACCTATGACCTTCATTCATATATCAAAATGATTGATAGGCCAATACCTACAATATTCCAATATACATGCCTATACAAAAAGTTTATAGTTTCTGAGATAATTTACCATTTAAGTATTACTTTGCATCTATGACCTTGACCTTTGAACCTATGAACTTCATTCATATATCAAAATGATTGATAGGCCAATACCTACAATATTCTAATATACATGCCTATACAAAAAGTTTATAGTTTTTGAGATAATTAACCATTTAAATATTCATTTGCAGCTATGACCTTGACCTTTGAACCTATGACCTTCATTCATATATCAAAATGATCGTTAGGCCAATACCTACAATATTCCAATATACATGCCTATACAAAAAGTTTATAGTTTTTGAGATAATTAACCATTTAAGTATTCGTTCGCGTCTTTGACCTTGACCTTTGAACCTATGACCTTCATTCATATATCAAAATGATCGTTAGGCCAATACCTACAATATTCCAATATACATGCCTACACAAAAAGTTTATAGTTTTTTAGATAATTAACCATTTCAGTACTTGTTTCCATCTGTGACCTTGACCTTTGAACCCATGACTTTTATTCATATATCAAAATGACCATTGTGCCATTACCTACAATATTCTGATATACATGCCTATACAAAAAATTCAGTTTTGCAGAAAATTAACTATTTTGGTATTCTTGGACATCTGTGACCTTGACCTTTGAACCCATGACCTTGATCTATGTATCAAAATGATCGTCATGTCAATACCTACAAATAACTGAAAATCCTACGCCATTATCACAAGAAATGTTAAAAAAATAGCATTTTTTATCAAAGGTCAAAAACTGGGACATGACCTTGACCTTCGACCTTGACATCAATTGGAAGAAAATTGCAAGACAAGATCAACAGTGAAAACTCCATACAATTATCTTCAGCCGTTATGAAGTTATAACAATAAATGTCTCATTTTAAAAATTACGTAATTTTACGCAAAAAACGCATAACCTATTTTTCGTCTAATTTTCATGAAAAACACAATTTTAATGTTCCCAGGTATGCTGAATCCAAATATCTAATCAAAATTTGCCTGCACCTTTTGGTTTTTGAGAAGAAGATTTTTTTGTCTTTTTGCTATTTTTAGTAACATCTTGTTGGGCATGGCCAAACCCCGAACAAAATTTTGAAAGGCTGTTACCTAGGCATGATAATCACCAAGTTTCATCAAATATGGCCCAGTAGTTTTGGAGGAGAAGATTAAAATGTAAAGTTTACACACGACGCACGACGGACGACGGACGGTGATAGATTGCAATAGCTCATCTGAGCCTTTGGCTCAGGTGAGCTAAAAATCCAACAAACGTTATTCGAGTTTTGTATTCCTCCTTCAATATTCCCTTTATTAACATTTGCCATTACACAAAGAGACAGTATGTGAAATGGTTTTTTAAAGTTGAATAAAAGCAATGCAAGTTTCTTTCTGAAGAACATTTATTTAATATTTTGAGATCCTTACTAGAAAACACATTATTACATAGTATTACATACTTGTGTCCCTTGAGTGTTTTCAGACATTCCCAGGTGAAAGCTTTCCAGATACAAATAGTTCCATCTTCGCTGGCACTAAACATGTGTTTACCTTTGTAAAACTCAACCCATGTGACAGAACCTACAAAGATATAGTTATCAGATAAAGTATGCAGCAAGAAATCAAATTAACTGATTAACTGGTTGTGGTTTTACACCTCAGTCAAGAAATTATCACTGATATTGATATGTCCCCAACTAAGGTGAAGTGGCAGAAATTATTGCCTTTGCAGTGCCCTCTGGGCAATGGGCAGGGAGGGTTCTTTAGCATGCTACACCTACCATGACATGCAACATAGGTTTCATTTAGGTCTCTTTTGGAGGATCCCTAGACTTTCATTTTTAAATGTCAAGTGCTTGGCAAAAACGGTATCTATTTACTTTCAGTCTTGCTCAGACCCTGGCCAGGGGTTCAAACCTATCCTCCAGCATACAAAGTGAACATTATACCAACAGAGCAACCATAGTGTTATGTAAATAGTTAACAGTAAAACTTCAATTCATCATTCATCAAACCTGAGACTCATAAAAATGAATTTTTGGACTTCAAAATAATGTGGCGATAAATGAGGTGGCAAAGTTATTGAGGGGCCTTATAACAAGTTTTTATTGTACCTGAATGGTGTACTAGTGATCCCAATTCTGATCGTTTCTTCAAATTAAATAATCTTATAGATTCGTCCGTACTCCCAGAGGCTAGAATAGATTTAGCTGATATTGCTAAAGACTTTACACATCCAGTGTGTGAATGGTCCGTAAAACTCTGTTCAAACTGATATTCCTAAAACATAAAGTAAAATAACAAATTTTAAACTTTTAAGTTTATGGAACAAGAAGGGAAGAAAATGCTGGGCTAGACCATGGCTCAAACCCAAGACCACCCATACTACAGGAAAACATGCTACCAACTTGTCCTCCGAGACTGCTAAATTTATTAATCGCTTACTTTGCCAAGGAAAAAGGAATGCCATCTTAAAATAAATATTCCATTAAACTTTGAACCAGAACAATGGCAACTTCAAATTCTAAACAAATATTAAAATTTAATACAGCATCAAAATTATGACATAACAGTGAATTCAAATTTTTATTTTAGAAAAAAAAGTTTTTACATTTTGTTCCAGAAAGGTACTTGGTAGTTCCCAGAACTATTTTTGGATAATTAATCTACCCTTTATTTGACACTGTTGGGTGGCATCTAAACAAAATTGATGCGTTTAATATGTTGGTTACTTTACTTTACTTTGCACCTATCCAGAATATTAGGATTGTAACTGTGTAATAAACAGATATAGAACTGTAGAACAGGCAATGGGAAGGTCCTGTGCTCAATCAAAATCAGTCACAGAATCCATTACCTTGCCAGAAAACATATCCGTCTTACACGGCAACATTTACCTTGTCGATTTTTACCAGTCTATATCCTAACAAAACCTCATCGTATGAACCAACAACAACCTCCATTTTCTCAGAATGTAGATAGGCTGGCTCTAGGGTGTTAGTACACACGTGTGGGAAATATACAGACTCTTCTTCGTCCAGAGATAGGAAACTGCAAAGTAAAAACGTACCTTTATCAAAACAGACCCATTTAATGTAGTCAATCTGGGTCAAAATCTCATGTCTATCCACCAACCAACCAACCAACCAAGAATGAATTATCTGTTTCATTTCAAATGGAATATTAAAAACAAAATATATCATTTTGACAAGAAATTATTTGCTGCATCAAGTTATGTACCGGTAATTGCAGAATTTTTGGTGAAAAAAAACAACAAAAAAGTTTTTAAGTAATCCTTACCAGTCATCCAAATGTCACAATGGAGATTTTGTGTAGAGGGTAGAAGTTTACATTATTGAATATTACCTGACCCATTATGCAGATTAAGATTGGGTACATTACCTTATAAATACATGACAACGTGTAGACCTACATTTCAAACATGTTTGGATTATGGAAACACCAACTTTTCTATGTTGATCATATAAAAATTCCGGCTTATGCGTTTATAGAGTGCATTACAACTACATTGTATTAACTTTGGCACGCGTTTAGCTATAAATAGCACAGTGTTTAATATATTGTACACAAACATATATTACTTTATATACACTTGAGAATGAATGCTAATTTTTATATGAAATACAAAAACGGTCTAATGCCTATATATGCATATGATCCATAGCCTGCCCTGTCTACCTTCCCACCACACTCATGATACACAAGTGCAAAATTTTAATGATAGTTTCTTAAACAAATTTTTCCTTTTGGTTTCAATTTGTTTCAATATGTATAGTCCGTTATAATACGTTGGTTCGTATTCTAAGGAAATAGTAACTGTTGTGTATTATTTTGGAATTCTAGATGTCGGTCTCTCACGGTAAGCAGGTAAGTACTGTATCATGTCTCTGATCATACTTATCTTCCTTGCTTATTTTAATTTTAAGCAGCGACATTTCATATGTCGCTGTTCAAATAAAGGAATTTCCTATTCCTGCAAAAAAATTGTTATTTGCAATTTGATCAAGTTTAAAGAACAATATCATTAAAAATATACAAGCTGCGAAATATAATAGTTATATTAATCATGTTTACAGATCATAGCCTGTAAGGGAATATATATATGTGACCAAATTTTAAGATCTAACTTATCTTCTAAGGATGTCCGGTTCCAGTCTACTTTTGTTCTAAAAGAGAGTCTATGTTGTCTGTTGTGATATATAGAAAGCCAAGAACACCTGCATACAAAGTACTGAAGGCCATTATATCGTAGAGGACGGCGATCCGCATTTGACAAGTGATGGTCACATACTGATAGGTAAGTTTTGGGGAAGGCTACGTTGAGCCAGATGGTGCATGTTTTGTGATGTCTGGATTCTGAAGCAAAAAGATTATTGTTCCACGCTATAATGTCCAATATGTCGACAGACGCTTCTACATTATGGATGGGAGATGTAAGTTAAAGTTTGTAGCTAGCAACTGGGTTTAGAAAACATTTACTTTTTAGTTTTTAATGTGTATATGCGACCCTATTTTGATCAGCAAGTTTAGGTAGTGCCAGTGGAATTATATCTGGTGTATAACATGACATTTGGCTTATGATATGGGACCATGCTATGGCAAATGTCATATAGTTTTAAAGAACTGTAAAATTTATTTGGAGAGAAACTGATAATTCAGTAAATAAATGCAGTGGGACTGAGGCTGTCATGGTATTGTTGTGTTGTATAGAGTAGATATAATAGAGTGATTTACTGCCAGACTTTCTGGTCCGGATCTTTTAGTGTTGTGGTAGAACACTCGCTTTTCATCCAGGAAGACTGGGTTTGATTCTCGGCTGGGGCACTGAGACAGTGAGGAACCTGGAAGTAGGTTTTTTGTCTGGTGTTTCCTCCAAGGGGTCTACAATGCGAGTAATTATTTGTAAATGCGAGTGAATATGTCAAATTCACTCGCCCATGTGCGAGTATAAAGTAGAAAGTCAAATCCGGATTTTCCTTTCTGTTTTCGACAACAAAATTACTCTTATCAAGCTTAATCTTTAAAGCGCTTTAAATCATATAGCTCCAATCTGTAAAGTTGTTAAGCGTTTGTGTGATCACATTTTCAAGTGTCAATTTCATCGCTATGAGTCATAAACAAAATCGGCAAATATATTTATTTTTCAAGCCACGAGTAGGAATAAAAATCCAGAAGCTTCGAAATTTCTAATGTTATCAATGACCAGGAAGAAACGACCTCGTCTACGACTCGGTGCCAATGATCACTTGATGGAAAAACAAACGTAATCCTCTAAACTGACCTGAAATTCATGGCTCCGAACGGCTTTTTTATGATATTGATGTTGCCTTGCCTCTTCAAAATTAAGCAATAATGGTAAATAATTCCAGTCTAATTGAATCCCAGTTAAATTGTATTTATAAAAAAAATATGTGGAGAGTAACATTTTTGCTCTGGCTAGTAAACATCTCGGGTTTACTAGCCAGAAGGCTAGTGAAAAAATTTGCAATCGTAGAGCCTTGCCTCCCCGTTACATAAGTGTTGCCAAAGATTAAAATATTTAATGTTTGCTTTGGAAGTTATGCAAATAAAATAATCCTAATAACTTGCATCAAGTCATACAAGTTTATTTTTCAAATTTTGAAAACGTGTAGGGGAAGGAGAAAAATTGGTAGGGGAAGGAGAAAAATGCAGGGAACACGAGAATCAAACCTCGAACCTCCCACACTATATAGGTGAGTGCTCTGCCAACTGAGCTACCCTGACCACAATATTCTTCCCCTTTTTTTGAGTTTGACATTCGCCTACATTGGAAATTTCATCCAAATTTCCTTGGTTGGACATCATATGGCACAAAGTTGCCAGTCCAATACTTCTGAGGGCCACACTGGCCAACAATCTGCAAAAGGAATAAAAATAAAATACAAGGTCAGACTGGAGATTGAACTTGAGACCTCGGCTCCCACACTATAGGCAAATGCTTTACCAACTGAGCTACCCAGATTGCAACATATGGCCCTATTTTAGAAGGTCTGGGCCAAGATGACTTCAACTACATTTCTAGATTGAACACTGGAAAAGGGAAAAATATGTTTGATTATTTTTAGTTCCATTTGTGGAAAAGTTTAATATATTGTGCCCCAGGGTAGGTATGCATAGATCAGATAGATATCCGATTCCAAAGTCAGTCATGACCAGACATTTTTCTGTCAACTATCCCATTGTAAACAAAGTTTGGAAGGGATATAGGATTATGCCAATGCATATGTATGTTACACTTTCCTTTTCAGCGCTCTAAAAATTTTATTTCTCTGCAGCATTCAGTAAAACATGACACAAGGGTTTATGATGGTAATATCTCGGATAAGTTCATGTATTGTATATGGCAAAGTTAGGCAAACCCAAATTGACAAGAGTTATTGCCCTTTGTTTATTTGAGTGAAATACTGGCATTTCTGACAGCGCTGTATTGGGAGGGGATTAGTATCACTTGTGATGCCTTGCTTAAATAGCAATGTCACTTAAAATGAAAATAATTTCCTGTATATCTATTGTAAGAACTGTTTAGAACATTGTTAATCAATGATAACTGATTGAATCAGAATATTTTCATCTTTCAGCTGGAGCCGTACATGGATGAGTATTTCATAACAACAGCATTTCAGTCAATGGGACAAACAGCTAAATCTATCAAACTCATTAAGAATAAAATGTCTGGGTAAGGGTTATTATTTAATTATTTAGCTTATTTGGATTATGAAATTTTACAAAATTGTTTTTTATTGGGCATTCTTAAAAGTTAGTAAATCCAGCCAGACCAGCTATAATTATGCCCCCACATCTGCCCTGCAAACTTAGTTTGAAGGATATGGTCAACAGTAATCCAATCTCAGATGATATTCTTGGAACTATTCTTACGACAAACACAAGACTTGTGTCAAACTATTTGATTGACTGCCTTAATATGCGAAATTTAACTATAATAACTTAATTCATTATTCTGGCGAAACTAATTTATTGTACTGTTGTACCATAGACAGTCTCAAAATGCCATATAATTGATAGTGCATCATAAGCCTACACAGGCTGGCCGGTAGATTTATATGTGAAAGTCATCGCACACGAAAAAAAATGTAAATCGGTTTGCACTTTAAAATAAAAATTATTATACATGTATTATTATGATTCCCCACCACCGAAGGTGGGGAATCATATTGTTTTCGTTCTGTTTCTTCTTCTTATTATTATTATTATTCTTATTATTCTTCTTCTCAAGACCATATGCTGCAGCATATCTCGGGAACGGCTTGATGGATTTAGATGAAATTTGCTACCAATAATCTGTTGTCTGTGTAGATAATCAAGACGCGTTTATTTTCGTTATCTTGAAGGTGGGTGGGTGGGTGTAAATCAATACGTAGTTAAATACCCGGGGAAACCAATTCTGAATGGACATAAGCTGGTTACGACACCTTAATTATACAAAGCCAATGCTTTCACGTATGAGTTAATCTGATTAGTGACCGTTAAAAACTTGGCGATTTTTAAAACCACAGCTTGTCAAGTCACACGCCTGTACATAAAACCTTATACAATGAGATGAATGGTGTATACAATTTGCCTTGATAGATCAAATGGCTTGGGGGTTTTCTGTTAATCACTGACTGTGGAAGTAGAAGACTGCCCACTTTTTTAAGTTTACACCATTGAAATGTCCTTTTACTGACTGACACTTTCCTAATGACCGGTATGTCGAGTACAAAAATTTGTAGTTATAGTCGGAAATGAATCTTCCGAGTAAGCCGCCACTCTGTTACTATTAACACTTTTCAAATAAGAGATGGACAATTATTTCAGGTATTGTTCAAGTTTAAGATAAAATATTTTGTGTCTTTTTTATTCGATTTAAACATAGGAATTTTCGTAATTTGGACTGAAAGTTCACTTCGATTTAAACATGGGAATTTTCGTAATATTTCGTTATTTGGACTGAAAATTTGCTTCAAATTCGGCATATCGAATTAACTAACAAATTTACATAGAAATACATAGCGATCTGACGGGACCATTTGTATCATTTCGATTTAAGCGAAATTTCGATTCAACCGATTTCGAATTAACGAGAGTCGACTTTATTTCTTTTGCATCAAAAACACCTAAATAATCTATAGAGCAATGAAGATCTGAGTCTTTTAGATGCTGGAAATAACAATATGAGATTTATTCCGTATAATACACCTAAACTAATATGTACCTCAACGTGTTGAAAAGTACGTTTTTTCAATAGAGGGGGGCTTTTAAATCGGACTATATATACAGCGTCGATCTATTTCAACACACTATACACAGAGTTAACATACATGCTTCATATAAAAATGTCCGTCTTTTACTATTTTGACTGAGTAGATGTATCGTTATGATCATGAACCTCAAACATATAGGAATAACCGATATAAGTCGCGTAATTAAAATACAAACAGATGGCCTCCTATGATGTGTATTGCGCATTGAATCACGATTATTAATCAATAAACTTTTTAGAAAAAATATTAAATAAACATCACAAAGGGTAACTTTTATTATATTTTATTTTGGATTTTACAATAATTCCGAGTCCATGGGTGTTTATACTGTCTGACGACATCGGGAGGGCACCTGGGTATATCCTCAGGCAGTGTCGACACGCTCCAATATTACTTGGATCTACTTGCCCATCATTAGAAGGTCTTACATTCGGACCTAAGACAATGATCTTAACTCAGTCGTTAATTACTGTGTTTATTTAGTGACACTTGCCAATCCGTCACTGGCTTCAATGTGTATCCACCTGTTAATTACTGGTGACCAAGATACCGGTGAACTTTGAAAACTTGTGGCCAGAAAAATCGCAAAGCGCCGGGTTTTGTCGCTAGTTAAAGAAAAAAATCGCAGTAAGCGATGCCCAGCGCAATCCCTCCCATACGTGTTCATTCATTGTAACACGCGGCGACGCCAAATCAGAGGCCTGAGATTTCTTATTCAATAAAATTCATTGAAAACGTCACTTCCTATGCCGAGAAGGCCTTCCAATGTACGATTTTTCTCAACCGAAAACTTTAATTCAAATCTACTTTAACTTTCAAAGAAATTTTAAAAAACAATCAAGGTATGATTTGTTTTTAGTTTACCAGGTCGGCGCGGTACAAATGTTCTTTATACACATCTGCCTTTAAAATGTAATTGTTCATCAAGGCAATATATACACAACATTAAAAACGCATGTGACGTGAAAATCACAAGATTTACCCTTTTTGGCGACACAGTAATGAAATTGGCAACAAAATTTTACAACTGGCGATTTCCTTGACGACAGACTTTTACAACCCAGCGCAAACCCTGCTAGGGTCTTTTCACCAGATAATTTATGGATGGTGGGGAATCATACGTAACTGGTATCCCAGTTACAATCTCTAGTTATTATTATTATTATATGTAGGAATCATCATTACTGTTTGTCTGTCTATACATCTGTCTTATATATAATTGTGTTCATAACTTTTATATCTATGGATGGATTTTTATCAAACCTGGCTCAAAACTTAAAACCTGTGAAATCTTAATATCATTTCATTACATTTATTAAATCCAAAATAATTAATAATAACAGTTTTTTTGTTTAAACTGCAACACATTTTATCTGAAATTCAAATTGGAAATAACCCCCCCCCCCCTTCCCCATTATTTTTTTTATATAAATAAAACTATTTCAGGTTGCCAGCTGGATATTGTTTCATCACCTTTGCAGATCCAGAAACAGCTCATGATTGTATGTTGAAACTCAATGGGAAAACTATACCACACAGTTCACCAGTAAGTTCTATTATCATATAAATTTTTTAGTTCATAGTGGACCTTTGTGGTAGAGTGGTCTAAAGTGTCAGCTTATTGATCACATCGCCTCTAACTACCTCGGTTCAAATTCCAGTTAGGGCAGATCCTAGTGTAAAAAATTTTGTCAGTGTCACTGTAATTGTCGATGGTTGGTTGTTTTCTCCAGGCACTCTGGCTTCTTCCATGATCTCAGAACTTGATTGCCTTGTTGTAAGTGAAAGAATCTTGACATATGTATAAAACTGCATTACTCCACTCCACTCCAGTAATAAACATCATTTGATGTAACTTGTGTTTAGTATTTTGTTTAACTGTACCAATTGATGATCTCTCATTAAACACCAGTACAAATTCAAAGATACAGCTGAAACACCATGATGAGTCCTTGGCACAATTAACGGATTGCTGACCACGTCCACAATGTTCCGACAAAGGTATGGCGTGCTTGAATTACACACAAAATGAATGAAAAGTCAGCCTGAATTGTGCCATTTAATGACGTCACTGATACTGGTACGTCATTATTGTGCGTCTTTTATACTTTAGAGACAGTCCTTAATTAAAATTGCTATATTATTATTCGGTGTCTCATAAAATAACCACAATATTTGTGCTTAAAAACTAAAATACTAACAAGGAAAAATACACGAAAAATTGAAATCATTACATTTATTTCTGTATATAGAGAAAAAATCAGCAAATTTACAAATATTGCAATTAGACTAAGAGCTAAAACACCCGTTATGGACCCCATGTTCTAAACCATTGATATTCACACCTGAATCACATTGTATTATAGAATTTTGTTCACTTTCAAATAATGTGATCCTAATGCTTTTTCACAAATAAAAACACTTCAAAACTTTAAAACTACATTCTTCACGTCATCTGGATAATTTCTTTTCCATGATTTTGCCAAAACTGATGCCAATAATAATTATGATATATAAGTGATTTACATTGTAATTGTTGACCTTAGTTGAACCTTTTAATATATGCATATGGGGTAACCTAGGGAACAGACTACGGCCGTATTTAAGTGAAAAATGTAAAATTTTCTCTATGTAGAAGAATAACGGAAAAAGTAAAGATAAAACTAAAAATATTTTTAGATGCGCTTTTTGTTTCCAAAACAAAATATGATTGTTAGGTTTCGAAAATGTAAAAGGTATAAAAATTATTTATGAAAACGACTGTCTTGTAACATTAAAGATGCTCAATAGTTGCTGTGACGCTGCCGTCTGATACGGTGATGGCGGCCAGTATCGGAACACTGTGGGCGTGGCTGGCAATCCGTCAATTTTGTTACAGTATTTTGACTTGATTCATGTCATTAACCCACAGTATACATTGTTTCAATTTTAGCCAAAGCGGTTCAAGTTAAACAGTGCCTCACATGGAAAAGAAGGTGGAAATCCCACGTATGTATGAAGTTCTTGGTATATCTCCATTTTTTTTTAACTTTTATACTTTAGTTCCACACACTGCAAATTAAGAAATTTTCGTGTCAGCTAAAATTCATAAGAATCATCATTTCAATAAATAAACCTCTCCATGCAGAATGATTTATATTTCTTTGATATTGGCAAGTAATGAGATAAAAATGTAGTTTCTATTAAAATCTGTTGAACAAATACCAAGAAATTGACTTTGTGTGGCCTTTATTTCAGTAATCATATGGTATGATTTATTTATTGTAAGTTTTTGATTTGTGTATTATGTAGAAAAACTATTTTGTTATTTATTTCAGACCAGAATTTTCCTTGTTTGTTGGTGATTTAACAGATGATGTAGATGACTATGTTTTATATTACGCCTTTAGCAAAAGATACAGATCCTGTAGATCAGCAAAAGGTAACTCTCTCTCTCTCTCTCTCTCTCTCTCTCTCTCTCGCTCTCTCTCAAAACCAGAATTTCCACTGTTTGTTTGTAGATAGCTATATTTTATATTACGCCTTTAGTAAATGATAAAGATCCTGAAGATCAGCAAAAGGTAGCTATCCCCCCTCTCTCTCCCTTCCTCGCTCTCTCTCTCTCTCTCCACCTCTCTCTCTCTCTCTCGCTCTAAGAGTCTCTTCCCCCCCCCCCCCCCCCCCCCCCCACCCCCCTTAACAAGTTTTAACTACTTCTCCATTGAATACTGTAAACTGCTTAATGTTAGTACATACCTGTACTTGTTTTAGCAGTTTTACTTTATGATAAAATAAGGGCATGTTTATTTTAATCTTCCAACTTTTTATGTGCACACCAAGCTACTTACCCGTTATGCATGATTTTAGCTCAATTTTATTTTAGTGGAAAGGTCGGTCAGACAGGGTTCGTACAGACCTGGAAAAGTCCTTAAATTTTGAGGTTTGCCCTAAAAAGACCCTAAAAACAAGTCTGACCCTAAAAAGTCTTTGAATTTATCCTGAAGGTTCCTAAAAAGCCCTTGATTTTGGCCAGTTGGTTGTCTGTATTCTGATATTAAGTTGTTGCGAATAGACTGATATATATAAATTAATTAATTAGTTGCATTGAAATGAGCAATTTAAAGGTACCTGGCCCTCCCAAATGCCTAACTTCAACCTCCACTTCAAGAGTCGTTACTATGGGCACATTGTTTTATTGATTTGATTGCCTTTGCACCAATATTGTTTTTGCTAAAACTGTCCCTTTGATTAGGCCTTAAATTTGCAAATAAGACCCTTAAAAAGACACTTAAAAGTCCTTAAATTTGGAATCCAAATGTCTGTGCGAACCCTGGGTCAGACCATGAAAAAGCACTGAAGTGCCACCAAAGTTTCTATCTTTATAGTAACCATTCATCATAAGGATTTGGCCTTACTTAAAGTCATTGGTCTCTTGTATCAATTTTAAGGTTGTATCTAAAGACTTTATATAACTTTGTTATTTCAGTTGTTTTAGAGGGTAATGGTAGAAGTAAAGGTTATGGATTTGTACGATTTTCTGAGGAAACAGACCAACAGAGGGCTCTGATAGAAATGCAACACATGACTGGTCTTGGAAGACGACCAATCAGAGTTAGTTTAGCAACACCAAAAAGGTATACATACAAATGTACACCATAAGTGTCAGAATAATAACCTATCGGCAAAGTTAAAGAAGAGGTTTTAATAATGTACCAGTAGTTGAAATGAAAAACATACGTGTCAATGTCTAAATCACAATCCAAAAAAAATGTAAAAAAAAAACCAAAAAAACATTGCACATTTGAAAATTCAGTTAAACATGTGAACATCCACCAAGAAAGTGAGGTCAGTTGCCCAGAAGGGTAAGTATCTCCTGTTTAGCTAGTTACATCTGCCACATGTGCAATCAAAATTGTGAATGTAAGGGGTAAAATGATTTTTAAAAAATCATGCCTGTTAAAACTTTTACAGAACTGATTTATTTTGTATTTCTTAAACTTTTGACAAATTTGATATCAAATGTTTTAAAAAAATAACCCTGATTTTATATGAAATTTTTTACTGTGCATCACCATCACCGATAATTTTATATGTTACACACTTGTGTTATATGTAATGTGTATATGTTTTCCCAACAGGCCATTACCACCAGAGATGTCGGGATCAGGAGTACATTACAGTCATTACTACGGCCATAACTACCCATACAGTAATACATACTATAACTACTATAACTCACATTCATACTACAACCAGTATTACTCTAATGATTCTGTAAGTATGACTTTGTTGTATAAAATACAGACAGCTTCAACAACATGACTACCATATTTTTTTTACCAATCTTATGTAATTAGGGGATAGGTTTTAATATGGCATTCCTAGATTTTCATCCCTGCCCACCCCACTTTTTCGGCCCACCCCAGAATTTTTTATTTATTTTTGTTGTGTTCTTAATAAGTTTTCTTTCAGGCACTTTCTATTGTTATTACTGTTATTTCTTTTGAATCTGAAAATAAAAAATAAAATTCCCACCCCCACCCCTACCCCCTGGTCCAATTATGAATAAAAATTTATTAAAATTTAGGAATTAATTTTATATGACCCTAATGTATCATCACGAAATGGCTACAAATAGCACACTGCTGAAATTAATAAATTTTAGAAATAAAGTTCTGAACAAAATGTTAAGTGATTAATTTAAAAAAAAACAGCGTAAAATGATGTCTGAATTAATAATTAGAAAATCAACAAAAAATATGTCCTGATACATTTATTTTCAACAGCAATGTAAATTTTAATGGCTTAATCTTGCATATCTGTTTAACTGAACTTTTGTGTGTCAAAAGGGGTTTGTTTTGTTTACAGATTTAAAAATGATATTTTCACCATTTGTTCAGTCAGATTTTAGCTGTATAAAGGGGTTTGGAAATAAATCAAAGGAGAAAAACACAAAACAAAAAAGAAACAGAATTTGGTACTTTAAAATACATGTACTATGGCAATAATGGGGGTCACTAAATACTTTAGAGATAAGTGAGGTAGCAAATTTATCTAGGACATTATTATGAGGTTTTACTGTATAAATCAAGTCAGGTAATTATTTGATTATTTTATTTTACAGTCTGGTTATTATGATTATCACCAAGAAGATGACTCTGATGTTTTAGAAGGTATGTCAATTCTTTGATATGGAAGATTTAGACCCATTTACAGTCAAGCCGGTCTATAAAGGCCACCCAAGGGAACCAGTAAAAGTGGCCTTCATGGGCAGGGGATCTTTATATACAGGTTAAATTAATATGAATAAAGAACAGTGGGGATAGAATTTTTCTGGCCTTTATAAGCAGGTGACCCTTATACAGAGGTGGACTTTAAGGCAGGTTGGACTGTATATGACTGTAACAACCTAATATAATTATAAATTTGTGTAAACTTCAGTTACAGTGAAACCTTAATTCATCACTTACATTTGTTCACACAGAATTTGGCATTATAATTGGATTTGATGATGACTCAAGAGAGATTGATAAAGAAAACCATAAGAAATAGTCCTTGGTATGGTACTTAAAAATACTGGGACAATAAGCAAAGTGGAAAAGTTACCAAGGGGTATTGTTTAACAATTGCTCCATCGTGTTCAATGTCAAATCATTGCTACAGTGTTTTTGCTACACATTTATCTGTGAACTGGTATAACAACTCTATGTAATCATGGGGTCCCTGATTCAAAATTCATGTACTGCTAGGATTTTTCAGAGGTGTGCCATTTTCAAAAACTTCTGTCTAAAGCCCATAACATCAAAATATTTGCATTCAAATAATGTTAAATATGGCATACTAAGGTCTTAATAATGGAGTCATTGCACAAAATAAGGGTCCTTTCTAGAAAAAAAAAACCACTGTTCATGTAAAGTTTATGAGACATGTTAGTAATATATATTTATTTGTTTTACAGAGCCAGAACTAGAGGTTGATGTAGACAGATATAACAGAGATTTCATGGAACAGAGTGAGGTAGGAATACACAAAGCAATGTATCTATTTTTACTGCCATGTAAAGCTGAAATAATGCTGACGGGGGAAAAATCTTTTTTTTTAATTGTTTTAATTAACTGTATTTGTGACAGCCAATTTTTCAAAAAAAAAATAATTGAAGTGAATCATGGTATCAGTCTCTAGTTGTAATTGAAAATGACTGTCTGTATTGTCTTTTACCATAGAATATATCCGTAGAGATAGTTATTCAAGATGTGGGTATTTTACATATTCATTAAATTTAATACGTTTTCTTGCAAAAATTTGCTAAATTCGCTGTCACAAGTGCAGTGACACAAACAGTAGAAATATATATTTGACTGTTGACAGTATTGTATATACTTTTACTTTGAAGAATTAGCATACTGTAGATTTGGTTGAATATCCAACCCATTTTTCACCTTAATTTCCCATCTTTATTAGGATGAAATTTCCAATTTTGGTTCAGATTTAGATCTTTGGTTTGGATGAAAATAACCATATACATGTACAGTTTTATAGTTGTATAAAGTTTAAAATGGTAAGAAAAACTAAGATATACCTAACAATTTACAGATAGGTTTTGTTGTTTATTTTAGGAAATATTTGAAGTATTGGAGAATTCTAGGTGGACACCATTAGACAGCATCATGGCTAAAATTGAAGAAATTCCTTGATTGATGTTAATTAAAGGACAAGGATTATAAACTTTGCTTTTATATTTCCATGGAAACAAACAAACAAGTTGTTCCTCCTCCAGATAGTGAAGCATGTGTTCATATCAGGTGTATATGACAATGGAAATTTTTGAAAGTGTTAATTTATACCATCTGTAATGGAAAACCGGGATATCCATCTTATTGTGTTTTCAACATGAGATTTACAGTGAGAATATCATGTTTCTTGGAGCAACAAGTTGTTAGGGATCTAGAAGTATGGTATTTTGATACTTGGGACAGCTATACATTCGTACATACATGTATTTACCATATACTGTGGTGAATGAATATTTGCATTGAAGTGGACACCACATGGTAGTTAATTGTGTAATGTGAATGACCAGATTCTTTATAAATGAGGAAGCTACCAAAATAAAAAATTCAACAATCATTCAGAGGTTTAAAAATTATTATCAATATCTTTTTGAAAAACATTGAATCTGTTCTTGAATTAACTCAGATGACTATGAATGTGATAGTCTTGTCTGGGGTATTAAACACCATACCATCTTTCAATTAAAATTGAAATGGTGATTATTTTGGTATTATTATCAGTTAATATGTCTCATTTTAATTTATGATACTTACCATTGTGCGCATCCGTAAGATAATTCATGACTTTCATTACATTATATTTTTCAACCTGAAGTAACGTTTTGGTTTGAAAAAGCCATCACTGGTTCATATATTTCAAGCTGCAATATTTTGTGTTAAACAATCATATTTATGTGTAATTGAGACTCTGTGTTGTATACAGTGTAACACGAATATAACGAACACGCTGAAAAGGAATACATGGACAGAACCAAGTCAATTATTTGGCCGCACTGCTTCTCTATATAAGTCTATATATAACAATGTAATAAAGTCGCTACATAACTAAGTTAATAATAGAGTCCCTAGGGTTTGGTTATAAATGTGTTTTACTGTATTAATTTATGCATAAAAACTTATATGCTATCAGACAGGTATGTGTACAGTCAGTATTGTCCCTCCTGCCAGTAGCATATGTGAAATGATTTCAGAAAAGGTCCATATATTGCATACAGTATGAATAGTAGAATTATAATGGGAATACTCCTAGCCTAGTGCTAGATTTACAGAAAGATATTGACATCAATTGTTATTTTAATGAAATGTAATAAAATTAAAATAAATACAATGTACCATTGATGTTTTATATTGATTGATTGATTGATTGATTGATTGATTGATTGATTGATTGATTGATTGATTGATTGAATGAATGAATGAATGAATGAATGAATGAATGAATGAATGGGGTTTTATGACCCAGTCAAGAATATGAATTTCACTTATATCGAGATGTCATTATCTATTGGTGACATGGAAGAAATTTTGACCTTTGCATTGTGCCCAGGGCAATGTGCAGGGAGTGTTCTTTAAGACTTTAACATACCATGCCTGCCATGACAGGGGTTCATCTGTTTTTAAGGTCTCTTCTGAAGAAACCTATGGCTTTCATTTCTAAATGCCCAATGCTTGGCAAAATAACAGTCAATATCTATTTTCAAGTTTTGGTCAGACATGGCTTGGGTTCAAACCCACAACCTCCCACATACGGAGTGAGCACTCTACCAACTGAGTTTCTTAAGTGTTGTGATGTGTTATAAGTAAACCAAGTAACATCAGTAGTCTTGGACTCATTACTAGTGTTAAATTCTTTCTATAATGGTAATTGTTGGACTTTGTGTTATTCTGTACCCATATTTGTGGGATTTCAGCCTTTCACAGACTTAAGTCAAAGAATAAAAGGTTTGCTAGTTACAAGTCATTCAGGGTAGTAACAGAGCCTGTTTTACAGATCAGATTTTACAGGCAAACTAACAATTTATATTCAAATGAAAGTCTGTATTGTGATTCTGTTACAAGTCAGTTAGGCTTGCTAGCATTCAAATTTACTGGCCTCGAGCCATTGAACCAGTGATAATTTTGAAGACTTTTATCTAAATCGATAAACTGGTTGCCATCATTTTGATTGATAAATGTTAGAATATAAAGATATACAATACTTTTGAATTATCAGGCTTGTTGCCAGAAACACTTCTTGTCAAAATTTATGTGTTTGTCTAACTGCATGTTTTGATGAACCACTCGGACTACCATACTGGCACCACCTACAGTTTCTTCAAAGTAACCAATGATGTATGATACCAGGTCCTAGTTCAGATGATGCTGTTTTATAAATAAATGTATGAAAATTAAATCAACAACATGGTACAAGGAGACCAAAAAGCTGGGGTTGAAAGTTGCATCCTATGTGAACTCAAAAAATTATAGCAAATTAATTATTAAGGGTTAACCAATTTTACATGGTCACTTGTTTGCATTTGTTCACCTTATGACCAACTTCCAACATTATCATGTTTAAAATAAGCTAGACAGTGATGTCAACTAGATAGACCAGGCAGTGATGTCAAATAGATAGGCTAAACCATGATGTCAAATAGATAGGCTAAACCAAGATGTCAAATACATAGACTAAACTGTGATGTCAAATAGATTGGGTAGACAGTGATGTCAAATAGATATGCTAGACACTGATGTCAAATAGATAGGATAGACATTGATGTCAAATAGATATGCTAGGCAGTGATGTCAAATAGATTAGATAGGCACTGATGTCAAATAGATAGGATAGACACTGATGTCAAATAGATAGGATAGACACTGATGTCAAATAGATATGCTAGGCAGTGATGTCAAATAGATTGGATAGGCAGTTATGTCAAATAGATAGGATAGGCAGTGATGTTAATGGATATGCTAGACAGTGATGTCAAATAGATATGCTTGGCAGCGATGTCAAATAGATTGGATATAGGCAGTGATGTCAAATAGATAGGATAGGCAGTGATGTCAATGGATATGCTAGACAGTGATGTCAAATAGATAGGCTAGACAGTGATGTTAAATAGATATGCTATGCAGTGATGTCAAATAGATTGGATAGGCAGTTATGTTAAATAGATAGGATAGGCAGTGATGTCAATGGATATGCTAGACAGTGATGTCAAATAGATAGGCTAGACAGTGATGTTGAATAGATAGGCAAGACAGTGATGTCAAATAGATATGCTAAGCAGTGATGTCAAATAGATACAATAGGCAGTAATGTAAAATAATTGGGCTAGCTAGTGATGTCAAATAGAAAGGTGAAGCAGTGATGATAGATACAATATGCAGATATGTCAAATGGATACAAAAGGGAGCGATGTCACATACGCTAGATAGTGATGGCAAATAGATATGCTAGGCAGTGATATCAAATAGATAGGCCAGCCAGTGATGTCAAATAGATATGCTAGGCAGTGATTCACATCAGCGACATTTAATACATCTGTATTAAATGTCGCTGTTCACATATTTAGGCCAGGCAGACTGCTGTCAAATAGAAAGGCTAGGCAGTGATGTTAAAAAGATAGACTAAACTATCGAAGAGATAATATAATATAATATAATAAATATAATATAATATAATATAATATAATATAATATAATATAATATAATATAATATAATATAATATAATACACAAATATTAAAATTGCTGACAGAATATGTCCTTGTTGTTATTCAGACTCAATTGATGATGAACTCCACTTCCTTGTCACCTGTAAAAAATATGACCCACAAAGACAAAACTTATTCTCAAATAAAAGAGAAATATTTATACTTTGACAAATGCTCAGATTTCACTAAATTAAAACTTGTTCTTAATAATAATCATTTTGATTTGCTTCACAATATTGTGCAATATATTAGTACCTGTTGTGATATAAGAAATTCTCTTTTAACATGATATTGCTTTGTAAATATATAAGTAATTGAACCCAGGGATGTTGCTTAAAAACTCACAATTTCAAGTATATGAAATTTATTACATTTCTTTTTATGCATCTGTATTTGTATGTATGTTACTGTTGTATGTCTATTTGTCATTTGCCATAACCTGTACTGTGTTTGAGCAATAAAGTTATTATTATTATTATTATTATTATTATTATTATTATTATAATAGGCTGCGATGTCAAATAGAAAGGCAAGACAGTGGTGTCAAATAAATACAATATGCAGTGATGTCAAATAGGCTAGACAGTGGTGTAAAATAGATAGGCTAGGTAGTGATATCAAATTGATAGGCCAGGCAGTGTGTTGTGTTTTGGTGCTCCATAAATAATAGGAATTTCAGCTCGAGAAAACTTCCTGTCGTACACAAAGTCACGTGATCCAGTGTAAAAACCTAACCAAGATGGCGGATGTTTACCCAGGTGAGCGCGAAAGTGTAAAAAATTATCTGAAAAGTTTATGACATTAAAATGTCGTTGTTAGAATTATTACACTTGACAAATAAATCTTTAAGTGAAGTAAAATTCGAACAGTGTAATCTCTTAATTGCTATAGCGGATGAGAAAAGATGCCTGAAATGTTATGTAGAAAAGGCCCTAAACTCATCCAAAAGAAAACAATCCCGCTCACCTGTAAATTCCGAATAAAAATTGTGATAAATTACCGCGTTTTATGTCGCCAATACAGATTTCACCATTTTTGATTGTATATTCTGTATTTTGTGGATCAGATTTATTTGCATTTCTACATGTGCCCTGTAAAGAGGGCTTGTAATGTTTTCACTTTTTAGCTAGCCTGCATGAGTGCAAAAAAAGTTATTTTTTCACTGGTGTCTGTGTTAGTGCCCAATGTTGAGTTGAAGGTACAACCTGTATAAAATGGTCCTTCATATGGGCTATCTATCCAGTGACATTTACTGACCTAACTCATTCAAGAACTACTAGACTGCAAATTATTAGTCACATCCCTGTTACCTTCTGTTAGACCATATTATCATGCCCTAACTTCTCTGGTCCATTTTGGTTTATTTCGTATCCATATTGTAGTTACCTTCGTCAAATAGGTATAGCAGTCTGGCAGAAACTAAATGGCTAACTATGCCCAATGGCCATTGTTTGTCACTTGTCATGAACACAAAATGCCAATTTGTATCATGTACCAACACAGTGGGATAAGTTACAAAGATTCACTAAAAAAACTCCTTATTTGAGAAAGTAATCTAATGATATTAAGAATTAAAATTGAAAGAAAATGTTAGAAAAACGCATAAAAATGCAAAATTTTACCATATAAGGTCCCTATTTCTCATGACGCCAGTCATTTTAACATTATTACATAAATTGATAATAATCCTTGAAGGTAACAATTTGTGGGTTAGTGGTGATTGTCGTATACATGATCAAGGTGATGTGTTCATTGAACTTCATTCATAATCATTGCGTGCATAGTTGGTTTGTCCTCCTAGCTTCGCCACTTTTCACATTTAAATGTAAAATAATTTTGATATTATGCATCTATTAAAATAAAATAAATAAACATTAGACAAGATCATAAGTTATGTAAAAAGTGTCTTCAATAGTTTTAAAATATTTTGTCATTTTGACATTACCTAAAAGTTAAGTACGTTTTGTAGCATTTTATGACAAATATGATGCTTACAAGGATTAATTAAAACCTATTTCACCTTTTTGCACTTGTACATCAGTATTTAATATTAAACCTGATAGATCAGTCTATATATATTTATTTACATTGTACTTATTGTTTTACCTTTCAGAATCTACAGATGAAAAACCAGATAGTGGGGGTTGTAAAACTGAAGATGATACTGTTCAGGATACACCTGACCAGGTGATCTCTTGTTGATATTTATATATTTTTATCGAAGTGGTTATTGCCCTGTATGGGTCAATAACAAATGTGTTATTACCACATATTTTTATACCCGTATTTTATAGTATACATGTACATGGGCTTTATAAGTTTATGATTGGCTATAAATACATCAATTTAGTGATAATTAATATATGTTTAATAGAACTTTGTCATATTTGGGTCAAATAATAGATTATTTTGATAAAAATAGTAAATATGGTTTTAGATCCGCCATCTTGTTTTCGTCATACGGTCGGATTGTTTTTTGCAGTTCATCACAATCAAAGGTCAACCATCAATCATTTAGACCGCAACTTTTTGTAAAAATATCAATAAAATTTTGTTTTAATTCAAAATTGGACTATTTAATCCTATTCAATCGATGTATGAAGTTACATGCATTAGGTTTATACGGGTATAAAAAATACGTGGTAATAACATCGGCCCATTTTTATTAGCTCACCTGACCGAAGGTCATGTGAGCTTATGGCATAGCGCAGCATGTGTATGTGCGTGCGTCGTTAACACCTATTTTCAACTTCTCCTCTGAACCTACTGGACAGTTTTTAATGAAACTTTGTCAGAAGTATATATGGGCCAGTGCAATTCAGATTTGTTCGTGGCGTTGCTATGGCTACCATAACTAGGTCAAGGTGACCTAGGGGTGCAAAAATCTTTAAAAATCTTCTTCTCCGAAAGTACTGATTGGAGAAAAAATCTGATGTGATATTTGGCTTCTCTAGGGTCTTAAGCCTATAGTTTGTTCATTTTGTGAAATTCGGATAAAAAATAGGTTACGCGTTTTTGCGTTTAATTTTGAAAAAATCGTAAAATAGCTTCAAATTGTTATAACTTGACTATTTGACCAGATAATGACATGGGGTTTTCAGTTTTGACATCTTCTTGCTAGTATCTTCAAAATGAGGTCAAGGTCAATTGTAAAGGTCGTGACCTAATTTTTTTTACCTTTGATTATAATTATAATCTCGAAAACTATAAACTTTTTGTATAGGCATGTATATTAGAACGGTGTAGGTATCGATACAACGATCATTTTGATGTATAGAAAAAGGTCATGGGTTCAAAGGTCAAGGTCACAGATGCGAAATAATACCGAAATTGTTAATTATCTTGAAAACTAATAACTTTTTGTATTGGCATGTATATTAGAATGTTGTCGGTATTGATACAATGGTCATTATGATGTAAAGAAAAAAGTGATTGGGGTTTAGTATCTATGTTTTCTTTAAATATATGAGCTAGTCATTAGTTATCAGGTGAGCGTATCAGGCCCAATGGGCCTCTTGTTTATATTTATTTACTCTAGGCTTTCATGTGAATACAGCCCCCATATGCATGTATTGTTGAATTTTTAACCTCAAATTTGTATGGACCATTATCCGTTACAGAGTTAACTGTCTCTTGATGTTATTTAGTTACAAAATGTACCACTACTTTTAATTTTGATCCAAGCACTCCATTATTGATTTAGTTACCAATATAACTACAATATCCAATTCATTCTTTAACAATTGAAATCTTTTATAAAAAAATTGAATTACCAGTTGTCATGAATACCTTTTAATATTTTTATTTGATTTTCAATGGGATCTACCTATGTGATTATGGCCCTATATATAACATTCGTGTGGAATTATTTATTTCAATATGAAATGGAATTCCGTAACATGAAAATGAATAATATAGATTTTAGAATTTTTAGAAAGTATCACATGGTGTATTGTGAATTCCATTTTCCATTACCGCTACCTATGTGTAACTACCAGAATCGTACCTTACATGTATTTTACAAATACACTTGACTTCCATTTGACCCTTCCAGTTTGTTTTGACATAAGATGACTTTTGAGTACGTACTGTAAATGAACTTTATTTAGTGTGGAAATGGTGTCAAACATTCAGTTAACACTATCATGTTATAATTTCATTTAGTATACATTGTATATATAATTATTTAATTAATATTATGAGTAACAGTAATCATAAACCAGGGCCCATACTTGCTCAAAATTTCTGTCGCAAATTTTAAACAAAAGTAGAAATTTCAAGTCTTTTAGGACATTTTTTTCTATTTATAGGTGAAATTTTTGTCAAAATTTATAAAAAGTGTCACAAATTTGTGACATTTGCAATTCAACATTTGCGACTGACAGTGCAAGCCCTGATAAATTAGCTCTAGAAAAAATCTACTTCTAAACAAAGTAAATTTACAGTATTACTGGTATATTTGACATCTGACTTGAAGTCATGGTTGCTCAAAATGTATTTATATGGTTTGACTCTTGGTATTTTGAAAGAAAGTGTCGACCCTGATCAAACAGGCATTTGGTATTCCTAATTGTATCATATAAACCAATATATGTATTGCTAATTAATAATGGTCCTTTCTGTTTTACAGTCAGCTGATAGCCCAAACAGAGGATATTTAGGTGTGTTTTAAATATTTAATTATAATAATACATACATAATAATAATACATAAGTAACAGGAAGGAGAAAAAATGCAGGGTCAGACTGGGGATCAAACCTGAGACTTCCCACACTATAGGCGAGTACTCTACCACTGAGCTACCAAGACCGCTACATTCCTCACCTGTTATTTTTGAGTTAACCACAGTCCCAAGTGAGAAATCTCACCCAAATTCACCTGGATGGACTATGTGGCTACAACATTGCCAGTCCATCACTTCTGAGGGTTACACTGGCCACCAAACTGTTACGGGAAGGAGAAAAAATGCAGGGTCAGACCTTGGACCTCCCGCACTATAGGCGAGTGCTCTACCACTGAACTAATTAGACCACTACACATAGTAATACTTACTGAATTGTTTTCAATTACAATTATTGATCAATAGCATACCATTTATATGTTATCCCCAATTATTTTGCTGGGACAACTCTGGCCCTCAAAAAGTTGGAGTAAAAAAAATGAGCAAATTTTAAAAGTTATGAGCGGATTTATTTAAGAAGCCAGTAAAACTAAGAAACTGAGAGACAAAAATGTTTTAAATGTAGTTCTTCTAATCTGCTAATTTTCTTGATTAACATTGTGTAACTTTATACTTCTGTAAAGAAAAAGAAAAAAAATCAGTGATTTTTGTCTGCATCACAATGAAATGATAGAAATTTTGGAGCAAAAATATTAACCAAAAGCTATTTTTTTGGGAGCCAGAAATTCTAAAAATTGGCAAATGACAGTGCTAACATTGTTTTGTTTAGAAAAAATTCTCAGATCATTTAAACATGCATGATATTTTCAGACATCTTGACAAATACTTTAATACCTTTTTATCATTCATTTATGTAACTTTTTAAAAGCTTATTTTCAAGAAAGTATTATAAGTCTAACAAAAAGAGTATTTTATTTTTAGAATAAAACTGAATACATTTTGGTTATTGTAATGAAAATAAATCTAGCATTAATTAACATATTCAACCACATCTCTGGACATTTATTTAATATTCAGATGCAATGCTTGTTGAAAGTCATACATTTTAGAACTAGTTATTATTGATTAAGGCAGTCTGTTTTCCCTTGTTCTTTATAAGTCATGTTTTAGTCATTTTCCATGGTCCTGGCTGTTGCCAAGTGTATCTTATTGAGCTTTACTTCATTCTCCATTTTAAGTACAAGATGGAATGTGTCTCATACTTTATTTGTATTTTTAATAGTCAACCCACAGAATCCATTTGCCTCCAGACCAGCTTTAAAAACAGATATTGTCTCTTCCACTTCAACGTCGTCTCCACATCCACACCAGCCTACAGCAGGTATGATATATTGAAATGTTACCCTACTAGAAAATTTCTTCTATAATACCATAGTTTGCAGGGAAGAAGCTTAACTATTTCAAATTGGGCGCCAAGCCTACTTCAGAAAAGAAGTTGTAATTGTAATAATTAGCAAAATTGTGTAAGAATTAGTGGGCCAGATTTATTTTTAGGGGTCGTGGTCTACTGGGTCCCTGCTAATTTTAATCCCTGGTTTGGATGCATTATGATACACTGTGCTCTACAGGAATTGTTCTGGAGAAAAACTGTTTATATAAACTTGTTCATTTTAGTTTCCAAGCACATCTATCTAAAAGTGACTCTTTATAGTAATACACCACGCAAAAGTGTTTAATTTATAAGAAGGATATAAGAGTGAATACTTGTTATAATATAGCATTGACATATTTTATCTTTATATATATACGTACCAGTCTAATATATATACGTACCAGTCTATAGTTATATATATACGTACCAGTCTATAGTTATATATATACATACCAGTCTATAGTTATACAGTCTAACCTGTCTATAAGGGCCACTCGGGGGAAGTTGCAAAAGTGGCCCTTATGGACAGGTGGCCTTTATATAGAGGTTTGTAAATCCGGTTATGACATCAATATGTATAAGTTCTAATTTATTTATTTTATTTGTTAAAATTTCTAATACAAAAAAGGCATTAGCTAATTTTAACAGAATAATTTCTTTGAAAATAATTAAAGAAAAATCTTCTGACCAAACTATTTATCAATCTTTGAAAAAAAAACTTAAAAATCACCAAGTATATACACATATCTTAAATAAAGACATGTTTTCTTTAATAGGTAGGAACCAGTAATGAAAACAATAGAAAATAGTATATGTATCTTAATTAATAATGAGTATTAATCTATCCTTAGTGCTTTATGGCTTCATTTGTTGACATGAGGATAAATGACTTAAGAATTTTTTTAAGTTTTTAAAAAAGTTTCAAAAATATACTTTTTAAAAATTCTTTTCTTATCAACATACAGATTTGGTTACATGTACTTAGTTTAATGATCAATGGTTTAAAGTTAAATAATCAATGTTTAAAATCTAATTTTAGCTTCAAGATTTAAAAAAAAACTACATGGCTTAACAATTTTGCACAAATTTTTAGAAACTATAACAAAACTTGTCCCAAAAAAAACGAATAAAAAGTGGCCTTTATAGACAGGTTCATGAGCCATTTTGTACTAAAATAGGGTGGCCTCTGGCTCAGTTGAACAGTGGCCCTTATATAGAGGTTAAATAAAGAGTAAAATGGCTCGGGAGGAATTGAAAGTGCCCTTTATAGACAGGTGGCCCTTATATAGAGGTGGCCTTTAACACAGGTTGGACTGTATGTATACGTACCAGTCTATAGTTATATATATACGTACCAGTCTATAGTTCTATATATACGTACCAGTCTATAGTTCTATATATACGTACCAGTCTATAGTTCTATGCTTCTTTTAATCTCAATTTTGATTGCACACATGGTGGGCGTGATTAACTAAATAGGAGGTGTTTACCCTTCTGGAGCACATGTCCTCACTTCCCTGGTGAAAATTCAAGTGTTTAACTTAAATTGCCAGTTTCAAAGTTTTTGCTTTGCTGTGATTTAGACATAGATTGGTTATGTTTGTTTTTGATTTATTAACAAATTAAGTGTCAATTTAAATTGTACATGACGGATTAAACACGATTTTACTTTTTATGTTTTTAGTACATATAGCCCCCAGTAAATTAGGATCCAATCCATTTGTAACAAGAGGTGCAACAGATACTGAAGGTGAGAGTTATTACAGTAAATCCTGAGTTTAATTGCATTGACGAAATCCAGGATCTCTCACCGCTATGAGTCACCGCTATGAGCTTGAGTCTCACTCAGACCACATGTGGAAAAGTGAACTTTCCTTGCCGTTTGCCATGACTGGTTCACTCGGTATCAGTATAATGTTACTGGGGGAGTGGAAGCTTCTCTGCAGGGTCACCCTGAGTGTGCGCTGGTACAATGCAGACCATTTCAACACACTTGCACTTCACATGCATAAATGAACTTGTTCATGGCTTAGTCCAAAGAGATTAATAAAATAGTTCTTGTCACGAATAGCTGAAAAATTCCTGATGCGACGTTAAGCAACATTCAACCAACCAACCATTAGACCTTTCAAATAATGTTTTTGACACTTGACTTTCAGAAAGAAGCAGCTGTGTTTATTTGGTTTGAATTGTCAAAAAAATATTTTTCTAATGTTTATTTATTTTCCCCAAAATTTACTAAAAAAATCCAGGAAAAGTGCCTTTTTAAGGATAACAACGTTGTTGCATAATTTAGATCATTAAGTTAAGATATCACATTCAAATACTACAAACATTTCACTATCCCAATTTTATGCATGAAATTTGCTGAACTACCAGTAAAATACCACTCTTCAAGTTTTTCACATGGTAGTGACAATGTTGCAAATAAGTCATAAATTTCAACCAGTCCTCTTTTGATAATGTCTATTGTGGTATACAGGATACTATTAAAAAAGTAATCAGTCCTTCCCAAAAGTTACCAGTGCCGCAGACTGTTGGACTGGCTGTTATTTCTAATGCTGGTAGATTTAATGCAAATAAAACAACATTTTGATATTGATATACATGTAAAATAACCATTGAATGGGTTTACTATACATATAGATAATAAACATTTTTCTTCTTTTAATCACACAGGTAGCCACAATAACTATATATATTAAACACTTCTCTCTTTTTAATCACACAGGTAGCCACAAATCGTCTGTATTAGCGCCATCAAAATTAGGTAAGATTACTAACAAAGTTATGTTATTTATGATACAAGTTTGAATACCGGTATCACATGATTCATTTCTATCTTGAGGTTTTACATGCAGTTCTTCATAAGACAGACAAAATCTGTGGAAATATTTAGTTAAACACACCATGTTGAGTCTTTAAAGTTAATGAATTAAGTTATATGCTTCAGAAATATATACAGTCAAACCTGTCTATAAAGGCCACCCAAGGGAACCAGTTAAACCTTTATGGGCAGGTGGCCTTTATATACAGGTTCATAAAATATGAATAAGGAACAATTGGGATACAATTCTACTGGTCTTTATAAACAGGTGGCCCTTATATAGAGGTGACCTTTAAGGCAGGTTAGACTATAGTAAATTTATCATTTCCTATTGAAAATATTTTAACAGCACAACATCCAGGCCTCCGATCAATCACTTGGCCATTACACAAAATTCGCACAGTCTTGAAAAGTGCTTGAATAATTAGCCCTTACTGGAAAAGTCCTTGAAAATGAGTAAAAGCAATCAGAGTCCTTAAAAAGTCCTGGAATTCTGTCAGTCTGTCTTCAAAAGTCCTGGAATTTTTTACGAGTCAAAATGCAGCTGCAATGTTTATCATAAATATAAAAAAAACATTGAGTTATTCCTTTTGTCTCGGTCAATATCATTTGTGAGTCTACGACTTGTAACGAGAAAAATTCTGGTGGTATTCCAATACAAGAAGGAAACTACAGAGAAAAAGACGCACAATTTGATTTCAATGGTCAAACATACCCATTTCAGAGTCCTTGAAAAATGGTCAAAGAGTCCTTGAAAAGTCCTTGAATTTTGTCAGGCATTGGCTGTATGAACCCAGTTACAGAGTTTGAATTGAAACATCCCAGTGATAAATACTATTTTATTCACACTCAACCCAGTGCCAAGGAGATTATTTGTCAGATGTCATTCTTGATTTTAGTTAAATTCTCAAAATGTAATGCTAAATTAAAAACAAATTACACATTTTTTAGTGCCAGTGTCAAGTTACAACTTTCAACTACTTACTTGCAACCTTTACCAAAAGTTTAATGGGGGGGGGGGGAATGTAGATTGGTATATCTTGCTCCCTCTAGTGACTTTTCTGTTTTATTGTTATAAATTGTAAATTTATTATTGTACATGTATTTGTAGATATGTTTAACAAAGCAGAAACTACATCAAGTCCTTCAAAAGTTTTTCTTAGACCTTCAGTCCTATCTGCACAAGTACAAAGTTTAAAACAGAAAGGTAAATGTTTTTCCAACATAAATCTTTTAGCAGTTTCTGGGTTATGTACATGTTTTATAGTTATTCGGGTTTTAATGTGCAAGACCACTGCAGTAGCTCAGTTGGTAGAGTGCTCGCTCAGTATGTGGCAGGTCAGGGTTGAAACCTGGTCTGAGTCTGACCATGACTTGAAAATAGTTAGTGACTATTCTCTCACCAAGCACTGAACATTTCTTATAAGAACTTGCTATTCCTAACTTTATACTGTTGAGTTGCACCATTTATTAAAATCAACAGGATTTGAGGGGTTCAAATCCTGACCGTGTCTGACCAAGAATTAAAAATAGTTAGCGACTGTTCTTTTGCCAAGCATTTAGCACTTAGAAATGAAAGTCACATACTTCAACATTCCTAAGAACTTGCTATTCCTAACTTTATACTGTTGAGGTGCACCTTTTGTTAAAATTAACAGGATTTGATGAGTATTTTATGTCCCTAATTATTGATAGAGATCTTTGATCTTTATTTCAGAATCGGAACATAAAGAAAAAGAAAATCAAGAGACAGTTGATGAACATGATAATAGTGAATCTTCTGATAAATCTAAATCTAATATAGACAATAAAGTAACTCATGAAAATTACTTTGCTGCAGCGTTAAGTTCTAGCTCTAGTGAAAATTATTTTGCAGCAGCCATGGGAAAAAGTAGTGATAAGTAAGCCTCTCTCTCTGTCTTTCTCTCTCTCTCTCTCTCTCTCTCTCTCTCTCTCTGTCTCTCTCTCTCTCTCTTTCAAACATGTAAACACACATTACATGTACATGTATTTTTCCATCTAAATAAGTCTCTCTCTTAGATTGTTTTCTTTCTCTCTCAAACATGTAAACACATTTTTTCCCTTAAAGTCTCTCTCTCTCTCTCTCTCTCTCTTCTCTCTCTCTCTCTCTCTCTCTCTCTCTCTCTCTCTCTCAGAATAATAAACTCATGTCTTTTGTAACATGTTGAAGGTATATATGTACATCCTTATCCCAGTTTAATAGACATAGTTACTTGTAAATGAAAAATCTACAGTTACTGCATGTGCCTTCAATAACAACCTGGGTATGCCATGCATTTATTTTTCACATGGTTTTCTTGGGAGTTCAAAAACTATAAACGTGTTTAAAGTACCGTATAATTTATTGCATGTTCATATACTAGGTTTTCACCATTTAAAAATTATGTGTAGCCGAATTTCTGAAATTTATGAAAATCAGGGGTTGAAAAATTTTTCAGATGAGGTAAAGCCCCGAACTTTTTGATAAAGAAAATCAAAAGCCTGCAATTTTTTTTTATCAAGTCCAGAGTTTGGTTAACAAAAAAATCGAAGGAGAAAACCAGAAATCAATACGTATTATTTCTATTGGCAGTTAAATGGTATTTTTGGCAGTATTTACAACCCATGTGACGGCTGTTGAAACAATCTGACACACTTCTCCGATCATATTTGGTGTCTTTATTTTTATTTTAGTTTTTTTTCTTGCCACTGTAGCCTGCTTGTTGGTGTGAAATTTAAATTAAACAGCTACATCATCGGACAAGATTGAACATTGGTAGCGATTACAAGCACTTTTTCTTTATCAGCAGAACGCTTAAGTTGTCTACCTAATGACTAGCATTTCTTACAAGCACTGCAATGATCAAGAGTGAATGTAAACAACAACAGGGCAACGTGACTATGGATGGTTTTTCAAGATTTTTTCGAGACACCGGGCTACAGTCGAAAATAATATTCATTGGTCTTCTGAGTGTTTAAGCCCGACAGGCTTTTCAGTAAAATATTTGCAAAGTCCTGCTTGCCAAATTTCTAGTCCCGGGCTTCAGGCTTGAAGAATTTCAACCCCTGGAAAATATAGCCCATTTTTTAAAGTCTTTTTTCACAAATTTGCAGTGACCTTTTGGCTACTAGGAATGGAATTAAAGCATTTTATTTTCAATGTAAATCAAGGATTGTGCTTGATTATTAACATTGAATTGTTATTAGGACTTCGTTTACTGCTTTCAGAGTACAGGTAATTAAATTTTTATTTTGAAATGTTTATTTTTTAAAGGTTACCAGATTCAACTACAGATGCTGAGGAAAATAAAGAATTTGTTTTTGGTGAAAATTTAAACAATAGAGTTACAGTAAGTTAGATTTTGATCTTTTTGAGGACATTTACCTGTAGGCGATTGTGTGTTTTGGTTAAAAGGACTGCCTTAAAGAATAAGAGAGCACTAGACAGTCAAATTTGGTTTTTGGTTTTTGTGAATTTCACATGATTTGCACACAGATTTCAAGTGAACCAACATTTTATATTAAAATTTTGACATGAATTTCAGGTATAAGCTCAATTCACTTCAATTCTTGTGACAATTTTATGTTAAATGTACGTTAACAAAATTTAGCTGTGTGGCCATATAAATATGTTGTTAAAAACACTGAAACTTCAAATGTAATACAAACAATGTATTGATCTAGAGTGTTTGTGGTGTCATGTAGTGCTCTTGATAAATAGTGTAAAAATGAAATTTTCGTGTGCATGTTATTTTCGCGTAATTTGCGAGTTCATAAATAATAGCGAAAATAATATGCGCGAAAATAAATTTGATTGAATAAATATGAATATACTTTTACATGAGGGGCTCACGATAGGATCGGGCTCACAAGGGGATATAGCGAAAATTTCATGCCGCGAAATGACTTTGATACAAATATCGCGAAAATATCATGCCGCGAAAATTAAGTGTTTTACAGTACATATTATATACACAGTGTGTATGTACAACCCTCCGTATCAGGTCAAGTTGTTTTTTAAGTAGCCGTATCACTATGAGTCGCTCAAGCAGGACGAGTAGTGATACGGCTACTAAAAAAGGACAAGACCTGATACGAAGGGTTGTACATACACACTGTGTATATGATATTTTTATCTAACATTTCCAACTAGGTTATTTAAAATAATAAAAACAACACTTTTTGTGAAAAAATATAGTTTACACCACAGAAAAACACTGAACTATTTTATGACATACCGGTATGTTCTGTAGTAATGACATCATTATTTACATTTGACAAATCGTAGATTCACCAATGATGTCACAATGAGAAATCGGACGTGAACCGCCAATGTTGTTGTATCACCACATTTATCACCACAGTGTGGTGAGACAAATTTCTGTATCATGCGTGTTCGATAAAATTTGTATTTTGTCAAATCAGATAGAAAAACTAGTCTAATGTTAAATAATAGGAGGAAGATACATAAAGACAACAACTGAAGCTACTGCCATTTTTACTCTTTGGTCATATGCTACAATATACATGTATCTCAAACTTTGATGGAGTCTTCAAAATTTTGCAGGAAATGTTTTCATGACCTATGGGATGTTGGATAAATTCTTAGACTTCAAAATAATTTAATTGTATAAAGTAATGCAAAGAGAAAATTCCTGCATATGATGATATGAATGGAATTGATTTTTTCAGGGAATTAATAGTAAAGAAGAAAAGAAGAATAGTGGTGGTTTTGTGTTCGGTCAAAATTTAGCAGAGAGAGTTGTAAAATCTGATACTGGTAATGATAGTGCTGATGAAAAAGATCCGGAATCGGGTGAAGAGACAGAGTTAGATAAATCAGGAGGTAGGAGGAGGTTACAGTTTATGTTCGGTAGATTTAAATTTTCAGGGTTCGCACAGAACTTGAAAAGTCATGGAATTTGACTTCTGTCTTGAAAAGTCATGGAATTTGACTTCTGTCTTGAAAAGTCATGGAATTGAGATTTTGCCTTGAAAAGTCATGGAATGTTGTAACATGTCATGTAAAAGTCATGGAGTTTTGAATTTTAATTAAAAAAACTTCAATTTAATCTGAAACTAAAGCAAAATAAATATTATAAAACTGTTTCTGACTTTGTGAGATACAGTTTGGTCCAAATAAACCCCAAAGACGTGAAACGGTGAAATCCGATTTTGTCTGTTTCTGCGCCCGACTTGTAGTTTACAATCAAATGTAAACTTCTGCCTAATGTGATTCGTATCGTAAACGCATGGTTAATCATGCCACCTGACGTAATTGTGTCCTGAAAAAAGATGAAAATGTCCTGGAAAAGTCATGGAAAAGTCATTAAATTTTTATTGGCAATGGCTGTATGAACCCTGATTTTGTTTTTATACACCAGCGAAGATTCTTTCATTATATTGAGGTAGTCAGTTTAGGGATGATGGAGGAAACCTGGAGTGTCCAGAGAAAACCACCAGCCTTTTGGGTTAGGTAATGGTGTTTTACGTCCCAGTCAAGATTCTTTGGATGATATTGAGGCAGTCAGTTCAGGGATGATGGAGGAAACCTGGAGTGCCCAGAGAAAACCACCAGCCTTTTGGGTTAGGTAATGGTGTTTTACGTCCCAGTCAAGATTCTTTGGATTATATTGAGGCAGTCAGTTTAGGGATGATGGAGGAAACCTGGAGTGCCCAGAGAAAACCACCAGCCTTTTGGGTTAGGTAATGGTGTTTTACGTCCCAGTCAAGATTCTTTGGATGATATTGAGGCAGTCAGTTCAGGGATGATGGAGGAAACCTGGAGTGCCCAGAGAAAACCACCAGCCTTTTGGGTTAGGTAATGGTGTTTTACGTCCCAGTCAAGATTCTTTGGATGATATTGAGGCAGTCAGTTCAGGGATGATGGAGGAAACCTGGAGTGCCCAGAGAAAACCACCAGCCTTTTGGGTTAGGTAATGGTGTTTTACGTCCCAGTCAAGATTCTTTGGATTATATTGAGACAGTCAGTTCAGGGATGATGGAGGAAACCTGGAGTGCCCAGAGAAAACCACCAGCCTTTTGGGTTAGGTAATGGTGTTTAACGTCCCAGTCAAGATTCTTTGGATTATATTGAGGCAGTCAGTTCAGGGATGATGGTGAAGGAAACTAGTTGTTGGAAAAAACCACCAAGCTTTGGCAAGCAAACTGACAAAATTTCATACACTAGGACCTCTTCCAAAGTGGAAACCTAACATGTAGGTTGTGAAAGGGCACTGTGATCTGTAAGCATGTGCTTTGGACTTCCCGGCCACCGTTGCCCTGTTTTATTTTTAAATTTTAAATATTATGAACAAGAATAAAGAAAATGAAAATATCCTAGAAATGTATAAATATACACGTACCTACCACTAATGAATTCTCAAGCAATATTTGGGGGACTTGGGGGCAGAGTGGTCTAAAGCACACAGTTACCGATCACAGTGCATCTTGTCACCTACTGTATTTCCACAAACTCAGTGCACATGGAAAATGCAAGAATAAAGTAGTATTTTCCAACAAACTCACAAAAAAATTGTCAAAACTTAAAACAAAATATACTGACCTACATGTACATGTTATAGGAAAAAATATTTTTTATTCATGAAAAAGTGAACTTAATTCTGTACATTGAGCAATTTTTGAACTTTTTAACAAAACAAAAAAATATGACTATGTCAAATTTATCCCTTCTGTACCTTCTTACTTGGAACAATTATAAATGTTATGTCATAATTGGAATATTCATGATGATCACACCTGGAAAAAACCCGAACAACAATGACCTACCTGACCCTAAATGCCTTTATGTAATTTTGCATGAGGCCCAATTGGTGTATAAACTTGATCAAGTTCCCAAATTCTTTGCAAAATTTCTCTATGTAGAGGAGAACTGAACAATAATGTTTTTAATTAAAAATATAATTTGGTTAGGTCAGTGCATTTTAAATGCATTTTATTGATAGTTTAATGGAAACATTTTCAATTAGAACAAATAAATAATAAAAACCATGTGCACTCAATTTATGGAAATACAGTAGGTTTAGATCCCACTTTAGACACTTTAAAACTGATCCAAACTTTTCCATACCCTTCCCACATGATTCACAGCAAGCACTATATGTGGTCTTAAACATTTGTTTAATTTTTTCTGTCTTATCTTAAATTTTTACTTGAATTACATTTAAAAATAAATGTAAAATCTGCTCACAACAAAAACTTGTCAGTTTTACAGTTTTGATATATATATATATATATCTTGAATAATTGTAGATAAAATACAGACCCTGGAAGAATCAGCTAGAGAGTTCCAAGCTAAACATGATAAAAAACCAGAATTAAAAGAAGTAGAAGTAAAGACAGGTGAAGAAGGAGAATCAAATGTACTACAGGTAACTAAGCTTCTACAAATAAAGAAGGGGTGGTATCAAGTATAATACACATCTATTCATGTTACCAGTATATCTTCTGTAGTTATACTAAAGCAGGGTTCGTACAGGCCTGGAAAAGTCCTTAAATTTTGAGGTTTGCCCTAAAAAGACCCTAAAAACAAGTCTGACCTTAAAAAAGTCCTTGAATTTATCCTGAAGGCCCTAAAAAGCCCTTGAATTTGGCCAGTTGGGTATCTGTATTTTGATATTAAGTGGTTGAGAATAGACTGATATATATAAATAAATTAAATAATTAATAACGTGTGTTTAAATGAGCAATTTAAAGGTACCTGGCCTTCCTGAATGCCAAATTTCAACCTCCATTTCAATTGTCGTTACTATGGACACATAATTGTTTTATTGATTTAATTGCCTTTGCATCAATATTTTTTTTGCTAAAATTGTCCCTCTGGTAAGGTCTTAAATTTGCAAATAAGACCCTTTAAAAGACCCTAAGAAGTCCTTTAATTTGGAGTCCAAATGTCTGTAAATGATGTAGGTTAGACTTCTCTGTATAAAGCATAAACTACTGTATTTCCTGGAATACTGTCTATGTATTGGTCCACTAATAATTTATTTATTTATTTTTTTATTTATAGGCTACTGGTAAATTATTTGTATTTGAAACACAAAACAAGAATTGGTTAGAAAGAGGAAGAGGACTTTTAAGATTGAATGATTCAAGAACCTCAAATTCAATACAGTTTGAATCTAGACTAGGTATGTGTATATGTATAATCGTTGACATAGCCAGAATGGAATGAATGTGCAAGCCTGGCACCAATCGTCAAAGTTGCATCCTTACTAAGTTGTTACAGGTACATCCTTGAAAAATATCATTGTTTAATTTTTGCAATATTTTGTATTGTGTATTTTACTTTTATTTGTACATGATGAGAGACTGAATTAATTTTTATTTTTTTCTATCAAAAAATTATGTGACAGCACAGGATTATTGGCTTTTATGCACGCTACGCCACTGATAATGATACATCATTCATCACTGCGGTCAGTTAATGATTTAAAATGACCACTATGTCTTAAATTCTTGATTACAGTTGATCCATAATTTGCTATTGCTGACCACACCACCCTGAAAAACAAACAACCATAAATCATTCCTTATAGTCACAATCCTTTAAAATTGTGCTTAATTAATAAAATTTTCAAAAATAGACATCTTTAAACTGCACAGTTTTCACACTTTATGTCCGATTTTACACAAAGGTGACACAGCCATATTGAATTTAGGCCCCTTGAGAAGCCCCACCCACAATTGCCACAGTTTCCTGCATTTGCTGATAAGCTACATTGCAATACATGAAAGTCGAGGCTTAATTACCTCATCATTTGTTTACATACTGAAATATCATGGAATTGTGTCGATCGGCTTTCTGACTTAAAAAAGTATAAAGTCAATATGCCTCAAAGGGTTCATAGATGAAAAACATTTTTATTGTAAATATTAAAAAATTTATAAATATTTGTAGATATTAAAAAGTTTATTTTTTATGTATTTTTCCATGCAGTTATGAGAACACAAGGGAGTTTAAGATTAATTTTAAATACAAAGATCTGGCCCGGAATGACGATAGAGAGAGCCAGTCAGAAGAGTGTCAGAATTACTGGAACGGATATAGACGAAACTGTTAAAGTATTCTTATTTATGGTAAGTTTGTTTCCTTAAAATTTAATTCCTTAGAAATCACATACGAAATAATAAGGGAAAGCACATCTCATGATAATTTTACATCGAGAAATACTGTAAAGGGGGGATTTTCTTGTGGGTAAAATTTTCGCTTATTTCGCACTAAAGAAATTACCATGAAATATTTACCCACGTGAAAATGACAATTATATAGATTAATATATCATAATATTTAGAATATACCTACTTATATTGGTAACACGGAAATTACACCCACGAAATGTCAGATTTCAGAAATCGCAAAATTTTAACTCCTTGAAAATAATCCCCTTTACAGTACTCTTTTACATGCCCGATTCTAGAAATGGGACATATTATGGTAAGGCATGGTTCAAAATCACACACAAAATAACAAGGAAAAGAGAGGAATGATGGAGTATTTATACCCCAGTGAAAATTCTTTCACCTATTTTGAGATGGTCAATTCTGGAATGGTGGAGGAAACCGGAGTACCCTGAAAAAAATCACCCACTTTTCACAAGCAAACTTACAAACTTTCTCACACCATAATTTCCAGCGTTTTTTGTACCCTGATCTATAAAAAAAAATCTGACATTTGACATATGTCAAAAACAATTTGTAATTTGTTCTGTGACATCATTTATCGGTAATCAATCATCAATAAAATATTGTTATTCGTTAATTTAGACAAGTCCAAAGGATAGTGATAATATTGTAAGAGCTGTCGATTGGAGAATACAGCAACTCCGTGTTCATGAAGAGCATGAAGAGGACAACAAACGAGCAGATAAACGGAAAGCAGACTCACCTACAGATGATTCTACAAGCAAAAAGAACAGGTAAGCAAACTCCCCTACAGGTGATTCTACAAGCAAAAAGAACAGGTAAGCAGACTCCCCCTACAGGTGATTCTACAAGCAAAAAGAACAGGTAAGCAGACTCCCCCTACAGATGATTCTACAAGCAAAAAGAACAGGTAAGCAGATTCACCTACAGGTGATTGTACAAGCATAAAGAACAGGTAAGCAGACTCCCTGACAGATGATTCTACAAGCAAAAAGAACAGGTAAGCAGATTCACCTACAGGTGATTGTACAAGCAAAAAGAACAGGTAAGCAGACTCCCCAACAGATGATTCTACAAGCAAAAAGAACAGGTAAGCAGATTCACCTACAGATGATTCTACAAGCAAAAAGAACAGGTAAGCAGACTCCCCTACAGGTGATTCTACAAGCAAAAAGAACAGGTAAGCAGATTCACCTACAAATGATTCTACAAGCAAAAAAGAACAGGTAAGCTGACTCCCCTACAGGTGATTCTACAAGCAAAAAGAACAGGTAAGCAGATTCACCTACAAATGATTCTACAAGCAAAAAAGAACAGGTAAGCTGACTCCCCTACAGGTGATTCTACAAGCAAAAAGAACAGATAAGCAGATTGACCTACAAATGATTCTACAAGCAAAAAAACAGGTAAGCAGACTCCCCGGCTGATGATTCTACAAGCAAAAAGAACAGGTAAGCAGATTCACCTACAGGTGATTGTACAAGCAAAAAGAACAGGTAAGCAGACTCCCCAACAGATGATTCTACAAGCAAAAAGAACAGGTAAGCAGACTCCCCTACAGGTGAATTTACAAGCAAACAGAACAGGTAAGCAAACTCCCCTACAGCTGATTCTACAAGCAAACAGAACAGGTAAGCAGATTCCCCTACGGCTGATTCTACAAGCAAACAGAACAGGTAACAGACTCCCCTACAGATGATTCTACAAGCAAAAAGAACAGGTAAGCAGATTCACCTACAGGTGATTCTACAAGCAAAAAGAACAGGTTTGACACCTTAGATATGTCTGTATTAATAATAATGTTAAACTGTAACATAAAATTTTCACATAAATTTCTCATTATTGACTACAGTCAAACCTGTCTATAAAGGCCACCCAAGGTAATTAGTATAAATGACCTTTATGGGCAGGTGGCCTTTATATAAAGGTTCAAATAATATGAATGAAGAACAATTGATATACAATTCTATTGGCCTTTATAAGCAGGTGGACCTTATATAGAGGTGACCTTTAAGGCAGGTTTGACTGTACTTTTAACAAAGATGTAATTTTGAATTAATATCAAAAACTTTATTTGACAAGTGAGTGCACTCGTGCAAGTCACACACACACACAGAGAGAGAGAGAGAGAGAGAGAGAGAGAGAGAGATGTAAGATGTGTCTTTGTAGAAAAGAAATTGTACATGTATTTAAACTAATGTAGTTTTTTTTTGGTGAAAAAAATGTTTAATTTGAAGCTGGTGGGAAAAAAAACCAAATCTTCCATTTGATAATAAATACTGCTGCCTTTTTATTTATGTCAGTTAATTATGGTAGGATTAACTAATTAAAAGCTTTGAGTTGACATATTTATTCCATATACAGTCAAACCTGTCTATAAGGGCCACCAAAGGGAACTTGTAAAAGTGGCTTTTATGGGTAGGTGGCGTTTATATACAGGTTCAAAAGAACAATTGAGATACAATTCTACTGGCCTTTATAAACAGGTGGCACTTATATAGAGGTGGCCTTTAAGGCAGGTTGGACTGTACTATGTTTTTGCTAGAAAGGTTCGTTTTGATTCTTTTAATTAATTCTTGCATGCAAAACGTAAATCTATGCTACTTCACCCTTACCTAGTGATGAGTGAAGTAACTCATCCATGGTCACTTCTATTTATTATTTATTTATTGATTGATTTATTTTTGTATATGGTGTATGCAGTAAGGTAATGTTTATTTTCTATATTATAGAACATCAGATGAACATTCAGTCCCATGTATAAGGAGAGAAGAGTCAGATAGTAGCGTGGTAGATCCAGAAACAGATGGTAAGTAAAGATAGTCAGGGCTCAAAGTGATTTTTCGAGTCTAAGAGCTAGCCTGGCTCCTTATATGAAAATATAAGGCACCAATTTAAACTTTTGGCAGTTTAGGCACTGGCAACAAAATTCATGTGATTTTATCTTAAAAATAATCTAAAAACACATTGTATACTGTATAATATCAAACATTTATTATTAATCAATCATCAGGCAATGGATATATCTCCTGCATTTTGGGAGCATCACATGTACTTGCCTTGAACTATAAATACATATTGACAGCCACTTCCCAGCCATGATTATTGTTTTATTCAGCACACTTTTGATGTTTTGTATAGATTCCCTCTATAAGTCACGAGGCCAACCAAGAAGTGCCAGAAACACTTTGTCAATATGTAAAACACAAATAGAAAAATGGAATCTGCCATGATCAAGTTTTAACCTTCGAAAAAGCAGTAGCCAATTTGGCGACTTATGAGTAAAATTTGGTCGCCAATGGAAAAATTTGGTCGTCATGGGACTTAATTTAGTCGCAACTTTGAGCCCTGATAGTATATTTCACACATATAAGAGAATCTAGCTCTTTGACAAGTGATAGATTTCCCTGCCTCACCCTGGTTGAGACAGATCACACGACCAAACTCCCACATTAATTGGATTTCTCTGGCATTTAAATCTGATTCTATGAAAAAATTAGGAGCATTCTGGATATGACACAATCACTTACAGACACTAAATTGATAATGTCATACGTAATCATTTTACGCAAGAACGTCAACAAAATTGATGATGTCATTTTCCGAAGGCATGGATGGTGGCATGAAAACTGAACATTTGATGCAAATATTTCTTTTCTAATCACATTTTTATGATGCAAATGTGTGAGAAAAAGAATCTCTCATCAGTAAACAGTGCAAGACAGATGTTCAAACTTCATCCTTGTTTGAGGGATCCTTGTCATATGTCATTATGTGTCTGTTACCGGTGTAAGATTCTATTAGTATAATACAGTAAAACCTCGATTCATCGCCACCATTAGTTCAGTCAAATTTTGGCGTTATAAAGGGGTTTGGCAATAAATCGAGGGAGGCCCATAAAGAAAAACATAAACAAAATGGATTTTGGGACTTCAAAATAGTGTGGCGATAAGCGAGGTGGCAAAGTTATCGAGGGGCATTATAACGAGGTTTTACTGTATAACCATTGAATTGTGGAGAAATGGTGTTTATAGTGCTGTAATTTCCATTGCCATTTAAAAGCAAACTGAATAACAGGCATTATGATTATTTTCCTTTGCACAGCAATGAAAGTTATTATAAGTTATACAGGGCTTTGGAAGTTACACGGTCCCATGTACCCCGTCAAATATGAATGTACTCTGATGCGGCTCAGGGTACATTCATATTTGACGGGGTACATGTGACTGTGTAACCTGCCAAAGCCCTGTATAACATTTTTGTCACCATTCAAAGTGTTACTAGTTGGATCTTTGTAACTTCCATTTCATATTTTGTCATTTTTGTCACCCTTCAAAGTGTTACCAGTTGGATCTTTGTAACTTCCATTTCATATTTTGTGTAACTTGTGTATGTTGTCGCCATGTTTGTTGACCGTAACTAGACATCAGAGATGTACGAGTTACTTCCTTTTTACAGCTAAACGTTGTGTGCGTTCATGTACCCGGCAGATCTCCGAACATAGTTCCATGTATCCCGGCAAGTTTACCCATCACTATGGGAGAAATTTCTTTGAAGGGTGACAAAGCACTATAAACACAATTCAATTGTTATATTTCTGTATTTATTTTTTATTTATTTGATATTTATCTTATTTTGATTCTTTAATACTCAAATAAATTTAATCCTAATTCACTGAATTTGCTTGTTACTTTGTCAAGAACCTGTGTTTCATTTTATGTATGGAGTCTCTTAATGCCTCTTTAATTAACTGAAATATATATTTTTAACAAATATATTTTTATGCATGATTTCAGCATCTTCAGAGAGTTACACATCATCTTTTACAGCAAGATCGGAATCGGATTAACACCTGTCGACCATAACGGGACTCGTTTGTGATACATGATTCATATAACTACTGTTTTATTGTTTATGTATTAGTGCTAAAACTAATTATTTATTAGTTAACGAGGGAGAATTAATCCGTTGTTTGTCTGTCCAACAGGCAAATAAGGCAACCAAAGAAGGCGAATCTCATACAATGACGACGTTATGTACAGTAGTTGAGAACAATTCAAGGAAGTTGCTTGTGCAATTAATTTAGACACCTGTGAAAATAAAAACTTGTAAAAAATCAAAGTACAACAGTAGTTAAATTAAACATATTTATACACCTACTTATTTGTAAAATTTGGAATCATTTGGTAACATGTGATACCCAATACTGACAAATATCTCTAGGCATTGTAAAGTCTGGGAAGTCGAAGTCATAATAATCAATTCCATTGGGAACATTTAGATCACTTGTATGACATACAGGTGTCTGTGTCATGCAGGAAGTGTCCATGTCATACAGGAAATTCCTGTGCCATAAGGAAGCATCTGTGTCACAGGAAATGCCTTTGTCATACAGGAAGTGCCTGTGTCATACAGGAAATGTCTGTCATACCTCTGCTTCAAGATTCATGGCTGGTATCCAGTTTTTAAGATTTTTAGTGATCAAATATTGCATTTTTTGGTTATAACTTTTTTTATAGATTAGATGCACAGGGGAACTTTACTTTCTTTTCTTCTGACGGCCCTTAATTTTTGGATAAGCTTACAGGACATATGCCTCGGATAAACTGCTTGACACTGTGCCAAGCAATAGGGTCTGTGTACTTGACACCAATTAGGTGTAACATTGCACTAGAAAAAAATGTAATTTCATTTTATGTAATTTTTTTATTTAGAATCAAGGATGACATATGACAAATTATATACTTGACTCTAGGCCAAGTGTGACAGCCCTTGGCCAAGAGGAGTGGCCAAATGCTTTGTTCGAGGCATTGACCAGGACAAGTGACCAAATGCTTTATTCCAGGCCCTTGGTCAGGACAAGTGGTCAATTGCTTAATCTGAGGCCTAGGTTAACGTTCTTTTGACACCCCTCATTTTTCTTACATTAGAAATCTACAAACTGAGTTAACAACATTGGGTATCACATGTTCAATTAATAACCTCAATTTTGTGTTCATGATCATTATACCCCCCAGTATTGTTGATATCATCATTATCAATCATAATTATCACAACAAAGTTTATACCAAGTGACTTCAAACAAAAACATTTTAATAAAATGACAATGTTGATAATAATAGGTTAATTGTTCATTGTACTTCGCCACCTTAAAAGTCAACTTGACAGGGATTTTTCTGGCCATTTTGGGAAAGAAAGAAAAAAAGAAATTGGGGAAAATCAATTGAAAAAAAATCCACATTTTAGGAAAAATAGAAGAAAAAAAATTGGAATTGAAGTGGCAAAAATGTGTCAACAAAATCCACATTTTAAGAGAAATACAAGAAAAAAATGGAATTAAAGTGGCAAAAATGTATAAACGAAATCCACATTTTAGGAGAAAATAGAAAAAAAGAACATATTTGAATTACTTATTTTGACATCTTTGAATAATAATCTTACAATATAAAAGCTATGTCAAAATATAGTGTCACTTTTCTTGGGTTTTCTCTCGGGAAAAAATTTACCGTTAATAATTGGAATTTGAAAAAATTGCATGTTATAGAATTGGAAAAGATTTCCATTCAATTGAAAAAATTCCACTGTTTTTCAATGGATTTGGAAAAAATTAACATGCTAAAATTCCACAGTAAAATGAGACAATTATTATACTTTTCCTTATGTAGGTCGGTTTAGGAATATTTACCTGCAAACTTGGGAAAATATATGCTTTTTCATTTGGAATGGGTCTTTCCTATTACTGATCCTTGTGAGTGACTAGGAAAATCCCTGTTTTGTTTTGTATTTTAAGGTATAAAAATGTATACTTTGTTTGTACACGTATTAACCTTGTATAGTTAATAATAATAAACATCAGCTGTATATAAAACAAAATGTTCTTTGTTATCTTTATCTAGCCATGTTACCACACTTGACTTGTTGTCTTGACACAAGGAGTAAGTTGTAAAGTGTCATTAAAATTCCCTAAAAGAATTCCATTTTTCCCAGACATCCTAATGTACTTCAAAACAAGAATGCCACTAGATACAGCAAAGTACACCTATGTACAGTTTTGCCACTTAAGATAGCAAATTACAAAGGGACTTAAAATAGTAGTATCCGGAGTAGTGATAGGATAGTTTTCCAGACTTTTTTCCCAAATGTCTGCAGATATTTAACTAATATTTGGTGTACGAGTCTACCATCATGAGTTACAGACCAAGCTTTAGATTCTTTCCGGTTCACTGGTTTTTGATGAAATTATGGACCATGGACTTAGAAATTTTCTATAAAATAGCAGTTTTCTTGACTTTTACCTAATCACTTGCAGATATTGAAATAATATTTGTTATGCGAGTCTAACATCACGAGTTACAGATCAAGTGTGAGTTTTGTTCCGGTCTAGTTCACTAATTTTTGTTGGAATTATTAAGAAAATTTCTTTTAAAACAGTTTTTTTGGAATATTTTGCTTAACACTTGAAGATATTGAACAAATATCTGGTTTGTAAGTCAAGCATCACGAGTTACATATCAGTCAAATGTGAGTTTTGTTCCAGTTCACTGGAACTTGTTTTGTAAATTTTTGCAGATATTAAACTAAAATTTTGTATGTGAATCCTACATCATATAGAATATGGAATTGCAACTTGACTTGTGCACCCTCACGTGCCTATTGATTTTTCATGTGGTGGGTGTAGCTAGCTAAACAGGAGATGATTACTCCTCTGGAACACCTGCACTTGCTTTCCTGGTGGAAGTTTAACTAAATTTTCCAGTCTTCAAAGTTTTTTCCTTGCTTTTACATTGTGATTTTAACATGGATCAGTATGTTTGTTTTTGATTTAAAAAATATTTTATGTATTTTGCTAATTTGTAGCCAGCCTGTACAAAAAGCACAGAAAAGCTTACCGGTATGTCATGCCATCTGCATGAATATCAGTATCGGCAACCATGGTTATAGTTTGTGTTAAAGTTTTAAGCTCACCAGAGCAAAAGAGTTGGAGGAGCTATTGCCATCTATCTTCACCCATTGTGCATTTGTATGTCATGGGCAGTGTGTAAGTTTTTCACATTTTAAGCAACTCCTCCTAAACTACTTGCCCAAATCAGATGATATTTGGTGATAATGATTTCCAGGTGAAGGGCTTTCAGTGTTGCCTGAGTAAAGGAGTCATATCCCCCCCCCCCCCCTCAAAAAAAAAAACAATTGGGGGAATAGTGAAAATCTTTTTAAAAAATTGTACATACAAAAGCTATATCTTGGATGTTTCATGTATAATATACTAGTACTCTGGGTATCAAGTTTCAGATCTTGACATATCCTCAGGTGAGCGTTAAGGTCCATGGGCCTCTTGTGGAATTTTCCATGTTTACAGACTGGATATATTTCGCAACAGCAACAAACTGGATGCCTGTAAATTGAGACTGGTGTAATTTAAATTATATTTTTGCTTCAACTCAATTTAAATAAATGACTATAGCCAAATAAATTTGCATAATTTATTTTCAATGATACATAGAAATTATGCAACATGTTATTAAATATGCTAATGCAACAGATGTAATTCTTTAAATATGCAGATATATATGGTTCATTTTATGCATCTGTATTTCAAATATCCACGGGATGAACTCTCATTTATTATACTGTTTCTAAATTATCAAGGCTCTGAAAAATTTCATCACAATATTGTTGATAAGTTTGAAATTGATTTATCCAAAAATTACCCTGGGTATCTTTGACATCCCATAGTTCCATGTTCCTTTCATTCCAAATTTTGATTTTTCAGGTGACGGGCATAGCTAGCTAAACAGGAGGTGCTTACCCTTCTGGAGCACACACACTCACTTCCCTGGTGGAAGTTCCCATGTTTAGCTAAATTTGCCAGTTTCAAGTTTATTTTGCTTTGGGATTGTGATTTGGACATGAATTGGCGTGTTTTGTTTTTGATTTAAGCTAATTTAGAATGGTTCTTGACTAGGTTCCTCAAAACCCTGTACATTTTTATATTTAAACATAGTTTCTAAAATCAAAAACAAACATACCATATTCAAATCACAATTCCAAAAGTCAAACACAAAAATACTGATGCATGTTTAAATCAGAAGCCCATAAGCAAAATCAAAAACAAACTAACATGCTAAAATTTTTTGAAAATGGTCAAACTAAGTAAAGCATGTGAACTCTCATAACCATAATCTGCCTTTATTCTGTTCTGAAAAATGTTTTATGGATTAGAAATACAGTCCAACCTGTCTTAAAGGCAACCTCTATAAGGGCCACCTGCTTATTAGAATTGTATCCCAATTGTTCTTTATTCATATTAATTGAGCCTGTATATAAAGGCCACTTTTACTGGTTCCCTTAGGTGGCCTTTATAGACAGATTTGACTGTATACCTTATAATGTAAATCAAAAAGGTTATTGTCTCTGGTTTGATTGGAGATGTTCATCTAAAAACAACAGATTCAAAATAAAGCATTAAAGTTTGAATTCTTTATTTATAATGTTGACATAAAATCAATGTTTAAACTACTGTATCCACAGAATGTGTCCATTGAAATGACTGGCCATAGGGTGATACCTAACAGAATAATGTGATTTGACGGAGACTGTGTCCCCTCTCTTCAGCTGAAGAATCACCTCGTTAGATCCAGATTTCCACTTTCCCTTTCCACTCTCATCAGTAAATACATACATTACTACCTTGTTATTTTTGTGGATTTGAGCATATGCGTGATCTGTGTTTGACTGGATATTAACAAAGAAGGAATACACTCCTGGTACAGAACAATAAAAAACTCCGTCCGTTGTATTCAATCCGTTGCCAATGTTTGTTATTACCTTTGTAAATTTCAGTATTTGTTCATTTGAATATGTAGCTTCACTTGCTAAATTTGCTGAGAAAGCAACTCTATTTTCTACAAAATAAAGGCATAAAATGTAATACAACTTTTGACTCTAAAATTCCTTTCAGCTTATAAACAAACAAATAATCAAATTCCCTTGGTTACAAACATTTTAATTAGTCAGACTTTTCTTTTTTTTTGTTCTCAGTTTTGATTATGTATACACAGGTGGTGGGTGTAGCTAGCTAGACTAATAGAATCTTACACCAGCAACAGTGTAAGACAGCCATATCTCAAACGAGGAGGATATCTCTGTCTTACACTGTTACTGGTGTTGGATTCTTTTTCTCACACATTTGCATTTTTTACATTTACAAAAAAATGCATCAAACGTTCAGTTTTCAAGCCATCATCAGTGCCTTTCTGAGAATGATGTCATCGATTTTGTCTCGCGTAAAATGATTATGACGTCATCAATTAAGCGTTTGTAAGTGATTATGACGTTGAGAAATTGTTGGTTTAGAAAAGTGATCTCATCCTTAGGCCGAGACAGAAAAATCTCACACGGGTAAAAACATCGGATTTCTATGTCTCAGGTGCTTACCTTTCTGGAGCACCTGTCCTCACTAGTGCATTATGGTTTTTTAATGCAAAGGACAAGTCAAAAAAGGAGCATTTTTTTAAGTTTTGAAAAACAAATTATGCTGTCTGATGACTGTACACTTTACACATCAAAGCATTTTTTTACCATGAATTCTTATTTCTACTTATTAATTTATCAAAAATGAAAACCTGATGTTTTTCTTAGGGGTTTATTTGCAGATAAATTAATGTTGCTTACCTTTTTGTTGTATTTTCATTTTATTGACAACTTGTTGTATTTTGTTGCTAATCTTTTCATCAGCAAAAAGATGAATCATTTCCTTCACTAAGTATCTGGCGCAATCAGTATGGTGTTCAAATGGTTTTGGAGATTCCAAAGCCCCGTCAATACCATCTAATAACATTACAAGGCTGTAAATACAACAAAAGAACATTTGTCGTGTACACATGGTTTTGGTAAGAGTGTTTCTGTCTTTGACAAACTTTTATAGTCAGAATAATGCATCATAGTTTTGTGTCAGTATTTATATGTTTCAACATTTTAAGTTACAGGATAATGTGTACGTGATTTGACAGAGATTCCCTGATCTGACAGGAACCTGGGCAACATCTGTTATAACTGATAGAATAATTATATTATCAGATTACAGTACTTATGAAACATAATAATCAAAAACATAGTACATACCAGTCTATATTAAAATCACTATCTAAAAAACTTTGTTAAAATTTGCAAACTGACAAATTCATTTTCTCCATGGAAGTGAGGCTCGGTGTTCAGCAACTTTGAACACTGACAAATTCAGTTAAACATGAACATTTCCTCCATGGAAGTGAGGCTGGATACTCAGATCTTTGAACACTGACAAATTCATTTCCTCCATGGAAGTAAGGATGGGTGCTCCAGAACTTTGAAAACTGACAAATTCATTTTCTCCATGGAAGTGAAGCTGGGTGTTCAGCAACTTTGAACACTGACAAATTCAGTTAAACATGCACATTTCCTCCATGGAAGTGAGGCTGGGTGCTTGGGAACTTTAAAACCTGACAAATTCATTTCCTCCATGGAAGTGAGGCTGGGTGTTCAGCAACTTTGAACACTGGCAAATTCAGTTAAACATGCACATTTCCTCCATGGAAGTGAGGCTGGGTGCTTGGGAACTTTGAAACCTGACAAATTCATTTTCTCCATGGAAGTGAGGCTGGGTGTTCAGCAACTTTGAACACTGACAAATTCAGTTAAACATGCACATTTCCTCCATGGAAGAAGGCTGGGTGCTTGGGAACTTTAAAACCTGACAAATTCATTTCCTCCATGGAAATGAGGCTGGGTGTTCAGCAACTTTGAACACTGACAAATTCAGTTAAACATGAACATTTCCTCCATGGAAGTGAGGCTGGGTGCTCAGTAACTTTGAAAACTGACAAATTTATTTCCTCCATGGAAGTGAGGCTGGGTGCTCCAGGACGTTAAACACGGACAAATTCAGTTAAATATGCACATTTCCTCCATGGAAGTGAGGCTGGGGGCTTGGGAACTTTGAAAACTGACAAATTCATTTCCTCCATGGAAGTCAGGCTGGGTGCTCCGGAACTTTGAAAAACCAACAATTTATTTGTTACTATTTTACTTTGTTGTACAAAGTCCAGTAGTGGGAACAGGCTCTACCAACCTTTAGAATTATTATATCTGGTTACAATAATACAGAAACTTAATTAATTGTTGTTAATTATTGATGTATATTAATAAGACAATTTTAACCTGTCAATACAGTATAACCTGCAGTGGCGGATTTAGGGGAGGGGTTGCGGGGTTGCAACCCCCCCTTTGAAAAATTTAAAGAGAGAGAGAGAGTGAGATATTAACTGATTAAAATTATTTTCTTGGCCCCCATCGGGGCTCTGCCCTAGACCCATCGTCTCTGGAAGCTCGCGCCTTTGGCGCTCGCATCTAGCATTGATATAAATCTCGCCCCTCCCTTTAAAAATCCTGTATAGATCTCAACCCCCCTTTCAAAAAATCCTGGATAGTTCTCAACCCCCCCCCCCCTTTCAAAAAATCCTGTATCCGCCCCTGACCTGTGTATGAAGACCACCCAAGGACCTGAGCAAAAGTGGACTTAATAGACAGGTGGACCTAATATAGAGGGTCACCTCTTATGCACAAGTAAACATGTATTGTTGATACCGGTATACTAATGGGTGAAAAATATGTAGTGCTTTCTTGTTAAATTGGTTATAATTATTTTTATTATTATTTTTTTAAATTAAGAATTAGTTTTAGAAAATAATTAGGTTATTCTTGATGGACTGTACATTGTAGCAGTTGCTCTATCAGTATACACTAATTGTCTTTGTTTTCTTAAGAAGCAAGGTGTCACTAATTAATATAATAGTTAAACAAAGCATACTATGTGTACCTGTAAATAACAAAGACTGTTCATACCTTCTAATCTAATGGCTTCAGCCACTGTTAATTATTGATGTGTATTGATAAGACAATTTTAACCTGTCAATATATATGTATGAAATGTCTGTATTTTTCACACAAATTCTGGAGAGTCACTAGACACAACAATAAAACTTTCGCGAATATTTTATTTTATATATAATTCACCTTTGACATTGACTTTCATCCGAAAATGCAAAAAAATAAAAGAACACAAATGCCTCAGAATGATGATTCTGCCGAAAATTAACTAGGTGAGAATTTCCCAATCTACAGATACATAGTTTTCAGTGCTCATCCAAAGCTGGGGGTTTTATAATCAGTGGTCCCAATTTTAGTCTATTTTTTTGTCTCGTTTTTTTTTTTTACTGTTTCTTTGATTAACATATGATGGTTCATGTTCTTGGTTACAATTTCTGTTGCTAAGCACGTTTTTCAGTTTAAAATCTCTGCTCTATATCTTAAAAAGTTCTTAATGATTTTTATATTTTGACATATATCTACTAGAAACCCCATTCAAGCTTCAAAAACATTGAACAAATGCATGATCATATGTTACACTTCAACTCTTGTTACATCTCATTGATAAACTATATTGTAAAAGTTTGTGGTTCAAAATTGCAACAAAAACAGGAGTCACTGATTTAATATACAATTAAAGCACCAATTTGAGGTCAATATATGTTTTAATGACCACTTGATAGCAATATGGACCTAGGGCCTCAAATTGGTGCTATAATTGTTTTATTATAAAATTGGTAAAATATTAAAAAAAACTACTTGATTTCAGCTATTAAAAATGCTTTATAACACAAGAAATTGAACATGAACAACTTTTAAACATACAGATATAATATCACTTCACTTTGAAAAAAATGTTGTAATTTATTGTAATATTTTAATAATTGTTCAAAATGTCTTTTTCCTTAGTCGACAATGACGAAAACCTTCAACCATGTTACGATGTGTTGTCCTTCCAAATCTTCCTCCTATTTTGGAAGCACCCAAGTAAATAAAGTAACGGTAGGTTATTTTCAGATCTTACATAATCAAAATTGAATCCAAGGAAGATAAGCAATCTCCAGTCAATAACATTTTTTCAGCCAACTTTTCTTGCATGTGCCAGGTCATTACATTGTTTAATTTGATCACGTGACGACTTTTAGCCCAATGAAAATGCATTAAAAATTTCACTTTATAATAAAACAATGTACAGCATTTATTAATGATCTCAATTAAAATATATATACATGTGTAAAATATTTGTATAGCATGATTTCATACATGTAGCACCTGTTTAAACAAATTGAAATAACAATTATAAGTTTTCATAACAAACAATAATCAAGCAGTCTACTGCTGTATTCATACAGTCGAACCTGCCTTAAAGGCCAACTGTATTTAAAGACCAGTAAAATTTATCCCAATTGCTTTTTTTTCATTTTTCATATTTGAACCTCTATATTTGGCCATTTTTACTAGTTCCCTTGGGTGGCCTTTTTGGACAGGTTTGACTATTTATGTTACAAGGTCCCTTTTAGCCACATCACTTTTGTTAACCATCCATTATCTTCTTGTACTCCTGTTGATGTTCCAACATTTTAAGAAACACCTTATACTTTTTTTCATGGTATCTACAATAAAAGCAGAAAAAACTTTATACCTCTGTGTATACCTAACATGTAATAGAAATGAATGGAGGAACAGCATCCCCTGCTTCATGAAAAACATATCAGTGAATCTGCCAATGATCCAAGGGTTTGAATTCCATCTGGGAAACATTTTGTGACCCTAAGCAAGTCATTTTATTTCATGCTACAGCTCAAATTCAAAGGCAAATACTCATGTTACAAATTATTTTCAGATTCTAAGTTCTGAAGTAGTTGTCACTAAATGATGGCATCATTTACAAATTTCCTCAAAGTTGGTCATCTAAAGACGGGCAGGAGGTCAATGAGATACAAAGATGCATCTAATGGAAAGAATTCATTAGTACATGCATGTGCTTTATTGTAACATTTATGTTTCATTCATGTGTAATCATGGTTTTGTGAACGACATTTTTTTCTAGAATTAGGGTGTTAGCAAAGGATAAGGCATTGTTGAAAGAAATTAAGTTACGTTATTTTTGTCATAACAACATGTTGCCATGGTTACATCACAACATGGATTAGTGGTGTGGTAGTCCACGGTGAGTAAAAGTTTTGTTGTCTATCCATTTGTCTATGTGGCCAAATTGGTTTACTCAAGTGAACTAACAAACTCTCTCACACACTAGGATTTGTCCTAAATGGGATTTGGACCATTGCAGTGAGACAGCACGATTCATAAGCCAGGACAGAACGTTTGGCCATATTAGGAGTGTAACCTATTATACGTGTATAGTAAATGTAAATCTATCGGAGAAACATGTTACATAAACCAACAACATTTTATGTGAAAAGTAATTCAAGCTTACCTTTGTTCTTTTATGTCTGGCAGTAACAGACCTCCGCTCCCTCCCATTTTGTCAATAGCTTCCTAATCAAGATAAAAATAGTCCTTAATAATAGTAAGGTTACACATTACAACATGCATAACTAAAAAGGTTAGTAAAAACAAATTCTGCCACTGAATGAAAATGTTGTAAATTGTGTTAAAATCACCAGTACCGAAAATATTTACCTGCATTGTGTTAAAATCACCAGAGGCGCTGGCACCAAGTATGGCAGACCCAAGTAGTACTGATTCCTCTTCATCTGGGAAGATCATAGGTAGACCTGAACAAAAATTAAGAGAAAATGTTTTAATTTGCAAAATACAAGACATTATATTTGGAATTCTTTGATAAATACAAACAGTATATACCAGTGTTGTATAACGCTTTATCTTTTGTGTGTAATTTTTTTTAACAGATTGATGTTTTGTTGTTCCATTGTATTATTTTCCCAGGGTAGAATCTAGAACACTTTATTTGTGTATGATACCCAATTTCACATCTGATTTTAAAAAATCACAGCAAATATAATAAATACAAGTAAATTCAAAGAATTAGGATCCCCCACCATCAGGATCTTTTTTGTGATGACAATAAATCCTAGGAGAATGAGCAAACAAAGTCGAGTAAATGATACGAACATCTCCTATCTATGTTGATGTTTTGAACCAAGTTTCATGAAATAGTGGTTCATAGTTTTGGAGAATTTGCAAAGACAAAAATTTTGGATGGACAGGCAGACAGAAGTATGGACAGAAGGATGGACAGAAACTTGTCTTGGATATACCAGTATTTGGCAGTCCGTAGCTCAGTTGGTAGAGTGCTCGCTCCTAAAGTGGGAGGTTATGGATTTGAACCCCAGCCGGGTCTGACCCAAGACTTTAAATTTGGTAGTGACTGTTCTTGCATTACTGAATGAAGGTCACGGTTCCTTCGGATGGAAACTTAAAATAAACAAGGTCCAGTGTCTTAGTAGGCCTGGCACAATAAGGACCCTGCTGTATAATGCCATCAGCACAACATACAACAAATTTCTGCACTTCTGCTCATAGCTGGCGACATCTCAATATAAGTGAAATATTCTTGACTGGGACATTAAACACCATCTCTCTCTCTCTCTCTCTCTCTCTCTCTCGTTTCTCTCCCTTAGTTCCATGTTCCTTTCAACTTGATTACACGTTTGGTTTCGGTAGCTTACCAGGAGGTGCTTACCCTTCCGGAGCACTCAGCGTCACTTTCCTGGAAGAAGTTCATGTTTTGAACTTTGTTTGTCAGTTTTAAAAGTTTTTACTTTGTTTTCTGGATTGTGATCTGAACATGAACTGATTTGTTTGTTTTTTTAAAACTATATACCTGTTCTCTTGAATCGGTGTCCCATTTTGGACTATTGGTCAACTTATCAAGACAATTTATCAGTTGGAAGGGAAGTGTCCATGCCCTTTTGATAGATATATATGTTGAGTTCTACTTTTTCTTCACCCATTATATTTATAACTGACTTTACATTTTTAACAGAATCCAACACAAGTGACAGTGTAAGATAGATTGAGGTTTTATGTCCCAGTCAAGAATTTTTCACTTATATCAAGACCTCACCAGCTTAATGTGCTGTAGTAGACATTTTACCTTTGTAGTGTGCTTAGGCAATGTGCAGGGAGGGCTCTTTAATGTGCAACGTCTGCTGTGACACGGGCAGCAGTTTTTAACATCTCTTCCGAAGGACATGTGACTTTCATTTCTAAACGCTGAGTGCTTGGCAAAAGAATAGGGACTATGTATTTTCAAGTCTTGGTCGGACGTGGCTGGGGTTAAAACCCACAACCTCCCACATACCAAGCGTACACCCTACCACAGAACTACTATAGTGGTACAGTGTAAGATAGAGATTTCTCACATATGTAACATGGAAATCTCTTGTATTTACCCATGTGAAATTTACTTGTCTCTCCCTTCTTTGAGATCACTTTTCCCAAGGAGTGGAGTAATGGTGTTTATCAACCCAATATTCTTGACTTGGACATTAAATACCATCATTCCACTCCCCTCTCCCAACAAATAATTTTTCCAAACTTCACAATAACTTACACATGCTTATTTGATTGTCATAATTATTTTATGTGAGAATGTAAACAAAAATTGATTATGTCACTTTAAGAAGAAATGGATGATGGCATTAATACTGAACAGGTGATGCAAGTCTTTGTTTAAAAATCATGTTTTTTATGTTGCAAATGTGTAAAAACAAAATCCTACACTAGTAAAAGTGTAAGACAGAGATATCTCAAACTCAGATGAATAATAGAATCTATCATGAGTATCTATGTAGGATAGGGAAATTTCACATGAGGGGTTGAATATTTCAGTAAGAGACGAGGCTTGCCAAATCTCTGACATAAATATTCAACCCCGAGGAGGTGATAGAAATTTCTACCCATCGTTTCTTCAAGCGGAAATCTCTATCTCAACATAGTAAGATGGAAGAAAACTCTATCTGCAGACAAGAGAGAAACCTGTTCTTCCTCACCTGTTATGTCCACATGCGACTTTACATATAATCTGTTCTTCCTCACCTGTAATGTCCACATGTGACTTTACATATAATCTGTTCTTCCTCACCTGTTATGTCCACATGTGACTTTACATATAATCTGTTCTTCCTCACCTGTAATGTCCACATGTGACTTTACATATAACTCTGTTCTTCCTCACCTGTTATGTCCACATGTGACTTTACATATGTCTGTTCTTCCTAACCTGTTATGTCCACATGTGACTTTACATATAATCTGTTCTCCTCACCTGTAATGTCACATGTGACTTAACATATAATCTGTTCTTCCTCACCTGTTATGTCCACATGTGACTTAACATATAATCTGTTCTTCCTCACCGTTATGTCCACATGTGTCCTAACATATAATCTGTTCTTCCTCACCTGTTATGTCCACATGTGACTTAACATATAATCTGTTCTTCCTCACCTGTTATGTCCACATGTGACTTAACATATATCTGTTCTTCTTCACCTGTTATGTCCACATGTGTCCTAACATATAATCTGTTCTTCCTCACCTGTAATGTCCACATGTGACTTAACATATAATCTGTTCTTCCTCACTGTTATGTCCATGCGACTTTACATATAATCTGTTCTTCCTCACCTGTTATGTCCACATGTGACTTAACATATAATCTGTTCTTCCTCACCTGTAATGTCCACATGTGACTTAACATATAATCTGTTCTTCCTCACCTGTTATGTCCACATGTGACTTAACATATAATCTGTTCTTCCTCACCTGTTATGTCCACATGTGTCCTAACATATAATCTGTTCTTCCTCACCTGTAATGTCCACATGTGACTTAACATATAATCTGTTCTTCCTCACCTGTTATGTCCACATGCGACTTTACATATAATCTGTTCTTCCTCACCTGTAATGTCCACATGTGACTTAACATATAATCTGTTCTTCCTCACCTGTTATGTCCCATGTGACTTAACATATAATTGTTCTTCCTCACCTGTTATGTCCACATGTGACTTAACATATAGTCTGTTCTTCCTCACCTGTTATGTCCACATGTGTCCTAACATATAATCTGTTCTTCCTCACCTGTTATGTCCACATGTGACTTAACATATAATCTGTTCTTCCTCACCTGTTATGTCCACATGTGTCCTAACATATAATCTGTTCTTCCTCACCTGTAATGTCCACATGTGACTTAACATATAATCTGTTCTTCCTCACCTGTTTATGTCCCATGTGACTTAACATATAATCTGTTTCTTCCTCACCTGTTATGTCCACATGTGACTTAACATAAATCTGTTCTTCCTCACCTGTAATGTCCACATGTGACTTTACATATAATCTGTTTCTCCTCACCTGTTATGTCCACTGTGTCCTAACATATATCTGTTCTTCCTCACCTGTAATGTCCACATGTGACTTAACATATAATCTGTTCTTCCTCACCTGTAATGTCCACATGTGACTTTACATATAATCTGTTCTTCCTCACCTGTTATGTCCACATGTGACTTAACATATAATCTGTTCTTCCTCACCTGTAATGTCCACATGTGACTTAACATATAATCTGTTCTTCCTCACCTGTAATGTCCACATGTGACTTTACATATAATCTGTTCTTCCTCACCTGTTATGTCCACATGTGACTTAACATATAATCTGTTCTTCCTCACCTGTTATGTCCACATGTGTCCTAACATATAATCTGTTCTTCCTCACCTGTAATGTCCACATGTGACTTAACATATAATCTGTTCTTCCTCACCTGTTATGTCCACATGTGACTTAACATATAATCTGTTCTTCCTCACCTGTTATGTCCACATGTGACTTAACATATAATCTGTTCTTCCTCACCTGTAATGTCCACATGTGACTTTACATATAATCTGTTCTTCCTCACCTGTTATGTCCACATGTGTCCTAACATATAATCTGTTCTTCCTCACCTGTAATGTCCACATGTGACTTAACATATAATCTGTTCTTCCTCACCTGTAATGTCCACATGTGACTTAACATATAATCTGTTCTTCCTCACCTGTAATGTCCACATGTGACTTTACATATAATCTGTTCTTCCTCACCTGTTATGTCCACATGTGACTTTACATATAATCTGTTCTTCCTCACCTGTTATGTCCACATGTGACTTTACATATAATCTGTTCTTCCTCACCTGTTATGTCCACATGTGACTTAACATATAATCTGTTCTTCCTCACCTGTTATGTCCACATGTGTCCTAACATATAATCTGTTCTTCCTCACCTGTAATGTCCACATGTGACTTAACATATAATCTGTTCTTCCTCACCTGTTATGTCCACATGTGACTTAACATATAATCTGTTCTTCCTCACCTGTTATGTCCACATGTGACTTAACATATAATCTGTTCTTCCTCACCTGTAATGTCCACATGTGACTTTACATATAATCTGTTCTTCCTCACCTGTTATGTCCACATGTGTCCTAACATATAATCTGTTCTTCCTCACCTGTAATGTCCACATGTGACTTAACATATAATCTGTTCTTCCTCACCTGTAATGTCCACATGTGACTTTACATATAATCTGTTCTTCCTCACCTGTTATGTCCACATGTGACTTAACATATAATCTGTTCTTCCTCACCTGTAATGTCCACATGTGACTTAACATATAATCTGTTCTTCCTCACCTGTAATGTCCACATGTGACTTTACATATAATCTGTTCTTCCTCACCTGTTATGTCCACATGTGACTTAACATATAATCTGTTCTTCCTCACCTGTTATGTCCACATGTGTCCTAACATATAATCTGTTCTTCCTCACCTGTAATGTCCACATGTGACTTAACATATAATCTGTTCTTCCTCACCTGTTATGTCCACATGTGACTTAACATATAACCTGTTCTTCCTCACCTGTTATGTCCACATGTGACTTAACATATAATCTGTTCTTCCTCACCTGTAATGTCCACATGTGACTTTACATATAATCTGTTCTTCCTCACCTGTTATGTCCACATGTGTCCTAACATATAATCTGTTCTTCCTCACCTGTAATGTCCACATGTGACTTAACATATAATCTGTTCTTCCTCACCTGTAATGTCCACATATGACTTAACATATAGTCTGTTCTTCCTCACCTGTAATGTCCACATGTGACTTAACATATAATCTGTTCTTCCTCACCTGTAATGTCTACATGTGACTTAACATATAATCTGTTCTTCCTCACCTGTAATGTCCACATGTGACTTAACATATAATCTGTTCTTCCTCACCTGTTATGTCCACATGTGTTCTAACATATAATCTGTTCTTCCTCACCTGTAATGTCCACATGTGACTTTACATATAGTCTGTTCTTCCTCACCTGTAATGTCCACATGTGACTTAACATATAATCTGTTCTTCCTCACCTGTTATGTCCACATGTGACTTTACATATAGTCTGTTCTTCCTCACCTGTAATGTCCACATGTGACTTAACATATAATCTGTTCTTCCTCACCTGTAATGTCCACATGTGACTTAACATATAATCTGTTCTTCCTCACCTGTAATGTCCACATGTGACTTTACATATAGTCTGTTCTTCCTCACCTGTAATGTCCACATGTGACTTAACATATAATCTGTTCTTCCTCACCTGTTATGTCCACATGTGACTTTACATATAACCTGTTCTTCCTCACCTGTAATGTCCACATGTGACTTTACATATAATCTGTTCTTCCTCACCTGTTATGTCCACATGTGACTTTACATATAATCTGTTCTTCCTCACCTGTAATGTCCACATGTGACTTTACATATAATCTGTTCTTTCTCACCTGTACTGTCCACATGTGACTTAACATATAATCTGTTCTTCCTCACCTGTAATGTCCACATGTGACTTAACATATAACCTGTTCTTCCTCACCTGTAATGTCCACATGTGACTTAACATATAATCTGTTCTTCCTCACCTGTAATGTCCACATGTGACTTAACATATAATCTGTTCTTCCTCACCTGTTATGTCCACATGTGTCCTAACATATAATCTGTTCTTCCTCACCTGTAATGTCCACATGTGACTTTACATATAGTCTGTTCTTCCTCACCTGTAATGTCCACATGTGACTTTACATATAATCTGTTCTTCCTCACCTGTTATGTCCACATGTGACTTTACATATAACCTGTTCTTCCTCACCTGTAATGTCCACATGTGACTTTACATATAATCTGTTCTTCCTCACCTGTTATGTCCACATGTGACTTTACATATAATCTGTTCTTCCTCACCTGTAATGTCCACATGTGACTTTACATATAATCTGTTCTTTCTCACCTGTAATGTCCACATGTGACTTAACATATAATCTGTTCTTCCTCACCTGTTATGTCCACATGTGACTTTACATATAACCTGTTCTTCCTCACCTGTAATGTCCACATGTGACTTTACATATAATCTGTTCTTCCTCACCTGTAATGTCCACATGTGACTTTACATATAACCTGTTCTTCCTCACCTGTAATGTCCACATGTGACTTTACATATAATCTGTTCTTCCTCACCTGTTATGTCCACATGTGACTTAACATATAATCTGTTCTTCCTCACCTGTAATGTCCACATGTGACTTTACATATAATCTGTTCTTCCTCACCTGTTATGTCCACATGTGACTTTACATATAATCTGTTCTTCCTCACCTGTAATGTCCACATGTGACTTTACATATAATCTGTTCTTTCTCACCTGTAATGTCCACATGTGACTTAACATATAATCTGTTCTTCCTCACCTGTTATGTCCACATGTGACTTAACATATAATCTGTTCTTCCTCACCTGTTATGTCTACATGTGACTTTACATATAATCTGTTCTTTCTCACCTGTAATGTCCACATGTGACTTAACATATAATCTGTTCTTCCTCACCTGTAATGTCCACATGTGACTTAACATATAACCTGTTCTTCCTCACCTGTAATGTCCACATGTGACTTAACATATAATCTGTTCTTCCTCACCTGTAATGTCCACATGTGACTTAACATATAATCTGTTCTTCCTCACCTGTTATGTCCACATGTGACTTAACATATAATCTGTTCTTCCTCACCTGTAATGTCCACATGTGACTTTACATATAATCTGTTCTTCCTCACCTGTAATGTCCACATGTGACTTAACATATAATCTGTTCTTCCTCACCTGTAATGTCCACATGTGACTTAACATATAATCTGTTCTTCCTCACCTGTAATGTCCACATGTGACTTAACATATAATCTGTTCTTCCTCACCTGTAATGTCCACATGTGACTTAACATATAATCTGTTCTTCCTCACCTGTTATGTCCACATGTGTCCTAACATATAATCTGTTCTTCCTCACCTGTAATGTCCACATGTGACTTTACATATAGTCTGTTCTTCCTCACCTGTAATGTCCACATGTGACTTAACATATAATCTGTTCTTCCTCACCTGTAATGTCCACATGTGACTTTACATATAATCTGTTCTTCCTCACCTGTTATGTCCACATGTGACTTTACATATAACCTGTTCTTCCTCACCTGTAATGTCCACATGTGACTTTACATATAATCTGTTCTTCCTCACCTGTTATGTCCACATGTGACTTTACATATAATCTGTTCTTCCTCACCTGTAATGTCCACATGTGACTTAACATATAATCTGTTCTTCCTCACCTGTAATGTCCACATGTGACTTTACATATAATCTGTTCTTCCTCACCTGTTATGTCCACATGTGACTTAACATATAATCTGTTCTTCCTCACCTGTAATGTCCACATGTGACTTTACATATAATCTGTTCTTCCTCACCTGTTATGTCCACATGTGACTTTACATATAATCTGTTCTTCCTCACCTGTAATGTCCACATGTGACTTAACATATAATCTGTTCTTCTCCTCACCTGTAATGTCCACATGTGACTTTACATATAATCTGTTCTTCCTCACCTGTAATGTCCACATGTGACTTTACATATAATCTGTTCTTCCTTACCTGTTATGTCCACATGTGACTTTACATATAACCTGTTCTTCCTCACCTGTAATGTCCACATGTGACTTTACATATAATCTGTTCTTCCTCACCTGTTATGTCCACATGTGACTTTACATATAATCTGTTCTTCCTCACCTGTAATGTCCACATGTGACTTTACATATAATCTGTTCTTTCTCACCTGTAATGTCCACATGTGACTTAACATATAATCTGTTCTTCCTCACCTGTTATGTCCACATGTGACTTAACATATAATCTGTTCTTCCTCACCTGTTATGTCCACATGTGACTTTACATATAATCTGTTCTTTCTCACCTGTAATGTCCACATGTGACTTAACATATAATCTGTTCTTCCTCACCTGTAATGTCCACATGTGACTTAACATATAACCTGTTCTTCCTCACCTGTAATGTCCACATGTGACTTAACATATAATCTGTTCTTCCTCACCTGTAATGTCCACATGTGACTTAACATATAATCTGTTCTTCCTCACCTGTAATGTCCACATGTGACTTTACATATAATCTGTTCTTCCTCACCTGTAATGTCCACATGTGACTTAACATATAATCTGTTCTTCCTCACCTGTAATGTCCACATGTGACTTAACATATAATCTGTTCTTCCTCACCTGTAATGTCCACATGTGACTTAACATATAATCTGTTCTTCCTCACCTGTAATGTCCACATGTGACTTAACATATAATCTGTTCTTCCTCACCTGTTATGTCCACATGTGTCCTAACATATAATCTGTTCTTCCTCACCTGTAATGTCCACATGTGACTTTACATATAGTCTGTTCTTGCTCACCTGTAATGTCCACATGTGACTTAACATATAATCTGTTCTTCCTCACCTGTTATGTCCACATGTGACTTTAACTAGTCTGTTCTTCCTCACCTGTAATGTCCACATGTGACTTAACATATAATCTGTTCTTCCTCACCTGTAATGTCCACATGTGACTTAACATATAATCTGTTCTTCCTCACCTGTAATGTCCACATGTGACTTTACATATAGTCTGTTCTTCCTCACCTGTAATGTCCACATGTGACTTAACATATAATCTGTTCTTCCTCACCTGTTATGTCCACATGTGACTTTACATATAACCTGTTCTTCCTCACCTGTAATGTCCACATGTGACTTTACATATAATCTGTTCTTCCTCACCTGTTATGTCCACATGTGACTTAACATATAATCTGTTCTTCCTCACCTGTTATGTCCACATGTGACTTTACATATAATCTGTTCTTTCTCACCTGTAATGTCCACATGTGACTTAACATATAATCTGTTCTTCCTCACCTGTAATGTCCACATGTGACTTAACATATAACCTGTTCTTCCTCACCTGTAATGTCCACATGTGACTTAACATATAATCTGTTCTTCCTCACCTGTAATGTCCACATGTGACTTAACATATAATCTGTTCTTCCTCACCTGTTATGTCCACATGTGACTTAACATATAATCTGTTCTTCCTCACCTGTTATGTCCACATGTGACTTAACATATAATCTGTTCTTCCTCACCTGTAATGTCCACATGTGACTTTACATATAATCTGTTCTTCCTCACCTGTTATGTCCACATGTGTCCTAACATATAATCTGTTCTTCCTCACCTGTAATGTCCACATGTGACTTAACATATAATCTGTTCTTCCTCACCTGTAATGTCCACATGTGACTTAACATATAATCTGTTCTTCCTCACCTGTAATGTCCACAGTGACTTTACATATAATCTGTTCTTCCTCACCTGTTATGTCCACATGTGACTTTACATATAATCTGTTCTTCCTCACCTGTTATGTCCACATGTGACTTTACATATAATCTGTTCTTCCTCACCTGTTATGTCCACATGTGACTTAACATATAATCTGTTCTTCCTCACCTGTTATGTCCACATGTGTCCTAACATATAATCTGTTCTTCCTCACCTGTAATGTCCACATGTGACTTAACATATAATCTGTTCTTCCTCACCTGTTATGTCCACATGTGACTTAACATATAATCTGTTCTTCCTCACCTGTTATGTCCACATGTGACTTAACATATAATCTGTTCTTCCTCACCTGTAATGTCCACATGTGACTTTACATATAATCTGTTCTTCCTCACCTGTTATGTCCATGTGTCCTAACATATAATCTGTTCTTCCTCACCTGTAATGTCCACATGTGACTTAACATATAATCTGTTCTTCCTCACCTGTAATGTCCACATGTGACTTTACATATAATCTGTTCTTCCTCACCTGTTATGTCCACATGTGACTTAACATATAATCTGTTCTTCCTCACCTGTAATGTCCACATGTGACTTAACATATAATCTGTTCTTCCTCACCTGTAATGTCCACATGTGACTTTACATATAATCTGTTCTTCCTCACCTGTTATGTCCACATGTGACTTAACATATAATCTGTTCTTCCTCACCTGTTATGTCCACATGTGTCCTAACATATAATCTGTTCTTCCTCACCTGTAATGTCCACATGTGACTTAACATATAATCTGTTCTTCCTCACCTGTTATGTCCACATGTGACTTAACATATAACCTGTTCTTCCTCACCTGTTATGTCCACATGTGACTTAACATATAATCTGTTCTTCCTCACCTGTAATGTCCACATGTGACTTTACATATAATCTGTTCTTCCTCACCTGTTATGTCCACATGTGTCCTAACATATAATCTGTTCTTCCTCACCTGTAATGTCCACATGTGACTTAACATATAATCTGTTCTTCCTCACCTGTAATGTCCACATATGACTTAACATATAGTCTGTTCTTCCTCACCTGTAATGTCCACATGTGACTTAACATATAATCTGTTCTTCCTCACCTGTAATGTCTACATGTGACTTAACATATAATCTGTTCTTCCTCACCTGTAATGTCCACATGTGACTTAACATATAATCTGTTCTTCCTCACCTGTTATGTCCACATGTGTTCTAACATATAATCTGTTCTTCCTCACCTGTAATGTCCACATGTGACTTTACATATAGTCTGTTCTTCCTCACCTGTAATGTCCACATGTGACTTAACATATAATCTGTTCTTCCTCACCTGTAATGTCCACATGTGACTTTACATATAACCTGTTCTTCCTCACCTGTAATGTCCACATGTGACTTTACATATAATCTGTTCTTCCTCACCTGTTATGTCCACATGTGACTTAACATATAATCTGTTCTTCCTCACCTGTAATGTCCACATGTGACTTTACATATAATCTGTTCTTCCTCACCTGTTATGTCCACATGTGACTTTACATATAATCTGTTCTTCCTCACCTGTAATGTCCACATGTGACTTTACATATAATCTGTTCTTTCTCACCTGTAATGTCCACATGTGACTTAACATATAATCTGTTCTTCCTCACCTGTTATGTCCACATGTGACTTAACATATAATCTGTTCTTCCTCACCTGTTATGTCCACATGTGACTTTACATATAATCTGTTCTTTCTCACCTGTAATGTCCACATGTGACTTAACATATAATCTGTTCTTCCTCACCTGTAATGTCCACATGTGACTTAACATATAACCTGTTCTTCCTCACCTGTAATGTCCACATGTGACTTAACATATAATCTGTTCTTCCTCACCTGTTATGTCCACATGTGACTTAACATATAATCTGTTCTTCCTCACCTGTTATGTCCACATGTGACTTAACATATAATCTGTTCTTCCTCACCTGTAATGTCCACATGTGACTTTACATATAATCTGTTCTTCCTCACCTGTAATGTCCACATGTGACTTAACATATAATCTGTTCTTCCTCACCTGTAATGTCCACATGTGACTTAACATATAATCTGTTCTTCCTCACCTGTAATGTCCACATGTGACTTAACATATAATCTGTTCTTCCTCACCTGTAATGTCCACATGTGACTTAACATATAATCTGTTCTTCCTCACCTGTTATGTCCACATGTGTCCTAACATATAATCTGTTCTTCCTCACCTGTAATGTCCACATGTGACTTTACATATAGTCTGTTCTTCCTCACCTGTAATGTCCACATGTGACTTAACATATAATCTGTTCTTCCTCACCTGTAATGTCCACATGTGACTTTACATATAATCTGTTCTTCCTCACCTGTTATGTCCATGTGACTTTACATATAACCTGTTCTTCCTCACCTGTAATGTCCACATGTGACTTTACATATAATCTGTTCTTCCTCACCTGTTATGTCCACATGTGACTTTACATATAATCTGTTCTTCCTCACCTGTAATGTCCACATGTGACTTAACATATAATCTGTTCTTCCTCACCTGTAATGTCCACATGTGACTTTACATATAATCTGTTCTTCCTCACCTGTTATGTCCACATGTGACTTAACATATAATCTGTTCTTCCTCACCTGTAATGTCCACATGTGACTTACATATAATCTGTTCTTCCTCACCTGTTATGTCCACATGTGACTTTACATATAATCTGTTCTTCCTCACCTGTAATGTCCACATGTGACTTAACATATAATCTGTTCTTCCTCACCTGTAATGTCCACATGTGACTTTACATATAATCTGTTCTTCCTCACCTGTAATGTCCACATGTGACTTTCATATAATCTGTTCTTCCTTACCTGTTATGTCCACATGTGACTTTACATATAACCTGTTCTTCCTCACCTGTAATGTCCACATGTGACTTTACATATAATCTGTTCTTCCTCACCTGTTATGTCCACATGTGACTTTACATATAATCTGTTCTTCCTCACCTGTAATGTCCACATGTGACTTTACATATAATCTGTTCTTTCTCACCTGTAATGTCCACATGTGACTTAACATATAATCTGTTCTTCCTCACCTGTTATGTCCACATGTGACTTAACATATAATCTGTTCTTCCTCACCTGTTATGTCCACATGTGACTTTACATATAATCTGTTCTTTCTCACCTGTAATGTCCACATGTGACTTAACATAATCTGTTCTTCCTCACTGTAATGTCCACATGTGACTTAACATATAACCTGTTCTTCCTCACCTGTAATGTCCACATGTGACTTAACATATAATCTGTTCTTCCTCACCTGTAATGTCCACATGTGACTTAACATATAATCTGTTCTTCCTCACCTGTAATGTCCACATGTGACTTTACATATAATCTGTTCTTCCTCACCTGTAATGTCCACATGTGACTTAACATATAATCTGTTCTTCCTCACCTGTAATGTCCACATGTGACTTAACATATAATCTGTTCTTCCTCACCTGTAATGTCCACATGTGACTTAACATATAATCTGTTCTTCCTCACCTGTAATGTCCACATGTGACTTAACATATAATCTGTTCTTCCTCACCTGTTATGTCCACATGTGTCCTAACATATAATCTGTTCTTCCTCACCTGTAATGTCCACATGTGACTTTACATATAGTCTGTTCTTCCTCACCTGTAATGTCCACATGTGACTTAACATATAATCTGTTCTCTCCCACCTGTTATGTCCACATGTGACTTTACATATAGTCTGTTCTTCCTCACCTGTAATGTCCACATGTGACTTAACATATAATCTGTTCTTCCTCACCTGTAATGTCCACATGTGACTTAACATATAATCTGTTCTTCCTCACCTGTAATGTCCACATGTGACTTTACATATAGTCTGTTCTTCCTCACCTGTAATGTCCACATGTGACTTAACATATAATCTGTTCTTCCTCACCTGTTATGTCCACATGTGACTTTACATATAACCTGTTCTTCCTCACCTGTAATGTCCACATGTGACTTTACATATAATCTGTTCTTCCTCACCTGTTATGTCCACATGTGACTTAACATATAATCTGTTCTTCCTCACCTGTTATGTCCACATGTGACTTACATATAATCTGTTCTTTCTCACCTGTAATGTCCACATGTGACTTAACATATAATCTGTTCTTCCTCACCTGTAATGTCCACATGTGACTTAACATATAACCTGTTCTTCCTCACCTGTAATGTCCACATGTGACTTAACATATAATCTGTTCTTCCTCACCTGTAATGTCCACATGTGACTTAACATATAATCTGTTCTTCCTCACCTGTTATGTCCACATGTGACTTAACATATAATCTGTTCTTCCTCACCTGTAATGTCCACATGTGACTTTACATATAATCTGTTCTTCCTCACCTGTAATGTCCACATGTGACTTAACATATAATCTGTTCTTCCTCACCTGTAATGTCCACATGTGACTTAACATATAATCTGTTCTTCCTCACCTGTAATGTCCACATGTGACTTAACATATAATCTGTTCTTCCTCACCTGTATGTCCACATGTGACTTAACATATAATCTGTTCTTCCTCACCTGTAATGTCCACATGTGACTTACATATAATCTGTTCTTCCTCACCTGTTATGTCCACATGTGACTTAACATATAATCTGTTCTTCCTCACCTGTTATGTCCACATGTGTCCTAACATATAATCTGTTCTTCCTCACCTGTAATGTCCACATGTGACTTAACATATAATCTGTTCTTCCTCACCTGTTATGTCCACATGTGACTTAACATATAACCTGTTCTTCCTCACCTGTTATGTCCACATGTGACTTAACATATAATCTGTTCTTCCTCACCTGTAATGTCCACATGTGACTTTACATATAATCTGTTCTTCCTCACCTGTTATGTCCACATGTGTCCTAACATATAATCTGTTCTTCCTCACCTGTAATGTCCACATGTGACTTAACATATAATCTGTTCTTCCTCACCTGTAATGTCCACATATGACTTAACATATAGTCTGTTCTTCCTCACCTGTAATGTCCACATGTGACTTAACATATAATCTGTTCTTCCTCACCTGTAATGTCTACATGTGACTTAACATATAATCTGTTCTTCCTCACCTGTAATGTCCACATGTGACTTAACATATAATCTGTTCTTCCTCACCTGTTATGTCCACATGTGTTCTAACATATAATCTGTTCTTCCTCACCTGTAATGTCCACATGTGACTTTACATATAGTCTGTTCTTCCTCACCTGTAATGTCCACATGTGACTTAACATATAATCTGTTCTTCCTCACCTGTAATGTCCACATGTGACTTTACATATAACCTGTTCTTCCTCACCTGTAATGTCCACATGTGACTTTACATATAATCTGTTCTTCCTCACCTGTTATGTCCACATGTGACTTAACATATAATCTGTTCTTCCTCACCTGTAATGTCCACATGTGACTTTACATATAATCTGTTCTTCCTCACCTGTTATGTCCACATGTGACTTTACATATAATCTGTTCTTCCTCACCTGTAATGTCCACATGTGACTTTACATATAATCTGTTCTTTCTCACCTGTAATGTCCACATGTGACTTAACATATAATCTGTTCTTCCTCACCTGTTGTCCACATGTGACTTAACATATAATCTGTTCTTCCTCACCTGTATGTCCACATGTGACTTACATATAATCTGTTCTTTCTCACCTGTAATGTCCACATGTGACTTAACATATAATCTGTTCTTCCTCACCTGTAATGTCCACATGTGACTTAACATATAACCTGTTCTTCCTCACCTGTAATGTCCACATGTGACTTAACATATAATCTGTTCTTCCTCACCTGTTATGTCCACATGTGACTTAACATATAATCTGTTCTTCCTCACCTGTTGTCCACATGTGACTTAACATATAATCTGTTCTTCCTCACCTGTAATGTCCACATGTGACTTTACATATAATCTGTTCTTCCTCACCTGTAATGTCCACATGTGACTTAACATATAATCTGTTCTTCCTCACCTGTAATGTCCACATGTGACTTAACATATAATCTGTTCTTCCTCACCTGTAATGTCCACATGTGACTTAACATATAATCTGTTCTTCCTCACCTGTAATGTCCACATGTGACTTAACATATAATCTGTTCTTCCTCACCTGTTATGTCCACATGTGTCCTAACATATAATCTGTTCTTCCTCACCTGTAATGTCCACATGTGACTTACATATAGTCTGTTCTTCCTCACCTGTAATGTCCACATGTGACTTAACATATAATCTGTTCTTCCTCACCTGTAATGTCCACATGTGACTTTACATATAATCTGTTCTTCCTCACCTGTTATGTCCACATGTGACTTTACATATAACCTGTTCTTCCTCACCTGTAATGTCCACATGTGACTTTACATATATCTGTTCTTCCTCACCTGTTATGTCCACATGTGACTTTACATATAATCTGTTCTTCCTCACCTGTAATGTCCACATGTGACTTAACATATAATCTGTTCTTCCTCACCTGTAATGTCCACATGTGACTTTACATATAATCTGTTCTTCCTCACCTGTTATGTCCACATGTGACTTAACTATAATCTGTTCTTCCTCACCTGTAATGTCCACATGTGACTTTACATATAATCTGTTCTTCCTCACCTGTTATGTCCACATGTGACTTTACATATAATCTGTTCTTCCTCACCTGTAATGTCCACATGTGACTTAACATATAATCTGTTCTTCCTCACCTGTAATGTCCACATGTGACTTTACATATAATCTGTTCTTCCTCACCTGTAATGTCCACATGTGACTTACATATAATCTGTTCTTCCTTACCTGTTATGTCCACATGTGACTTTACATATAACCTGTTCTTCCTCACCTGTAATGTCCACATGTGACTTTACATATAATCTGTTCTTCCTCACCTGTTATGTCCACATGTGACTTTACATATAATCTGTTCTTCCTCACCTGTAATGTCCACATGTGACTTTACATATAATCTGTTCTTCTCACCTGTAATGTCCACATGTGACTTAACATATAATCTGTTCTTCCTCACCTGTTATGTCCACATGTGACTTAACATATAATCTGTTCTTCCTCACCTGTTATGTCCACATGTGACTTTACATATAATCTGTTCTTTCTCACCTGTAATGTCCACATGTGACTTAACATATAATCTGTTCTTCCTCACCTGTAATGTCCACATGTGACTTAACATATAACTGTTCTTTCCTCACCTGTAATGTCCACATGTGACTTAACATATAATCTGTTCTTCCTCACCTGTAATGTCACATGTGACTTAACATATAATCTGTTCTTCCTCACCTGTAATGTCCACATGTGACTTTAACATATAATCTGTTCTTCCTCACCTGTAATGTCCACATGTGACTTAACATATAATCTGTTCTTCCTCACCTGTAATGTCCACATGTGACTTAACATATAATCTGTTCTTCCTCACCTGTAATGTCCACATGTGACTTAACATATAATCTGTTCTTCCTCACCTGTTATGTCCACATGTGTCCTAAATATAATCTGTTCTTCCTCACCTGTAATGTCCACATGTGACTTTACATATAGTCTGTTCTTCCTCACCTGTAATGTCCACATGTGACTTAACATATAATCTGTTCTTCCTCACCTGTTATGTCCACATGTGACTTTACATATAGTCTGTTCTTCCTCACCTGTAATGTCCACATGTGACTTAACATATAATCTGTTCTTCCTCACCTGTAATGTCCACATGTGACTTAACATATAATCTGTTCTTCCTCACCTGTAATGTCCACATGTGACTTTACATATAGTCTGTTCTTCCTCACCTGTAATGTCCACATGTGACTTAACATATAATCTGTTCTTCCTCACCTGTTATGTCCACATGTGACTTTACATATAACTGTTCTTCCTCACCTGTAATGTCCACATGTGACTTTACATATAATCTGTTCTTCCTCACCTGTTATGTCCACATGTGACTTAACATATAATCTGTTCTTCCTCACCTGTATGTCCACATGTGACTTAACATATAATCTGTTCTTCTCACCTGTAATGTCCACATGTGACTTAACATATAATCTGTTCTTCCTCACCTGTAATGTCCACATGTGACTTAACATATAACCTGTTCTTCCTCACCTGTAATGTCCACATGTGACTTAACATATAATCTGTTCTTCCTCACCTGTAATGTCCACATGTGACTTAACATATAATCTGTTCTTCCTCACCTGTTATGTCCACATGTGACTTAACATATAATCTGTTCTTCCTCACCTGTAATGTCCACATGTGACTTTACATATAATCTGTTCTTCCTCACCTGTTATGTCCACATGTGACTTTACATATAATCTGTTCTTCCTCACCTGTAATGTCCACATGTGACTTAACATATAATCTGTTCTTCCTCACCTGTAATGTCCACATGTGACTTTACATATAATCTGTTCTTCCTCACCTGTAATGTCCACATGTGACTTTACATATAATCTGTTCTTCCTTACCTGTTATGTCCACATGTGACTTTACATATAACTGTTCTTCCTCACCTGTAATGTCCACATGTGACTTTACATATAATCTGTTCTTCCACCTGTTATGTCCACATGTGACTTAACATATAATCTGTTCTTCCTCACCTGTAATGTCCACATGTGACTTTACATATAATCTGTTCTTCTCACCTGTAATGTCCACATGTGACTTAACATATAATCTGTTCTTCCTCACCTGTTATGTCCACATGTGACTTAACATATAATCTGTTCTTCCTCACCTGTTGTCCACATGTGACTTTACATATAATCTGTTCTTTCTCACCTGTAATGTCCACATGTGACTTAACATATAATCTGTTCTTCCTCACCTGTAATGTCCACATGTGACTTAACATATAACCTGTTCTTCCTCACCTGTAATGTCCACATGTGACTTAACATATAATCTGTTCTTCCTCACCTGTAATGTCCACATGTGACTTAACATATAATCTGTTCTTCCTCACCTGTAATGTCCACATGTGACTTTACATATAATCTGTTCTTCCTCACCTGTAATGTCCACATGTGACTTAACATATAATCTGTTCTTCCTCACCTGTAATGTCCACATGTGACTTAACATATAATCTGTTCTTCCTCACCTGTATGTCCACATGTGACTTTACATATAATCTGTTCTTCCTCACCTGTAATGTCCACATGTGACTTTACATATAATCTGTTCTTCCTCACCTGTAATGTCCACATGTGACTTACATATAATCTGTTCTTCCTCACCTGTTATGTCCACATGTGACTTTACATATAACCTGTTCTTCCTCACCTGTAATGTCCACATGTGACTTTACATATAATCTGTTTTCCTCACCTGTAATGTCCACATGTGACTTTACATATAACTGTTCTTCCTCACCTGTAATGTCCACATGTGACTTACATATAATCTGTTCTTCCTCACCTGTTATGTCCACATGTGACTTAACATATAATCTGTTCTTCCTCACCTGTAATGTCCACATGTGACTTTACATATAATCTGTTCTTCCTCACCTGTTATGTCCACATGTGACTTAACATATAATCTGTTCTTCCTCACCTGTTATGTCCACATGTGACTTACATATAATCTGTTCTTCCTCACCTGTTATGTCCACATGTGACTTACATATAATCTGTTCTTCCTCACCTGTAATGTCCACATGTGACTTAACATATAATCTGTTCTTCCTCACCTGTAATGTCCACATGTGACTTAACATATAATCTGTTCTTCCTCACCTGTATGTCCACATGTGACTTAACATATAATCTGTTCTTCCTCACCTGTAATGTCCACATGTGACTTAACATATAGTTCTCCTCACTGTTATGTCATGTGTTCATATAACCTTTCTTCCTCAGACACCACAGATAATAAGAACATCAGTTACATGTCCACTGTTTTTCATTTCTGACAAAATATGTCTGGTGCCATACTGTAAAACAGATTGAAGTTATCAAATTACAACCTACTATACAGTCAAACCTGCATAAAACATCCCTTTTTAACCATTAATTTTTAATTTTACTGTGCACTGCGAATTACACCCAAACAAATTACATGAATGACACTACATGTGCATAAACTTAAATTGTGTTATGGTATTTCTCAACGAATTGATTTAAAGTAACACTCAATGGTTTTAATTTTTTCAGTTCAAATTCAATAACAGTGAAATCATTTTGTTTTTTAATTATGCAAAAAAGTTAACAAAGAACCTTGTGTATGGATACATTACCAAAGTAGCTAAGGCTGGCTTTTTATGGTGACATTAACTTTATTGAAAATTTAGATTTTTCACATAATAATATACAGGAGAACTTGATCCCATTAGCAAATTTCCAACCTCAACCTGTTAAATTTTCTCGTTGAATTCTTTAAATGTGTTACGTGAGCCTATATGTGAAGCTTATCTGCTCATAAAGACCATTTTGCATGTGGTTTTTCAAGATAGATTTGTCCTATAATACCAATATTGGTAAGAACAGTAACTTTTAAAAGCAGTAATTCTTTTTTAAAATATCAAAATAAATGCTGTATGAATCAAACTTTCCATTTATCTCTGGTTTTACTGGAGTGTATCATCAGGTCTGTTCCTATTTACTGAGTATGGCAATATTATGACATATTTCATGTACTTGTAATATGGACAGATTTTATATGGCAAGGTCATTTATATCACAGTTCAAGGTCAAAACATGTGCTTACAGACATGGCTTGTAATACTGACAGATATTGCATGGCAAAGGTCATTTATATCACAGTTCAAGGTCAATAAATTAACTTACAGCCAGGGCTTGTAATATGGACAGATATTGTATGGCAAGGTCATATATATCACAGTTCAAGGTTAACCCACATTTCTACAAAAAAAAATATTATATATATATATATATATATACATGTACATATACTATAAAAACTTTCACATATCTAGTTAACAAACAAATCTTAGGTAAACCTAATATTTTCAAACAAAACTAAAGAATATCACCATGGTGATTATAAAAGTTTTACTTTTTACTCAACATGCTCAAGATAATCAGATACAAGAACTGATCAAAACACGCATCCACAGATAACAATTGACGGATCGCCTGCCATGCTCACAATGTTCTGACAAAGGTCCAGCATGCTTTAATAAGACGCAAAAAGAATGAAAATTTTGTCTGAATTGTGCCATTTAATGATGTCACTGACACTAGTAAGCCATAAGTTGCCATGACGCTGCTTTGGTACCGTGATGGCGGCCAGTGTTGGAACATAATACGCATGGCTGGTGATATGTCAATTGTGTCCGACTTACAGACAAAAAATTATCATACTATTTAACAAAACATTATCATACTATTAAACACCCATGCACCCACCCACTCATATATCTTTACTTATAATCTAGTAATGATAGAAGTTTGGGTCTGAAATGAACAGGTGTGACTTAAGGATTCTGTGCAGGTGAGCTTAATATAAAGATGAAGTCTTACCATTCCTTTTAATGTTGAATCAGCTAATGGTGATCTGTTGCCATGGAAATCTGGCCAAATATGGAAATCTTTAGTTAATTCTGACAATGATGATGCCTTTTTCATTATTACAAGGTCGCCTAACAGAGCGATCAGGAATTCATGAATGTGAAGATTTCTACAACACATAGATCAACTTGTTAGCACAATACTGTGTTATAAAAGGTCTGCATTTAGAAAGTTCATAATTAGGATTTGTACAGACATTTGGACTCAAAATTTAAGGACTTTTTAAGGTCTTTTCAGGGTCTAATTTGCAAATTTAAGGCCTAATCAAAGAGACAATTTTAGCAAAAAAATATTGGTGCAAAGGCAATTAAATCAATAAAACAATTACTTACGTGTCCATAGTAACAATTCTTGAAGTGGAGGTTGAAGTTAGGCGTCGGGAGGGCCAGGTACCTTTAAATTGCTCATTTCAATTCAACTTATTAATTAATTAATTCAGCCTAATTTATTTATATATGTATCAGTCTATTCGCAACCACTTAATATCAAAATACAGACACCCAACTGGCCAAATTCAAGGGCTTTTTAGGGCCTTCAGGATAGGTTCAAGGGCTTTTTAGGGTCAGACTTGTTTTTAGGGTCTTTTTAGGGCAAAACTCAAAATTTAAGGACTTTTCCAGGCCTGTACGAACCCTGATAATAAAGGACCACCTGTTAATTTGTCACATTTGTTACAATGACTCAAAATATTTCAAATCTTTAAAAGGGATTTCTAGTTGTCAACACTTTTATTATTGTATATGCTATTTTATTTTTTTCTTCTCAATAATATTTTACTCTGTCACTAAGACCATTGAAAATTAAGTCTGATTCATAAAAAATGTTTTATTCTTTATTTTACTGTAGATTACTTTAATATCGTGAGTATCAAATTTCGCGTACTTACATCTAAGCTTCATTTCACAAATATGTGTATTTGCGTCCACAATTCAGTTTGATATTTAATTTAGTGTCCACTTTGTGGGGGCTATATAGCTATCTACCTTTCTTCTTGTTTTGTTGTTTGTTTCTTAATGTTCCATAGTCATTGTAAACGGTTGAAAGGAATTTTTAATTCAGCCTCATCAGTCAGTGTTTAAAGGGAAAATTCAAAAGAGCCTTGCAAGTCACGGCAAAGTTTACAATTTACTTTATTGCATCTAATATGGCATACTTTTACGACAGTCATAGTCGATTGCTCTCATGTTTTAAATTTGACATAATAATTTTCGCAATTCTGGGACATTCACGTGATATTTGAATATTTAGTCGCGAAATTACATGTTTATAAATCTCTCACGATAACAAGTAATCTACAGTATATCAAACCCTATCTTTTACAGTATATCAAACCCTATCATTTACAGTATATCAAATCCTATCATTTTTCAAGTTAAACACTAATTATTTTTAACTATATCAGTCGCTTGAGGGACAGATACTCCCGTCTCAATCACATGTCTATTAAACATGAGACCAAATTTGTTCTAGTGAACTGTGACCTAGAAACCTTTATGTTTTACGCAGGACTTTTAGCAAGTAAAATACATTTTTGCCAAGCTTGATCAAACTCTATTGGTGGATGTCAAAGTTTTGAAGCAAACACAGTCAGGATAATCTCCAATATAACCTCGAAACGAAATTAGTTGAGTATAACCTGTTTACCTGGTTTAATAGTAATAACTCATGTGTATATCTAATATTTTGAGTTATTGTAACAACTATTCTAACATGACCTGAGTTTTCCTTCTTATGAAACACAAAGAAGCCAGCCATGGTATAACAAACGATATACCCATGGCTGTTCCATTTTAATGACGTACTCCCTTGCCTATCTTATGACCTCATGCTATATGTTGTGGCATAATTTTCATTCATAAAATCATTTATTTCAATGGAGGTACTCTCAATAGCCGAATTGTTTCAATGGACCTTTTTTGCAAATAGATAGTAAAATGTACTTCTGAAGAAAGAGTTTGCAATTGTTATTTCATTCCTTTTTTATCCAAGTCATGTTAGAATTGAAATGATCAACATTTACCGGTGGTATATCGTTGAATAATACACGGGCCGTCGTTAACATGCGGCGAATATATCACTTGGTGGCAAAGCCACCTCATGATATATTCTTCTGCATGTGCTCTGTGATTATTTCTTAAATATTAAACAGTTATTTTGTTCAATGTATCAGATACTTTTAATAAAAACATTTAGACTTGTTCATGTAGAACTGGTGGGATGCAGCAATCTGTCTGAGCCATTAAATTAAACAAGGTGTTCAGAGAACACTATTCTAAGACTGAAAATCACAATGAGTCTAATAACAATTCTAGTGATTTTGTTTGCCACAAATTACTACCGAATAAACATAGATTCTCCAGGGAAAAAATTACTAAAATTTCCCAATTTGACCACTAAAATTCCCAAAACAACAGGGACATACTAACAATTTAATCTAGTTGTCCTTACCCACAAAATGTTCAGATATTATCACAATATAACATCTTTGCAATGTGGATCCTAAGGTAAATTGTAAGCATGTCCTTATGCAGTTTCCTGTATTTCAGAACTTCAAATTTTCCCAATTTAAAAGACAGAAAAGTAGTTTTTATAAGATCCAACAAAATCACTGAATTCAACCAAATTAATTTGATCAAACTTATAATGGCAGGTGCATGGGTTCCTAGCAAAAGTAACATCGGGGGGTGGGGTGGGGTGGGGGGGGGATTATATCAAGAAGGATGAAATGAACTTTTGTCTAGATATATTCCTCTCTCTATACAATGGATGCAAGTCTGACACCTACTGCACTATTAGTAAAAACTCTTTTAGCTAAGAAACCCATACTGCTACTCATGTAAAACAATGTGGTTATAACTAGCCATCACTTCTGACTGAGGAACCCCATAACTGCCAATGCGGCTACAACTATCAATCACTTTAAAGTTGAGTTTAAACCTACCTTTTTTTAGCCAATTGTTTTACTTCTAAATAAGCTGGATGTGTCTCTATTACATAATCAATCTACAATGTAATTGTACATTTAGAACAATACTGTAACGAGGTTATCAGAGCTGCCAACCCTATTTTGTGCAATTGCTGGTCCATTTGAGATCCAAGGTGCATCGCGCACTGCTAAGCTCGTTTTACTACTCAGACTTGGAAAAGAAGATCAAAAATGGTGAGCTATTGTGTAATTTCACAGAGAAATGGATACAGAATATGCACGATTTTTTGTGATTTTTCACCTGCTACCTGCACAAAATTAATCCCGATTAGACCCTTATTTCACCCATGTAATAACTCAAATGTGCCTCGGTTACATGGGAATTCTAATGGTAATGAATGAATACTGCAAGTCTTGAAACTATGCTTAATTGCAGGTCAGACCACTTCTTGGCGGGTCAGCGGGAATTCAAGTGTAAATGTGGGATGGACCCACGGTTTGCGGGTCAGTTGGCAGCTCTGGGTTATATGTGGAATAGATTGATTAATTGACTGAATGGGGTTTTACATCCAAGTCAAGAAAATTTCACTTATATCAAGGTGTCACCAGGTATAGGTGAAGTGGCAGAATTTTTTATTTTTGAAGTGTGCTCAGGACAATGTACAAGGAGGGTTCTTAAGTGTGCCTTGCCTACTGTGACATGGAGCATCAATTTTTAAGGTCATTTTCAATAATTATACAGAATTTTAAAGTATAATATGAGTTGAGTAATGGTGTTTTACGTCCCAGTCAAGAATATTTCACTTATATTGAGACATTGCCAGCTACAGACAAAGGTGCAGAAATTTTGCCTGTGTGTTGCACTGATGGCATTATACAGCAGGGTTCTTTATCGTGCCATGACTACCATGACACAGGATTTTGTTCATTTTAAGTTACCATCAGAAAGAACTATGTCTTCCATTTTGTAATGCTGAACAGTCGCTACCTATTCTCAAGTCATGGCTCAGATCCGGCTGGGGTTTGAACCCATGCCTTCCCACTTACAGAGAGAGCATTCTACCAACTGAGCTATTGCAGTGGTATGAAGTATAATACATGCATGAGAAAATTAAATTTAGATCCCAAACTGTTGAAACATCTTTAGATCAGATAAGACAGGTATTATGATTACGCAGAACAATATTAATCGTTAATCCTAACGAGATCAGCACAGGTGTTTGTTTAGGCAACTTCTAGTGTACAATGACATAAATAGATTATAGTTTACCTGTACCATTTGGGTTCACTGCAGTACCAGGTGATCAACACCCCTTCATGTTTTGGAAAAACATTTGTCATGAAAAAAATGTGAACCAATATAATTCCATATCCCAAAGAAATAATTATTCTGCATAAACCTTAAAGTGAAGGGCATCATGTGGTACAGCAGCAGACACCATTTGATTATCATTTGTGTTTGCTTTAATAATATACCTGGCCTTAAGATTAAGCACTCTGCCACTCATTCTGACCAAGTTCAAAGTGACGCGTGAAATTTGAATTAATATCTGCCCTGTGACAAGTAGATTACATGTACATGTATATGACACATGTCATCCAAACTTGTTATTAAATTGTCAAAATGGAATGTCAAAATTAAAAAAAAATACAAATAAAATTACATCTTTTGTAGTGCTATGTTACAACTGCAAAAGTCTGAATAGAATGCACCTAAACACTTGGAAGAGTGTCAAGCAGGGTAAACATTTTTTTCTGAGCCCTATAATAGTGATAACTAGAAAAACTGTGAGCCACAAGCTGACAAAAATTACCCCCGCTCCCCCAACATAAAAAAAATCCATTGGATCAAATTTTTAAATAGGAGGTGCACATCTACATTATATCACAAAGATTGTGTGAAAGTTTTATGAAAATCCATTAAAGGGTTTAGGAGTTGCGGATAAGAGATAGGTACCCTAAGGTGTAACGGACAGACACACGGACGGACGGACACCCCTATCACTATATACCCCCACTTTTTAAGTGGGGGGTACAACAATATACTTACAAGTTTTCCTGTGGCACTCTGTCCACCTTCCATATCCCACAAATCTGGAATAATAGCAGAATGGTATGGTCCCCAAACACCTGACACAAACAAAGGCTCCTTACTTAGCTGAAATAAACAAGTATTTTCTTTTCTCAAAAATTTGTACTAAAATATTTAACTTTTTTAAGAAGCAGTTCATGTTAAATATGCTATTCCTGACTCTCATTCATAATACCGAATCAATACACTCAAATAGAATGTTATTTTTTATATTTACAATCATAAAAAATTGTTAGCATGTCCGAAATGTAAAATTATCGCTACAATAATTTATTTCATTCAAGATTCCGACAAACATACAGGATTGATGGAACAGCCTTGCTCCAAATAAGGATAGTACTTGAATACTGACCAATCAAACAATGCTTGACGTAATAGGATGACATTTTGTGGATAATTAATTGTTACGTAATCAGAGGTCATGACCCGACACTGTATTCAAGAGCAATTGAATGCCAGTAAAAACAAAAAGGTTCATCCAAATAAGGTCAATTCCAATTGTAAATATTAATATATGATATGCATGCAAACTACAAATCAATATCCCACCCCTGTGACCACACTTCTAGAATTACCACTGCGGTAGCTCAGTTGGTAGAGTGCTCGCTCCGTAAGTGGGAGGTTGTGGGTTCGAACCCCGACCTGGTCTGACCCAAGACTTGAAAGTGGGTAGTGACTGTTCTTTCGCCAAGCACTGGGCATTATGAAATGAAAGTCACGGTTTTTTCGGATGGGACATGGTGGGCTTGGCACGCTAAAGAACCCTGCTGTATAATGCCATCAGCGCAATGCACAGGCAAAATTTCTGCACCTTCGCCTAAAGCTGGCGACGTCTTGATATAAGTGAAATATTCTTGACTGGGACATTAAACACCATTACTCACTCACTCTTCTAGAATTTATGTTTACACTTTTATTAACTTATGTTGTTGACTAAATTTTATTATCATACTCCTATGTGTGATGACAAATTTTGCAAACACTATCATATATGTAAAAATTCAAATATATGATAATAAATATAAAGCATGGTAAAATTCATATCACAAAAAGTATAAGGCCTCAATTAATACCAGACCTTGGACTAAAACCCTCTGTCTGAGATACTTGAATCTCAGGCTTATGTGGCATGTGATATGTATTTTATTCTCGGTATATCATTTAACCCTCTTGCTGCCAAATTAATTTTCAACGCAATGTTGGCAGTGCTAAATTGAAGTTCACAATGCGAAATGATATGACGTCAACAATAGATTATGACGTCAGATGCGCTTGTAGTCATATGACATCATTAGTTAATTGTAGATTATAATCTCAATAGTCAACATTTTGAATTTTTGTTTACTTTTCAAAAGAATTTGAGTATCTCTTAGTATTTTAACCAAAAGTTGTCAATTCCATTGAAAGGACATATGTGTCCGTATGGCAGGCAGTCGGTATAGTACACATATGTCCGTTTGGCAGCAAGAGGGTTAAGTTTGATGTCATATCAACAAGGACAACAGAAATATAAATTGTAGTTCTACAATAATACCATACAGCAGGTTATTTTGGCGGGGTGCAAATTTTGGCTTATTTTGGCAGTGATAATGAAATCGACAAAATATAAATTGTGAAAATTTATGGAAGTAAAAATTTACGTCAGCTAATAAGAATATTTTATATTTACAATCATAAAAAAATTGTTAGCATGTCCTTAATATAAAATTATTTTGGCAGTGAAAATGAAATCACCAAAATATAAATTGTGAAAATTTATGGCAGTAAAAATTTACATCAGCTAATATGAATGGCAGTAATTGTATGCCATAAATGTATGTACTGACTGGTCAACTGTGAGTGAGCGAGGGAGTTGTTTTCAGCTAGCAGTTAGTATTGAACTTTTACATATTAACTATTTGTACAATTAATAACGTACGATATTGTGATAAGTTTTTTTATCTTCTTCAAACTTTTTTTATAATATATGACTGTTTATATTTTAGAACAATAAATATAAATGCCAAAATTAAGCCATAACATGTTTATCTAAACGCCAAAATAAAAACTTAAAAACGCCAAAATATGCCATTGACCTTTTCTTAACAAAAACGCCGAAATTTAGCACCGCCAAAATAACTCATTGTACGGTACTAAATTAACAAGAGGAGTTGAGTGGAGTAATAATGATGTTTCATTTCAGGCCATTTTTTTTCACTAAAACCAAGGCAGTTTGTTCTGGAAAGATTGAGAAACCCCAGAAAGAACCAACAACCTCAGGATTTTTTATTAATGTTTTATGCTCAAGTCAAGATTTTTTTCATTTATATTAGGGCCATTATTTCAAGAGTGGTGCCTGGAGAAAAACACTGACCTTTGGCAAGTGAACTGACAAACTTCCTACACTAGAATCTGTCCCGAATGGGATTTGAACCTAGGTGGTGAGAGCACTGTGATCCCTAAGCACATGCTTTGGACCACTTGGCAAGTGAAGCCCCAGAATGACATCAGGAAAGGAACTGAAAAACTCTCTCACACTATGCTCTGCAGGAGTGAAATTCAAAGAGGTATGATCAGTAAGCGCTTTAAAACTTGTAACAAGAGGGGGCCAAAAAAGGCCTTTATTGACATCAACACAAGCAGATCTTTTGTTCCATGACAAGATGGTGTTTAAAAGTTTAATGCCAATGAACCCTTCCACAAAAAACTAAGTTTGTAATTTTACACACTTGGTAGAACTTCATTTCATTTCAAACTTATTTTGTGTTTGATTTATAGCAAGAATATGTTTAAGGTTATATTAATAAGGTCAATGTGACCTTGAATGAAGGTCAAGCTGAAACAATTTCACAAACTCCAAAAGGCGTATTCAAGATAGATTTTGCAGGCACTGGATCTTAGCAATACCAGATTGGACAAGCATATAATTGCTGAATCTGCTCTGGAAGTCAATTTCAACACATAGTTTTTATGGATTGTATACTTTATTTGCATCATATACAGTACAAATATCATTTCTATAACTTTAAACAAGGGCTGATCTGACACTATTTGGTAATTACTTGCTGGTTTGATCTGGTATTTGTAGCATCTAATGCGAGCATAGCGGTGAGGAAACACTATTTTGAACACCCAACAGGTATCCCTTCATGCGCTAATACTATATACTGTAATACACTTTATTTTTGCGATATTATATTTTCGCTTGATTTCTATTAAAGACATTTTTGGCGGCATTTAATTTCTGCCATATCCTATTACGAAAATAAAATTTGAATAAAATTGAATCACCTTACTAAATGTTTTAATAATGGAATACCTCCAGATATATGCAGAAATATTTAATACTATAGTAATCAAAAACTGCCAATGCATTTTTGTTTGATCAATTTCTTTCACACACACACACATTAATTTCGGGATTTTTTAATTGCCAATTACCCAAAAATAACAGGCACAAGAAAATTCTATGTTTTACCGCACAAACCTCCTAAGCCTTTGGTTACCTGTAAATGACATGTTGAAGTTCCACATATCAAAACCATTCGCTTTTCTACATCTGGTAAATTAAAATTGTAATCTCTGGGTTTACAACCTAAACAACCTGTATATACAAAACAAGAACAACAACAGAGAATGAAGACTTTCTGAAGGTTTAACATTTTGACCTCTAAATACAGAGCTGCCAACTGACCCACGAAATTAATTACTGCTGACCCGCCAAGAAGGGGAGTGACCTGCAAATTACCATAGGGTTTGAGGATATTCAAGGTTCAGTCATTACTACTCAAATCCATCTGTAATCGCTTTGAATTAGAGTGATTTACATGGGCAGACTAAGGGTTATAGAGAATTACTTTTGTATAGGGACGCGGCAGATGAAAAATCACTACGTGCATTATACTGTATCCATTTCTAAAAGACACCACCTGACAATGCACCATATCTTTTTATCTATTTTTCATTTTTTGTTGGGAGAGGAATGCACCTAGACACGGCCGGATTTTGGTCTGACCCGAAATTACACAAAATTGGGTTGGCAGCTCTGTAAATATGACATTAACATGATTAAACAGAAGTTCCATACTAATCTATTATGGTCCTCTCCCGAGAAAACTTTTCTCCTTAATTGTTGTCTGAAGAGGTATAGTACCCAGGCCAATGGCCGAGCTGACTCAGGTTACTAAACCTTTCTAGATAACACTATTGGAGCACTGTTCCTGAGGTACAGGTTTACAAGTTGTAAAAGGGAAGTATTTCATATATCATGGAAGTCTGGTCAGTAGAAAAACATTAAGACAAAGTATGCAAATCAGACAGAACACAAAATTGAAGTTAAAAAACCCAAAATAGCTAGCATTTTGAGAGGTAAAAAAAATATACAGTCTTTGGCAGATAACACAGACAAACGTACCATGTCAAAAGATTTATGTACCCTGACCCATAAGCGACAAAGCCGTGTAATCTGCCAAAAACCTATATGACATACAAACTTCCTCAAAGATCTTAAAAGATTCAAACAAACAATGACATTCGAATCTGCTTTAGTTATAAATCTTAAATGATGTTGTTGTTGTTGTTGAATGTTGTTCAACGTAGCATCAGAAAATGTTCAGCTATTCGCAACAAAAACTACTTTATTATTATCTATGGATTAATCTATGAACAACTTCGTGTATGCATGTGAAGTGCGAGTGTGCTTTATGGTCTGCCTTGTACCAGCACAAACTCAGGGCGACTTTAAGGGGCTAGTCACCCAGTCAGTATGCTGCAGACAAGCGTACCACTCCCCCATTCACATTACACCGACACTGAATGAACCAGTAAAGGCCAACGGCAAGAAAAATTCACCTTCCCACATGTGGTCTGAGCGGGACTGGAACTCACAAAGGTGAGAGACCCTTGATTTGTAGACTGACGTCTTTTTAAATGGTGCAATTTTGTTCATTCTGAAGCAACTTGATAATAACTGTGATATATATGTATAGTTAACATGGTTAACAGTCCCATAATTAAGGCATAACTCATGTAACTAGCATGGCATTAACTGATGAAGACAAAGAATCTAAAATTTAGGACAAAATTTGAGGAAAATGTACTAAGAATTACCTACAAAACCTGCATATGCATCTATCAGAGAGGTACCAACAGGGGTACTAGCTACCAAACCAAGTTCTTCAGCTGCTTGGGTGGAGAGTCCACCCTTACATGGCGTTCCTGGTTTTCTGACATCATTTCCTGTTGAAATACACATAACCTAGTCATAAATATAAGATATTTAACAGTGAAGTATGCATATGAAATTTATTTTGTCAAGTGAAGTGAGAAAATCAATATTTTCACAAGACGGCACAGTGAAGAAATTCAGAGTGAAAAAAACATATATTTTCACTGGACACTGGTGCCCCTTAATACTGAGTAGATATGGTACAGTCCAACCTGCCTTAAAAGCCACCTCTATATAAGGGCCACCTGCTTATAAAGGCCAGTAAAATTGTATCCCAGTAATTTTTTATTCATTTTATTTGAATCTATATATAATGGCCACCTGCCCAAAAAGGCCACTTTTACTGGTTCCATTGGGTGGCCTTGATAGACAGGATTGACTGTATATAATTTTAAATTTCTACTCACCTATTTTACAATAATTATTTTCAGCTAAATCATGTAAACCAATAGTTGTCAAAAAACTTCACTCCATCCAGAATTCCCTTGGTTGTCCGAGTAATAGTTCCATTTACAAACTAGTGAACAAAGTGACCTTAAAAATATATAAAAAATTAAATTATAACTGAAATATGGTACAGTCAAACCTGTCTATAAAGGCCACCCAAGGGAACCAGTAAAAGTGGTCTATATGGGCAGGTGGCCTTTATATACAGGTTGAAATTATATGAATGAAGAACAATTGGGGTACAGTTTCTACTGGCCTTTATAAGCAGGTGACCCTTATATAGAGGTGGCCTTTAAGGCAGGTTGGACTGTAGATATGTTAGAATTTCATTCCTTAATATATAAATATATAAAAAATAAACAAATTATAACTAAAATAGAATTTCATTCCTTAATATATATACATAAAATAAACAAATTATAACTTAAATAGAATTTCAAAAGTGCCCCCAAATGTACCCCCCAACTGGGAAATCAATGTTTTCCCAACCATGTGTATGATCAAAATACAAGTAGTCAAGGTTTTTGCCTTAGATATAAACTCCAAATACAGTTTGGCAATTTATTCAAGTCTGAAACTGATGAACAGATGTCTTTTTTTCAACTTTCAACAAGATGTTTTGTCTTAAATAGGCTACATCAACTCCAAACACAGAGGTCCAGTAAAGGTTAAGACTTGAAATTTACTTGCTACTGAAATAGATTATCAATATAGTGTATCAAGTTTGATCTGGCTGTTTGACCTTTAATATAAAAATTAGATTACCTGTGGGTTAATAGACTGTGTGATTTAGGTAAGGCAGCATGTTTTATGATGATTACCATAAATGCCCAGTTTCCAGAACTACTATCGTCTATCCTTATATATCAACTTTTTGTAGCCCCTTACATGATATGTCTGTTTAAAAATTCAAGTTAAAGGTCATATGGCCAAATCAAACTTGACACACTATAAAACATTATATTACCAAAATCAAAATCAAGCATACCAATCAATGTCCAAAACAGGCAATTTAAGTAAAACATGTGAACTTCCACCAGAGAAGTGAGACTGGGTGTTCCGGAAGATTTAAGCACCTCCTCTTTAGCTACATCCACCATTTATGTACCAGTAATCATTAACCATTGACATTCAAAAATAATGTTTGGACATGGATTGATATGTTTGGTTTTCATAAGTGTATGTGTACCGTGATAATGACCCTGTGGCCCTCCATGTCAGAAAATCTGGCAGGTCGAAAAAATGTCCAGCTTTTTTCCATGTATCAGGATGATTCTACAATATAATAGATCAATGTCATCTTGTACTAAACATGTTCACGGGATACAACTCTTTCATTACTTAATATTTACAAAAGAAATAGACAGTCTTTAGATGAACCTATTTGTTTTTGCTGGCATTCAATTGCTCACGAATATGGTATGGGTAATGACCTCTGATAACGTAACGTTATACTATTGATAATGTCATAGAATATCATTCTGTTACGTCATGTATTATTTGATTGGTCAAAAGTCTAACCAAGTTCCATCGTTTCTATCCTTATTTGGAAAAAGGCTGTTCCATCAATACCATATCTTTGTCAGAATCTTGGATAAAATAAATCATTTTCGTGATATTTTTACATTTCTGTCATGCTAACAACATTTTTTATGATAGTAAATATAAGAAATAACATTCTATTTGAGTGTATTCATTCAGATAATGAAATATTTGCAAAAATACATGAGAACTTTCAAATTATTTTCACTTTTGCTATGACTGATCTTTTAAATATCTTTATTAGTAATTTATATATAAATATATTTTAAAACTCCTTAACAATAAATTAACGCTCAATAAACCTCATTATAACATTGCTACAGATCTTTTTAACCCATATCCATTTTATAAACCCTTTTCAGCCACACATTTTACAAACCTCTTAAAGCCATTACAATTTTACAAGCCATTACAATTTTACAAACCTCTTTAAGCCATTACAATTTTACAAACCACTTTAAGCCATTACAATTTTACAAACCACTTTAAGCCATTACAATTTTACAAACCACTTTAAGCCTTTACAATTTTACAAACCACTTTAAGCCATTACAATTTTACACACTTTTTTAAGCCATTACAAATTTACAAACCTTAATTTTAAGGCAAAATATTTTTTACAAACCCTGTTTTTACCCATGACATTTTTATAAACCTTTTGAACAATAACATTTTTATAACTGTTTTTACAAACCTCATTTATTCATTTAACCATTACAATTTTACAAACCACTTTGAGCCTTAACAATTTTACAAATCACTTTAACATGTTTAAGGGTTAACAATTTTTCAAACCACTTTAAGGATTAACAGTTTTACGAACCACTTTAAGGATTAACAGTTTTACGAACCACTTTAAGGATTAACAATTTTACAAATCACTTTGAACTTTAACAATTTTACAAACCTCTTTAAGCCATAACAATTTTGGCATTTCCATTTCTAGCGATACTGCACCACCAACAAACTTAAGAACTTCATGCTCCGACTTGTTTACTCTAGCAGCCTGGTCTTCTGCTCTGTGGTCCATCCACATTATTATGTTGTTTGTTGGATCCCCTTTTTAAAATTGTACAAAATAAAGTTAAAATTAAAAACTTTCAAGTTTCAAATTGAAAATAAAATTATCAATTTTTAAATTGAAAATAAAATTTCAAATTTTTAATGTTTGGGAGGTAGGTTAATTGGACTTAGGTTTTACACCCAACTCAAGTTTCATTTAACTTTTATATTATAGAGCTAGATTTTCATAAATTTAAAATCATTTTTAGCAAAATTTCCAAAATTTATGAAAATACTATTCTTCTCAAAAAGATTTTGCTAAAATAGACATTTTCAGCCAATGGTGATTTTGGCTAACAGGAATGGAAACACAGTACATGTATAAAGGCTGTCATGTATATGATGGTGGAGGAAACTGGAGTACCTAAAATAGAAAACCCCAACCTTTTACAAAGTTAAAGCTATAATAAAATATTTAGTCAGTTGTTTGGTTGACTGGTTAATTGACGGATCGCCAGCCACGCCCACAATGTTCTGACAAAGGCCGCCATCACGGCACCAAAGCAGCGTCACGGCAACTGATGACGTACTAGTGTCAGTGACGTCATTATATGGCGCAATTCAGGCCAAGTTTTCATTCATTTTGTGTGTCATTCAACCATGCCAGGCCTTTGTCAGAACATTGTGAGCGTGACCAGCGATACGTCAATTGAACCAAGGTTTTTTTTTTACTTATATAGAGGCTGTGAGCTTTGTGATTTTGGAGAACACTGTATTACCTGAACTGGAGAAAATCTCCAACATTTTGAAAAAAAAACTGGCTTGCTTTCTCACACTAGAATTACCCCATGAGTAAGATTAGAACCGAGGAGATGAGAGACTGTTATCTGTAAGTGCTAGAACTCACTCTTAAACAATTTTTATAATTGATAATATAGTAAATTTTAAAGTTGACATTTGAAAAGAATTTAATCTAAAACTGTTACCATTTGGACAGACTGTTATTGGGAATCCATTACTGTCCAAAACAACCAATGAACATGTTGCATCAAACCCGATTCCTTTAACTTGAGCTGGCTGGATTTTGGCAGCTGCAACTATTTCCTAAAACAAAATCATTCATTCTACTTTACTTCATTAGACACTTTTAGTCAGCATTGGGTTTGTATCAGCACATTTTAATCTTTGTAATGTGGTGCTGGTGCTAGCCAGATCACAATAGGCTATCCTAATGCAGAGCTGCCAACTGACCCACAACCCCGGGGTCCCACCCTCATTTGGATATGAATTCCCAATGACCCACCAAGAAGGGGACTGACCCACAAACGACCATGGAGTTTAAAGGTTTGCAATACTATACTGTTCAGTAAAACATCATTAAAATGACTCTACTTAGGTTTGCAACTGGCTGAGAGACACAGAATTTAAAATCTAGAAATCCATTTCTTCAGTGTTATTTTATAAGTCACTTTATAGATTTATTGCCAACTCCCTTTAAGTTAAATAGGACCAAACAAACAAGAACAGTCTCTGAAGTAGACTAATGCCCCCTGCCCCCAATTGTTGGTGGTGAAAATAAATCTCTGGTGATGTGTTCTCGGAAGTACACAAATAACCCTGCCCCCAATTGTTGGTGGTGAAAATTAATATCTCGGGTGATGTGTTCTCAGAAGTAGACTAATATACCCCTACCCCCCCCCCCCCCCCCATAGGATCATACATAACTAAAAAATAACAAAAAACTGTAATACAAGCAAATTCTAAGCATGGAAATTTCTAATTGACAATAATTCTGAAAAATACATCTAACCAAACTGATAATCACAAGTTCAGAAGTTTTTATAATGTTTATTATCTATATACAATTTTAAAAGATTGAATCTTACATAACTGAGGAGACGTCTGGACACATTGTGTCTACAGACAGACCGACAAACAGACCGACAAACAGACTGACAGACTGACAAACAGACTGACAGACCAACAAACAGACAGACAGACAGACACATAGATAGACAGACCGACAGACCAACAAACAGACTGACAGACAGACCAACAAACAGACTGACAGACAAACAAACACTGACAGACAGACAGACAAACAGACTGACAGACAGACAAACAGACTGACAGAACAACAAACAGACTGACAGACAGACCAACAGACTGACAGACCAACAAACAGACTGACAGACAGACCAACAGACTGGCAGACAGACAAACAGACTGACAGCCAGACCAACAGACAGACAAACAGACTGACAGACAGACCAACAGACTGGCAGACAGACAAACAGACTGACAGCCAGACCAACAGACAGACAAACAGACTGACAGAACAACAAACAGACTGACAGACAGACCAACAGACTGACAGACCAACAAACAGACTGGCAGACAGACCAACAGACTGGCAGACAGACCAACAGACTGACAAACTGACAAACAGACTGACATACAGACACACAGATTGACAGACTAGGTGATTCTAGTAACCAACCCCTTCGTAATGGGTTGGCATAATGATGAAGATAAAATTTAGCTTTTACTGTATGTGTAACATATTCAGAATATAACAGCAAAGATTTTTTTTAACTTCATATAACAAATATATAATGAAGGTCAGTGAAACTTTATCCCAATCACTTTATCATGTTATTTGAACTTGTATATTAAGACCATCTGTCCATAAAGGCCACCTTTACTAGTTCCCTTGGGTGGCCTTTATAGACAGGTTTGACTGTATATGAATGTAGACTGGGATTACCATGATATATAAGAGCATACTTACTTTCTTTGCCAGTCAAACCTGTCTTAAAGGTAATCTGCTTTTAAAGGCCAGTAAAATTTGATCCAAATTGCTCTTTATTTATGTTATAAGGGGCACCTGTCCATAAAGGCCACTTTTTCCAGTTCCCTTAGATGTCCTTTATAGACAGGTTAAACTGTACCTTGACTGTAAATATAACCGCACTCCATATGTCTTCACTGGACTGTTGATAGTGGTCCGGTTTTGGTGACCATATCCGTATGTCTTTGACCGAGGTTTTAATCAACTTTCCTTCATTACTGACCAGTGCTGAGCGAACACTGCTTGTCCCAACGTCTACCCCAATGTAATACTTATCCATATGCAATATTCAATCTCTCTAAAATTATATATATATCAAAATGAAGAAAGGAATAAAAAAATATATATATATTAGAGGTGAGAGGGTTTGACTGAAGCTTGAACATTATAGGTGAGTGAGTATTCACCAATGAGCTACCTAGAACACTACATGAACACTTTCACTGTTTCCATTCTAAATATATCTTGATCTTGGCTTGTCATCAAGCTTTATTTATTTACTTCCAGTTTGTGTTTGCTTTTGATTTTTGCCAAACATTTGTTTGTGATCATATTCCTTCCATTGTATGCACTTGGATTATCTGTAATATTATGGGTTCCGTAACCCTATCTAAGGTAACCGATACCATCTTTACCTGAAATTACAGATGTCCTGAACCAAGAATATAAAAAAATAAATAACTTAATACCCACGTAAATCAAATAGTTCAGTATATGATAACCTGTGCAATAGGGAATTGATTATCTGTGATATTGGGGATGTATTACCTATTGTAGCACAAGAGGTGCTCATAAATTACCTGTGTATTAGGGAGATGAATTACATGTTTTAGCATCAGGGGTGGATTACTTGTGCATAAGGGGGTTGATAACCTGTCATAGCATCAGAGGTGAATTACTTTTGCAATAGGTGTTGGATTACTTGTGCATTAGGTAGATGGATTACCTGTGCATCAGGTAGATGGATTACCTGTGCATTAAGGGGGTAGATTACCTGTGCATTAGGGGTGGATTGCCTGTGCATTAGGGGATGAATTGCCTGTGCATTAGAGGGATTTATTATGTGTGCATTAGGGAGATAAATAACCTGTAGCATGGGGGTGTTTCACCTGTTGTAGCATCAGGGGTAGATAACATTTGCATTAGGGCTATGGGTTACAAGTATTAGCCTAAGAGGTGGCTTACTTGTGCATTAAGGGTGGATTACCTGTGCATTACGGGTTGATTACCTGTTATAGCATCAAGGAGGGATTACCTGTAGATTTGGGTGGATTATCTGCTGTAGCATCAGGGATGGATTACCTATGCATTAGGGGTATAAATAACATGCATAAGCCTCTGAGGTGAATTACTTGTGCATTAGGGGGTGGATTACCTGTTGTAGCATCAGTGATGAATTACCTGTGGATTGGGATGGATTACCTGTTGTAGCATCATGGATGAATTATCTATGCATTGAGACTATGGAATAATTTACATGTATTAGCCTCAGAGGTGGATTAATTGTGCATTGGAGTGGATTACCTGTGCATTAAAGGATGGGTTACCTGTTGTGGCATCAGTGATGGGTTATCTGTGCATTGGGGACGTTTTATCTGCTGTAATTAGGGGCATGGATTACCTATTGTAGCATCAGAGGTAGATTACATTTGCATTAGGGGTATGGATTACATGTATTTAAGCCCCTGAGTTGAATTACTTGTGCGTTAGGGTGGATTACCTGTGCA